>VRYO01002223.1:5688223-5820942 GCA_009812075.1 Sialia sialis
CTCCAGGTGAGCACCCCCAGCTCTCCCAGCCTGGCTCCAGAGAAGCAGCTCCATGGTCTTCTTGGGATCCATTCCAACAGGAGCTGGGCCCCAGCTGCTAGCTCAGCTCTGCAGGTGGGGTCTCACCTGAGCACAGGGCAGAGAAGCAGAATCTCCCCCTCCCCTGCTGCCCACACTGGGGATCAGATCAGGGGGATTCAGGGCTCTCACCCACAGCACCCCCAGGTCCTTCTCAGATTCATCCCTCTCTGGTTTTTTTGCCAATAAAATATAGAAACCCAGATTCAAACTCAATTCCTTTGCTCCATCAAAATAAAATATGTCACCAGTGCCTTCAAACATGTTTCCAGTCCATCCACATTGCTCTCTTTTCCACACAGAAGTCAAGCATTCAACTCTCCCAGTTCTGCCAGAGCTTGTGCTTTGGATATTTTCTCTAGAAACTCAAAGAAAAACCTGTTCAGTGGATCTTTTGGTAGCCTGGAAGGGTCATGCCATGGTTCTTTCTGAAGAGCTTTGAAAAGTTTAAGTTAGGTGGTGGTGTTACTAATTTTTACATTGATCTTACATGCTTCAGAGAGTGTTCCTTTCCATGAGCTGATGATTTTTCCTCCAGATATTAGGACAATATCAAGAGGAAAGTTCACTATATTTACTGGTGAAATATCCTGCATGATAATTTCAGTAATTTCTTCAGATGCTTTGAGGGGAAGGATTTGTTTTCACACTGTGGAGGATGAACTTATAAATAACAGCTTTAACAATTTCTGTTTGAGATGGAAACGTTCACATTCTGTGGTGACACTTCAGGGGACTCTGAAGAGCTGCTCTGACCAAAGGGACTCCAATCCACACCCCTGTGATCCCAGGCTCTGGTATCCAGAGACCACTCTTTGTTCTCCTGGGGTTTAATCCTTGGGCATGCCCTGTGTGGCACACACAAAGGGATGAGGAATCAGTTTCTCCCTGTGGGTGCTAATTCAAGGGAGGCTACAGAGAATTTCACATTCCAGTTCTCTGTGAGTTTTGTGACTGCTGGCCCTGTTCCCTCTGGCTCCCAGTGGGATGGTTTTAGCCCCATTTGAAAGCCCAAGGAAGGCTCTGGTGAAGCCTTTCCCTTGTCCAGGCAGCCAGGCATCCAGCAGGAGCTGACAGATACCTGTGCTAATGCTGCTTCATGTCTTTTATCTCCAGCGTTTATCTCTCCTTGCACTGGATTTCAAAACAAGGTGCTGTGTGAAGATCTTGGGTTTTGCAGTTGCAATGAGCCATATCTAATGAAGGTGACAGCAATAAAAATAATAACAACTGTGGCTTGCTACCTCAGCAAAACAGTATTCCCCACCCTATTTGTATGGATATGGAGCCTCTTTCATGGATCTGTGTTTTGTCGGATAAACTTCAGCCACAAGTTTATATCCTGAGTGAGCTGTTCTCAACTGCTTCAATGAATTATCAACACAGGTCCTATTAAACCCCAAAGAATGCAGCCTCCAGAGACTGAGGCGGTGCCCATGTGAGGATGCTGCCTAATTAAAGGTGTTAGGTCATTGACTGTTGAGCATATTGAACCAGGGAGTGGATCTTATCGCTCAGGGGTGGTGGAAGCAGAGATATCAGACCCGAGAATTAGCATTGCTAATCAGGGATGAAAGTGTAAATAACAGTTTATAGTTGAGATAAGCTGACAGTGTGTGACTCTGTCTCTCATTGTTCCAAGTGTGAGGGCATCCTGCCTTCCACAAACCCAGTCTGACACTGGGGAAGGAAAAGTATAATGTCTAGACAGTAAAACTTCCAAGAAATGCTGTGTACTTAAATGTCTTTTTCCTTCTTTTAGCTCTCTGCCCTAATGTTATTAATCAGCGACACTTGAGAACCCTGAATTACCTCTTTTACAAGAGATTTGTTGAGGTATGTGCTGCTGTGTGTGTGGAATAAAGATTTTTGTTACATTTATATTTTTAATAACTTAATTAAGATAATCAAAACATGAAATAGTTTATTATCAAGTTTGGTCTTCTTTTACGTTCTGCTCCCAAGCCCTCCCAGTCCTTCAGGGAAGGCTCTGATCTGTCTCTGCTACCTGCCAAACTCACTGCCAGAGGAGCTGGGGAGGATGGAGCACTTCAGCCTCCTGCATCTCAGAGGTTTAATATTGGATGACATCACTGTAGGGAGCTTGGTCATCCACAGAGAGAGCAGAAAGCATTTCTCCAGGTGTATTTGTTTAGCAGAGGGGATGGATTCGTGATCTGGTGTTCTGCTCTCTCTGGCATTCCACTTCCTTTGTTTTGGAGAATTTGCTTGATTTAAAATATCCAAGCTGGCCAGTTTCTTCCATTAAGGTACATTTGGCAGCTGTTTCTGGACACAGTCTCTTCTGAGAGCTCTTTGGTGCTCTCTGTTTACCATTCACAGCTGTGTCTGAGCTCTGGTTAAATGGCTCCTTTATCTCACTAATATTTAAATTACGTGCTTGGATATCTCAAAGCTGTTTTCTTTGAGGCTCTTTCTCCCTGTTTGCTCTTGTACCTTTCAATAAAAGTGGCACTGATGCTCCCTGTTCCCTCTGCCAGCTCTGGGGTGAGACTCATGGTGGGTCTGAAGCAGTTCTTGGCAGAGCGAAGAGCAGGTCCCCTCCTGAGTTTCTCCCCAAGTTTGGCTCTGAACTGCATTAGAATGGGACTATTAACTGTCAGATTCCTTTCCCAGACCTCATGATTCCAGAGGATTTTTCATTATATGACTGTTAAGAAAAATTGTATTTTTATATTGTGAAGGCTCAGCCTTGCAGATGACCCCTGGGATCCCTCCCTTGGCTGGAGCCCTCAGGATGGCTCCTCATGGCTGGCTGGGGAGATGAACAGTCAAACAAACTGCATAGGCATTTTCATGCTTCATGTGCCCATCCAAGCTCTGTTCTGCCATGCCCCAGCTGGAGACACTGAGGAGCTGAGGTGTCCTGTGTGTCCCAGGTGCATTCCTTGGGCACAGGTGATGCCAGTGGGGACAATGAGGTGTTCATTTCTAGTTTGCTGTATGATGGGATATCCTCCCTTTCCTAAGATGGCTCAGCAGTGATTTTGTCTTTTCAGAAAACCATGACTGAGGAGAATTGGGCAGACCACATTCAGGTGAGTGTGGATTTCCCTCTCCCTGCTTTCACAGGGCTATTTGCTTGGAGGTTATTTTAAGCTCTGGATGCTGTAGTCCTGCTTTCACAGTTCTTAACTTTCTCAACCCATTGGAAGCAAAATTGTAAATGCAGGGAAGGGCAAGGCAGAACACTTGTATTTTAATTCCTTTTATGTTTTTGAAAATGCTTTTGTTTGGCTGGAGCCAAACTAGAATGTTTGAACAGCACTTTCAGGGATGCCCAGGGTGGGACTGTTGGGGTGTCTGTGCAAGGCCAGGAGTTGAACTCAGTGATCCTTATGGGTCGCTTCCAGTCCAGGACATTCCATGGCTCTGTGATTCTATGATCTAGATAAGGTGATCAAGTATATTCTTTTACTTTCCTGCACTTACTTGTAAGTGAACACTACAAGTATTTACATTGATTGCTGACAAGGAAGGGGGAAAAGAGGCTGTTACTCAGCAGCTGCAAGGTCTGTGGGAAACTGGGATAAATGTTAGATTCCCTGTGCATGCTCTGATTATTTTCAACAGGTAACTGATGTGACCTCTCTGTCTTGTGCTGCAGGACACAAGTAATTTTAACAGCAACAAGGAGGGGGAGCAGGGTGGGTTTTTCTTGGGTATAAACAAGAGAGTTCAGGCAATCATGGTTTGGCTTGATCCTACAATAATTACAAACGTGACAATGAAACAGCGCAAAATTCCATGGTGATAAACCAGTAGTGGTTATTTATGTGTCCATGATTTCCCTATGGAACTGCAACCCCATTGTGAGTGTTTGCTCCTGTTCTGTGACTCCTCTGCAGCCATTACAGATTTCTGAAAACCCATCTGAAGGCTCAGCATGGGCCAGGCTGATGGTCTCAGGGATCTGAGGGCTCAGGCACTGTTTGGACACCCCAGCAAAGGACTGTTGAGTTCTTCCATGCAGCTCAAGGGGCTGGATACTATGATCCTTGTGGGTCTCTGCCACTTAGGAGATTCCATTACTCCATGATTCTCACACCAGGATGTACTTTGGTGTGTGTGGGGAAGGGGTCTCTGTTGATGATGGAGTGTGGGATAAAGCTCCCGAGTCTCCCAGTCTGGAGACAGGAGGCTCAGGATATCTCTGGGAAGTGCATATGTGTTGCCTGGTAAGCCCTGAGAGCACAGGGGGCTGCACTGGGGCAGAGGGTTTTCTTGCTTTCCAAAGGATTCCAAACTCTGTATTTCCTGCTTGTTGCCAACTGGTGTATTTTTCACAGCTGTGTAATTATCAGCCGAGTGGTGCTGAAACTTGCCTGTTATCAGCCTGACTCAGTGCTATCAGAGATCCCTGTCTCTGGCATCACTTGAAAGTGATGGGAATCTGTACCTGTGCATCTGCAGGAAGCTGAAATAACAACCTGTGCAGGCTGGTGGCTGCTGCTGGCAGGGAAAGGAGGGAATAAAGGAAGGATCTTTGAGGAAAATTTGGTTTTCATTGAAAACACTAACATTGTCCAGAACTTAATTGGTTTTGAAAGGTTGGATTTACTGGAGGGAATGGCTCAAAGTTCACTCTTCGCTCAGAGCTTCATAGAATCACAGACTGGTTTGGGATGGAAAGAACCTTAAAGCTCATCCTGTTCCACCCCCTGCCATGGGCAGGGACACCTTCTACTGTCCCAGGCTGCTCCAAGCCCCATCCAGCCTGGCCTTGCACACTTCCAGGGACCCAGGGGCAGCCACAGCTTCTCTGGGCAACAGCATCACTGAAGGTTAGAGCTTCACCTGTGAGCTGACATGGTTGATAAAAAAAATTCCTTAGGCTCCTCATGGAGCTGAGGAGGAATGACATTTGTATTGTGTGTCCCACCCCTGTGTTCAGCTGAGGCTCACATAAAATTTGGATCTCCCAAACTCTGCCTGTCCAGGCATCATTAAGGACAGGACAAAGAGAACGACATACAATGTGACCTCTGGTCACCTGGAGGAATAGGAACCAAAACTCCCAAGTTACTCCACAGTAGCAAACTCTCAGTCAGAATTACTGGATCATTTTTGGATACTTTTTTCAATTTGAAGTTCAAAGAGGGTAGAAGTCTTCATGGGATTTTTTTCAGTTTCAGATATTTTCAAATTCTTTGCTGCAGCTGTAAAAAACGACATAAATTATATTGATATGACTAGCTCCAGTGATTATATAGGTTAAGATATCAGGAATTACAGAGATACCAGGAACTCTGCAGAGGGTGGGACTGTCCTTGCTTGGAGCTTGCCATTGCTGGCCAGTGACATTTTGGGACTGGGATTTTCTTTTGCTCACCCTGGGCAGTGCAAGTACAGATTTCTCCTGTTCCTGCTCTGGATGAATCCCAGGTGTGATCCTGACTGCTGCTATAAACAGCAGAAACTCAGGAGTTAATTGTTGGGCCAATAAAACCTTTTTCCACCCCTGTAGCAAACCAGTTTTGCCCCCTCCACCTGCCAGTGCCCAGTGGCAGTGTCGAGGCAGGGTGGCAGAGGAGGCAGGAGGACAAGGAGAGGCATCCAAACCCTAAGTAGGTTGCCCTCACCCCCACTGGCTGTTGCCAGTGGTCAGCCCTTCCAGCACTTTCTCCAAGAGGAGATGCCTGGAGGGCAGAGGGAGGGGAAGAGAAGAGACTCTGTGCTCAGTGCCAGCTGCTTGCTCTTCATTCCCTTCCTAAGGGATCCTGGGCTGCTGGAGCACAGAGAGTGCCAGCAAGAGGGAAAGGCGTGGAGGATATTGATGGTAGATAGACAGGGCATGAGGCTCGTGCCTGCTTTCTGTGTGCCCTTGTGCTGCTGTTTTGCATGCTTTGTGTTTGTCCTGGCCTTAGCAGCTGCACAAAGAGGATCCAATTGGGCAGAGCAAGCCCAGCACAGCTGGTCTGTGGATCTGCTCAGATGTGTTCAGGGTGTCCTGCCAGTGACTGCAGACCAGCATCAAGAGGGACTATGGAGGCCAGATGGTTCCCCTGGACATTTTGTAGGACAAAATCAATAAAAAGCATGGAAGGAGTTTCGCCATGGAAGGACTTTTTCCAGGCTTTCAGAAAGTATACACACATGGACCTGTGATAGCAATGAGAAGCAGGGGAGTGACTCTGGTAGCAAATGTTACCTCTGGCAGGGTTTAGGTGTCAGACTGTCTGGAACACTTGGAGGAGGTTTGCAGCATGACAAGGGCCCTGCTGAGGGACACTTCTGTCTCAGGGGGCAGCTGGAGCACCAGGACATCTCAAATAGCACCAGACACCTGCATTTTGGTGGCTTGAAATGTCCCAGTTTGACAGAGAGGTTGGGTGTAGGATGGTCCTGCTGCCCCGCTCTCAGTGCTGTTTTCTCACCAGTATTTTGGGGGTCTTGTAACTAGGCCCTTCTACACTCAGCTAGGCTAATCAGTGCCAGATCAGTTTAAAATGTTATCTCAAACATACCAAGAAGTTATACCAAGAAATCTCTGTGTGTATGTTTGGTCTCTCCTGTGATGAAACTCCTTCTCCTGTGAAGCAGAACTGGGTGACACTGCCCAACACTGCAGCTCTTCCTGGGGACAGTGACTGGAAGCAGCACTGGGCAGGGTTCAAACCCACAGGTTTATTTGGATTTGTCAGTGTAACCACTGTGAGGTGTCCAGGACAGGGAATGGGTAGAAATGGTATTTTCACTTTCATTGACCTTAAGCCAAGGGACCTTTTGCTGCTACATCCCAAACTGCTCTGTGCTAGTGTTTGCACAGGGAATTTAATTTCTCAAAATTTAACATCTGAAACCCTTCCAAATCTGGTGCTCAGAAAAGCACTGCTGCTTGGAAAGATGTTCTGTGGGAGCAGGGGCTTCTTGTTCAGGGTGAGAGTAAACAGCCTCAAGATGCACCAGAGAATGTCTACATAGATATTGGAAAAAAACTTTCATGTAAAACTTTGAAAGCATGTAAAGCACTGGAACGGACTGCCCAGGGCAGTGATTGGGTGTTCAAAAAATGTGTGGATGTGGCACTTGGGGACATGGCTTAGTGATGGATGTGGTTGGTATTGGGTTGATGGTTGAACTTGATGACCTCAGAGGGCTTTTTCCAACCTCAGCTACTGGAGGATTCTCTGATTCTGCATTGGTTGGGGCCACTCCGATCTTGGTGTGTGGTTTTAGAGGAGGATGCAGGGATACACCTCCCAGAAAGTGCCCTCATTTTCCTCAGGCCCCTGTGCTGCAGCTCCTCTGTCTCTTCTGGGCTTGTGAGGATGCAGAGATGGACCCTAGGGGCAGCTGTTTCCCTTGTTCTGCATAGGGAGAGCCTGCAGCTGATCTCTGTCCTCCTCCAGCTGGGACAGTGAGATAGCTTATTTATTTTAAAATTTCTGACCATGAAAATCAAGCACTGTGCCAGCTCCCTCTCTGGGTGAGTAGGGGTCAGATGCTGGTAATTCCTAGGAAATACAGAACTCCAGTTCCACAACAGTTCAAGAGTTGTTATGCTGCTTTGCTCTTTACAGACAATATTCAGAAATCTGCCCTTCTTTCTGTGCAATACATTAGAAAAACATTGACAATTCCTGGTACTTAATATGTGTAAATTACCTTACACTGCAGCAAGGAGTTGATGCAATCTTATTTATTGGATCAATTAATTTCTAAATGGCAGTGGCTTATGCAAAGATTCTTTCTGTACAGAGCCATTTTGACACAGTTACCTCTGGAATAAAATGTAAAAGCTATTACACTCAAGGGGGGGGATTTTTAAAGGGATTTTAAAGAGCAGAATGCCATTATTTTTTCAAAGGTTTTTTTCGTGTCCAGAACAACCTGGCCAAGACTCCTGCTCTGGGGAGTCTTGAATAAGGACAAGGAGTCAAAAAGATCACTTTGCAAATACACACATCCACTGTTCTTCCCTGGAACCGCTGAATTTAGAGAAAACTTTCAATTGTTTTGAGTACAGCAACCTCTCTGCAGTGTGAGGAACTGAATATCCGTAGGGAATGAAGCAGTGTGTGCTGTGCAGATGGGAATGATGCTCTGGAGGTGATGAATAAGTGACATGTCTCTCAGTATAAGGCTGCAATACAAAATCATCTTTCCCGCTGGTTGGAGTGAAGTGTTTATTTCAGGGATGGGATGGATTTTATCACTGGAACATCAAACCCAGACACTGGCTTTTTTCCTGGAAGGTGGAAACCCAGACGAGTTGAACCAGCTGTGTGGAGTCCCCTGTCAGTACTTACAGACTTCTTTAGCAGGAAATGAAACCACTGGATGATTGTTATGTTCCTTCTGGCCTTAGAAGTCTCAGGGAATAAATGAAATGAATGTTCATGGTCCCACCAGTGGTGCTGCACATGGGTGCTTGTGCCGAGGTGCTGAGCCACTGGAGCCCAGCAGCTCCCAGTATGGGAGTGTGTGTGAATATGCAGGAGCTGCTCCTGATTTGGTTTTGCCTGCAGTCTGCCAGTTCAACCATCTGCAAAAGAATTGCATTTATCTTCCCACAGCTTTAAGCAGCTCCCTAACAGCTGCCATTGCAGAAAAGAGAAGGTTTGATTTTTCTTTTCCTTTTCCCCTTTACAGAACAGCTGGTGTTTATACCTGGACTAGTGACACGTTTAAGGTCTGCTGTCTCTCTTGGGAATTTAGGATTGGGAGAATTGCTTTATTTCAGAACTGATAGCCTTTCTTCCCCCAGTGCCTATTTGTAGGTGCCATTTCTCCTTCTATTCCTCTCCCTGCATTTTGTCCCCTGTTCAGGGACTGGCAGGAGCTCAGTGGAGGTGACAGAGCTTTGACACTCATTCTGATTTTTCCCTCTGCCATTTTCTTTGGATTCCCTATTCTTTTTGGAGGTTTCTGGGGAGAGCACACAGCCACATCATGGTTTAAAGGGAATATGAAACATAACAAACTGACGTTTGTAGTAGGTGGAAAAGTGTGAGGAAAAGTATTGATCTCCTTCCATTTTCCATTCAGTTCAGTTTGTCAGTGGATTGGAAGCTGAAATAATACCAGTTACTGGAAAGCAAAGGGATGACTGATGAGGCTGTTGCAGAGAAAGACATGTCTGTAACCAGGAACAGCATTCTGTAATTCCAGGAGCTGGACTTGACAATCCCTGTGGTTTCTGTCCAGCTCAGGATAATCTGATTCCGTGACTGTGATTCCGTTCTGCAACTGCATTCTGCTCTCAGGAGAGAGCAGGCAAATGTGCACCTATATTAATGAGGTTTGCACTGCTGGGCTAAAAGAAATGGGAACTTTGCATTGAACAAACCCCCAGCTGCTGTGGGAGAAGCACATGGGAAAAGCCAAACATGCAGCATGTTTCGTGCCTCCCCAGCTAAGGAGAGTCTGTCAAAGGACGATGTGTAGAGTTAAATGTAAATACTTCTGACTACTTCCTGCATGGCTTAGGCTGTGTTAATTCTCTGTAGGACCTGGAGAGCTGGTGTGTTGACTGTAATTGTAATAGTTTTATTTATAACAAATCTAGACATTGCTAGATAAATAAATTGTGGTTAAGCACAAAGATGCTGATGAATTCTGGTGTAATATTATAGTAGGTCCCAAGAAGCCAAGACAAACTGTCATCATTTGCTGTCCAATCTACCAAATTGTCAAAAATGTCCAAAATAATTCTAAAAGTCAGCCAAAAATTTCTCTGGGGTGATGTAAGATGTGTTTGTTCAATAACTTTTGAAAATCAGCCCCCATTTACTGAAGTGTGGATCTATGGGGCCAAGCTGGGGATTGACAGAGGAGCTAGATGTCTAATTCTTCTTCAGGGAGGGATTGGCAAAGGATCGTTGGAAAGCTCAGGACCTCAGTCTTAAAGTTGATGGCCAAATAGCCTTAATGTGCAAATGAATTAAGTACTGGAGGGTGAAGAGAGGAAACTGGAGAGAACACACTGGGGAGGAAAAATCGCCTTTAAATTGTTTTGGTGTGTTAGAGATGCATTCTGACCTTAGCCCCCTGCCACCAGCCAGGGCCAGCATGCTGCTAAGCACTCTAATTACATTTCTGTCACTAACAGGCATTCACTCGGCTGCACAGCTTCATCAGAAGGAGATTTGGTATGGTATAAAGAAGAGCTAATTGGCTTATGGCTGTAGGTTGAGAGGTCAGGGTTAGATTAAGGAGTTAAGAGCATCAGTGAACTGTTCAACTCCACTGGGGTGTGCTGGGGGAATTTTAGTTCTGCCAACTGGGAAAAGCATCCTAGTAAGGAGTAAGAAACTATACAGGAATGATGATCATGCAAAACCTAATAGGAATGTGTGGAACATACCAGGTCCTTAAAATTAACATCAAGAGTGGTGTACAGGATACCTGATAGTGACTGCAAACTGCAGCAAGCACAGGATAAAAGTCACAGAATACCAGACTGGTTTGAGTTGGAAGGGACTTGAAAAATCATCTTGTTCCAAACCCCTTACCATAGGCAGGGACATCTTCCACTACCCCAGAGTGCTCCAAGCCCCAGTATCCAACCTGGCCTTGGACACTTCCAGGGATCTAGTGGCAGCCACAGCTTCTCTGGGCACCCTGTGCCAGGGTCTCACCTCACTCACAGGGAAGAATTTCTCCCTAATACCTAAGAAAAGCCTCCCTTCAGTCAGTTTAAAACTGTTCCCCCTCACCCTGTCACTGCCTCTGTATATTTTCTATAAGCTCCCTCCAGGTACCAAAGAGCCACAACAAGGTCTCCCCAGAGCCTTCTACTCTCCCAGCTGAACTGCCCCAATCCCTGTTTGTATCCCACAGAGTAAAAATGAGAGGCTCACTTCAAACAGACAAATCCTCCTGTTCCTTTTGCTCCAGGACCAAGGCAACCCTAGTCAAGAGCCCTGACACTGACCTGTGCAGCCAAGTAGGGAAAGGAGGGAAGATGGGACATGGAGCTTGCTTGCTTCCCAGGGTAGCACAGGAGGAGAGGCTGGATTCGCTGATAAAATCCAAAGCAAACAGCAGGGCTCTGCATGTACTCTGCAGGTGAGAGCCAGTTCTTACCTACAGCTCCATGTCAGGAGCCCCACGATGCCCTCGCTCCGTGGGAGCTGCTGTGAGCTGGGGCTGTGCAGGTGTGGGGGGCTCTGTTTGCCCAGTGTCACTGTTTTCAGCCTTCACACACAGACCCTCTCTGGCCTTCTTACCCAGCCAGCAGTAAAACGATCCAGCCATTCAATAATCATCCCAGATTATTTAAACCCTCTGTAACTGATCAGCCTCTGACTAAGTGCTCACTGATAGATATTGGCTTCTAAGCCCTGTGCAAATCAGCTGTCTTGCACACAAAGAACCAGGCTGCTGGCAATTGATAGTTTGGCTGTATTATACTTTTAGGCAAGATTAGTTCTCCAGTTCCTTGCCAAGAAGAGAACCACATAAACAGAGAATTGTTTAGAAACAAAAAAAGTTCCTCTTGACAGAGAAGTCATGTAAATGGGAAGAAACAGGAAACTAATCTTCCCTTGTTCGCTCTGAAAGAATGCATATCTCTGAGGAATGTTGTAATTATGGATTTAGGAAATCAGTCCAATTTGCCAGGGTGTGAATTTCAGAATTCATTCAGTCAACCCTCTCAAGCATTTTTCTTTCAGAACAAAAACCACCAGAAGCTGAAGTGTACCAAAAGAGATTAAAGGAGAGAAAAATCGACTGCCAAGCTTTGTTTTTGGGAAAGATCTTGCACAGATACTGATTATTGCTTTGGCTCTGAGCCAGGGAGGTTTGGGCATGGCAAAACAGAAATCATTGGTAACCCATGTTTGTCCCATGGGCATCTCTTTTCCATACACTAATGATGGGAAGAGTTTGTGCTCCTGAGCAAGTATTTCCATTGTCAGGATTTTTGCTTATTTACTTGGAAGGTTTTCCTAAATAGAAAAGAGGAGACTTTTTTTCCGTAAATGGAGTCTAGATTCTCGTGATATATGTGACCGGGTATGGGAACACATAGGAGTTATTAGTGGTGCACACTGGTTTAGCTCATTAGGGCTAATGCCAGGGCTCCAAACCAACCAAGAAGGCGTTAGAGTGACCTTGGCTCACGCATATCCCGACAAGCGGATGAGGTGTCACCCTGGGAATTCAGGTCCCAGCAGAAGCACAGGGGCAGTGGTTTCACTCCTTCACACACCTGCAGCTCTGTGCTGATGTGGAGCTGCAGGGCCCTTTCCCTGTTCCCACAGTGGGCCCAGCTCTGGCAGCACATGGAATTCCTCACTCTGTGAAATTCCTGCAGACAGATCCTGTAACACAAGTTGATGTCACATGCTGCTGCTAAACTGGAATTTGGAATGATCAGATTGGATAGGCACCCTTTGGGCATCCCCAGAGCTTAGCAGAGAGCTGTGCAAGCTTTTCTACCCCAGGATACAAACCAGAGCAGAGTTCTGGGATAGTGACTTCTGTAGAACATTTATGGAAGTGCCTGGATTGTAAAAACCTTCTGAGGCTGGAAAGCCCAGAGAAACAGTGTTTAGTCACAGAAGGCCCAGGCTCAGTGCAGGTCACCCAGTACATGATGGGAGCCTCCACTTCCTTAAACTGGAGAGCAGGATTTACCATTAGCCCTGTGACACTTCATTTGTGTGTGTGTGACACAATGACAAAAGACAGGGAGATAAATGCTACTTCAAAACACTCTGGGAAGATAAGGGTTGCCAGTTTGTCTTCAATGCACTGTGTCATTTGGCTTAGACAAAGCATCTACTGTGATAACTAACACACTACTCTCCTCTGAAAGAGTTTGGCCAATTTCCCCTTCCTCATTCATCTTCAATCTTGCCAAGTGCTGGAGTGCTTCCAGAAAATATCTCCAGCCTGGCATCATGGGACTGAGGTGTGAGAAGTCTGGAAGCCTATCAAAAATCTGAGGCTTATGTATTCAGACCAAGTCCTTGGTCCTTTGCTGACCCCTGGGATGAGCAACAGCTCTGGGACCAGGGTTAGGCTGGAATTCAGAAGGTTCCTCTTCAATGGTTGTGAGAAAGGGATTTTGGGAGGAAGCAGAGTACCTCGGGATAGACTTCACACAGAAGAGATTATATTTGAAAAAGCAGATAGGGTAAAGTTACCTTAGTCTATTTTCTATGTAATTGTACTTTTGGGGGTTTATGGATGTCATATTGTTACTTTTCTCTTCAAACAAAAGTTATTTTAATGGGGTTAGTTGGACACTACAGCTCATTGCAGAGCTACACCTATGCCATTCCCTGACCAGCTAAGTGGAGGGGAGAACAAGTATTGCAGGTGGGTTGTGATTTTGTGTATCAGCATACCTGGAGATGTGGGATGTAATTGAGGAAAATTAGTTCATTGTGGGTTAAAATAAGAGGTTATGATCTGGGGAAGTCCCCAAAATGTCTGGCTATGCTGACATTGCTGAACAAGACCAGGAATTGATCAGTGGCCCCAAAGACAAATGGCACTGATGATTGGTACCAGCTCAGCCCCAGGCTGCCTTCCTCTGGGAATCTGTCTGAAGTCTGCAGTGACAGGAGCAATGGGACAAGATCCCTTCACTGAAACCTGTGCAGCAGCAGTGGCCAATTGGGCAGTAAGAGCTGATTTTCTAGGACAGCATTTTCAGTCAGTGGGGAGTGGGATGCAGTGTCAGGATGAGCTCTGCTTTCTCACAGATGGTGCCCTCTTTGTCATGAAGCTTGTCCTGAAGTGTCTGGGAGATTCTGTGCTGGATGGTTCCTTGGGCACATAGGAGCAATGTCCCTGTTATGTACTGCACCTTCTCTCTTAAACTGGTTAAATACCTGTTGGGGAGCTTCTGGTTGGAGATCAGGAAAAGGTTCTTCCCCCAGAAGGTGCTGGGCACTGCCCAGGCTCCCCTGGGAATGGGCACAGTTCTGAGGCTGCCAGAGCTCCAGGAGTGTTTGGACAGAGCTGCCAGGGATGCCCAGGGTGGGATTTTTGGGGTGTCTGTGCAGGGTCAGGACTTTGACTCTCTGGTTCTTGTGGGTTTCCCCCAGCTCAGGACATTTCATGGTTCTCCATTTCTGTTTGGGTTTGTGCTTTGTCCAGCCAAGAAACATTGTGCTATCCACTCACTTCTGAAGCTACTGAAGTGAAATCTAGGAATGATCATGCCATATTCACTTCAGTGAAACATCCGTTTGGAGGCTTTCATCTCTGTGGAGGGCAGTGTCTGTGCCCTGTGCCGTGGAACTGCTGCCAGCAGCAGGTTCATCTATTCCGTGGCTCTGTGAGGTGTGTGAGGGCCCATGGAGGATGTCCAACAATGTGCTGAAGGAAATGTCTCAACCTCTTGCTCAGTGTTTTTTGAAAATACTCTATCTGCAGATCTGCCTCTGAAAGCTATGTAGGTTCTTTCCCTCTGCTCTGTACCTGCTCACATCTGTGGCAGCCGGAGCCGATTTTGGAGACACGATGACTTCATCTCTTGAAAATTAATTACTTCCCTCAGGGGCTGCCTAACAAAAATTTGGAAAGAATCCCAGTGCAGGAAATGTATTTGGATCTCTGTGTAGTATTGTTGAGCATGATCAGGACTATCCTGTATTCTGGGTAAATGAGATCTTGGGTGTTCTTCTCCCGGGAGGTGCTTGGGACTTGAAAGCAGCAGTTGGTGCAAGAAGCCACCCGTCTGTGTGGAGAAGAGCCTGGGGAATGCAGGGCACTGCTAATAACACAATCAGAGCTCATTTCAGTTTGAAATTAGCTCCTCTCTGAGAGCTCATCTCTGCCCTCCTGCTCAGAGCAGGGCCAGCTTTGTGGGACAAAGTGTTGCCATGCCCTGCCTGGTTCCACTGCCCCTCTGGGCCTGTTGCAGTACTTAGTCTCTCTCACTGTCCCATTTTTTCACTTTTTGGCCTGGCTGGAATTTCTGAGATGATCTGACTCCCTCTTGTCTGTGGTTCCCCCTGAGAAAACTGGAGAGGGGATTATATTCCCCTACATCCAGCCAGGCCTTCCCTACGTTGAAGAAGCCCTGCTCCCTCAGCCTCTCCATGTGCTGCGACCCAGTGACCATCTCCTGGAATCCCAGCATGGTTTGGGTTGGAAGGGACCTTTAAAGCCCCTAGGGGATGAGCTTTACAAGAGGAGCTGTGTGGTGTGACTCTTCTGGCTGCCTCTTGGCTGTGGTTGTGTGAGGCACAAAGGAATATGGAGCACATGCATCCTGTCACACAATATTGTTCAGCTACTCACCACAAACCAGCAGCTTCCTCCAGGTTTCCCAGAACAATCAGCTCCCTGTGAGGAGCCCCGGTACAGAGGCAAGTTGACTTTTAAGAGTTGCTTTTGCCTTGATCCCTGCCAGTGATATCCTAAGTTAGACTCCTCTGAATTGCCTTTTGGAAGAGGCATTGAGGGGCCGGGAAACTGAGTGTCCTGATTCACAAAGCAGCAGAGAGGTAGTGTGAACATGCCCCAGGGAGCTGCGGTGCCCAAGCTTTGTGAAGGAGGATCAAGCCCACTTCCCCGGCATTGATGTGGTAATGAGCTCCCAGCTCGGAGTGTGGCTCTGGCAGTGATGCACTGATCACTATCTGAGAGCCGGGCTGCTGGGCTCTCAGTGGAGCCTGTTTTGTTCTCCTCCAGTTCATAAATTAGTGCATGAGTGCCCAGTGCCTGGGAGTGAGAGAGCATTGCAAGTGATGAGAAAGCAGTCTGTTCTCAGGCTGTTCTCAAGGTGTTCTCCAGGTGTTCTCTGACTGTTCTCAGGGTGTTCTCTGGCTCTGCTGTGGGTGGTGGCCATGGCCGGGTGACTGCTTCTTTCACAGGAAGCCTTGCTCAGGACAGAGTGAAGGCAAAGTTGGCCTCTTTCATCCAAGGGAGAGGATTTCCCCCCTCCACCCTGCCCTTGTGAGACCCCACCTGGAGCACAGTGTCCAGCTCTGGGGTGCTCCGGCACCACAAAGGCATTGACCTGTTGGAGAGTCCAGAGGAGGCCATAGATGTGCTCTAGAGCCCCTCTGCTCTGAAGCCAGGCTGGTAGAGTCAGGGGTGTCCAGCCTGAAGCAGAGAAGCTCCAGGGATACCTTATTGTGACCTGTTGAGACTTGACGGGTTTTTATGGAAAGAGGGAGAGGGACTTTACATGGGCAGACAGTGACAAGACAAGGGGAAATGGCCTTAAACTGAAGGAGGGCAGGGTTAGATTAGACATTAGGGAGAAGTCCTTCCCTAGGAGGGTGGTGAGGCCCTGGCACAGGGTGCCCAGAGCAGCTGTGGCTGCCCCTGGATCCCTGGCAGTGTCCAAGGCCAGGTTGGACTGGAGCTTGGATCACCCTGAGACAGTGGAAAGTGTCCCTGCCATGGCAGGGGTGGCACTGGATGGGCTTTAATATCCCTTCCAACCCAAACCAGTCTGGGATTGCAGGATCTCTGTAGGCTCTCCAGAAGGCAGGATCCCCCTCTTCTTAGGGAGCAGGCTGTGGCCATGGTCTAAGCTAGCTCTGAGGTCCCAGCTCCACCCTTTTGCTTCAAGGAGTTCCCTTCAGTGACATCTGATGGTGACACTGCAGCATTTCCCCATGCAGCACAAATGATGGAAACTTGGAAATAGAAACCTGGAGCACAAATACAGTAAAGTTACAGTGACACTACCACAGTGGCATGTTCAGGGAATGTTAAAGCACAGGTGTCTGTCTGTACCTGCCACAACACAGAAAATTCAGCAGTGCTGTCAGTGGCCTCCATGGCTGACAGGAGTTTGTCCTTTTCAAGTTTAGGTTTCTTTTTCCCCCTTTTAAAATTGCTGACTCTAAAATATTCTCCTTGACATTTTCTCTACACTAGCAGGAGGGGTTTTTGTTGATTCTGGAAGCATTTGAAAACAGGGGAAATTGGCCAAGACATTCAAAAGTTAAATTAAAATCGGACTCTGCAAATAGCCAGTGTCAGTGCTGTGAATAACGTCCCTCTTTGGGAAAAGATGCTGAGGCAAAGGGCAGAATTGGCTGGGACTGAAATGTAGCTTAACATATACAGATAAAATTGACCTAGGGTTCAATAGAGTGATTTCCAAGTGAGATATTGGATATTGGTTTCAAAATTATTGGTACCAGTGGAGAAATGGTTGATGGGTTAAGGTCAAGACATTGCTGAGCTTGCCCTGCATAGTTGGTGTGAGTTTTGTGAAGCTTTGGCAGTGAGAACAGGATTTACGGGTAGGAAATCTGCAGCCGTCACTGTGGAAAGCTTTAATCACGGGTTATTGCTGGTATCAGGGGTTTCTGTGTGCTCATATGAATTAAAGAATGTATGATACGTCTAGAATTCCATGAGGGATGTAAACAAGCCTCATGCTCTCTAGAATCTTCTGCTTGGAGATGTCGCTGATGTTGCTCAGAGCACTTGTGCCAGTTTCCTCTCGAGAAGTGTTCATTTAATGACAGCAAAGCACATGAAATGTGCTGGTGAATTTTGCCTGGCAAAACACTGTTCTCTGCATCTGTGCCCACATCTTCTGGGGCCAAAGTTTCCACATTCTTGCCTCTTGCAGAGCTGTTGCGGTGGAAGCCTTTCCCCTTTTAGAGCAATGTTGGGTTTTGTAATTTTTTTCAGTAAAAAGACAAACAAGCTATTTTCTGTTTCAGAATGCAAGATGGGATATCTCTTGAGAGATTAACCTTCTTTACAGACTTGTTTTTTGTGGATGAAAGAAGAAATCTGTTATCACTAAAATAATATTGTAAAAATCTGCACCTCATTATTTCCAGAAATAAAGCTGCCACAATAAGATTTATTAAGAACTGACTCGGGGTGAACTGAATAGAGCTCCATGACCAAAGAGTTCGTGTTTTAGAAAAAAACACAGGGAGACAATAGGATGGACACAGGGGGAGCAAGAAAAGGGAATTGCTTTGTAATGTTTGTAAAAAACTATGTTCCTTTTTGGGAAGGACTCTGAAAAGTGGCTTGGCAGATGTGCAGGAGGATTTAACTCAGCCCCTCTTCACGTGTTCAGTGCAGTCACAGGAGGCAGAGAGGGGAGAGAGGCACAAAGGTCAAGAGTGGCATGGCCAGGGGAAATAGAGAGCAAGAAGCGTGAGCAGGAGAACGTGTCCTGCCCTTTTCCTGCCCTGCCCCTTCCCTCGTGTACCTGAGCCCCTGGCGAGCTGCTGGACCCCTGTCCTGCTCCCCCCGGCGCCTTGGGAACAGCACTAAAACTCTTCCTCCACATATCCACGAGAAGAGCTGTGGTTTGGCATTTGGCAGTCTCCGGGATGCAGGCAGAGTGCTGAGGCAGCAGTTTTTGTGAGCAGGCTGCTGCCACCTGGGGTGCCAGATCCCTCCGAGCTCTTCCGAGCCTCTGCCCCCTCCTGCACCTCTGGGCGGGGTCATTCTTTTTTTCTCCTTGGCTCTCTGTTTCCCTTCCTTTTTACCTTGGGGCTATCAACAGATTTGTTTCCTGATCTCTGCGTCTGCTTTGAAGACAAATTCTCACCTTTCAGTTACTGAAGGAATGTGAGGAATGAGGCCCCATGGCCACAGCCTCCCACCCGGCTGGGAGCGGTTCCTACACGCTGGGCAGAGGGAGCAAGGTGCTGCCCTCCCTGCGAGTGGGCAATGCGGGTGGGCAGCACAGGGCAGGGGAGGGATGGACTTCCAGGGCAGAGCTGAGTATTTCACTCCTCTGAAATTCTTGTTTGTAGTGCCAGTCCTAGAGCTACAGGTCCTGGGCCACCATATAGGGTTTCAGTTTGTTTTAGCCGTTTGCTTGACAATATTAACTTCAAGGGCAGATCCATGAGGAAGTCAGAGAGGAGAAGTTGCTGCACGGCTGTGGGGCTCCGGGGTGTTTGTCTGGGGAGGAGAGGAGCTGGTGTGACCCTCAGTGTCACTGTGTTTGTATTTCCTCCTACACCTGTGCCTCTCAGAGGTAGGCAAGGCAGAAGAGATCTGGTGCATCCAGCTGTCAACCTTGTGACTGTCACTGCCCCTTTCAAGTAGCTGGTCACCCCTGCCAGAGTGGGCACTGTGCCATGCTCTGGCCAGAGCTGGGATTTGGGTTTAAACCACAGGCAGGGTGAGTTTGTGCTGGTGCCTCCGGGCTCTGCAGTGGGCCAAGGCATTCCCTTCCTACAGGAAGCAGCTGAGAGTGGCAGATGTCCTAAAGTGCTCTCCCTGTTTGCAGGTGTGAACACAGGGAGTGACACAGTGACACCTGGGAGTGTATTTGTCCCAAAGCAATGATCCAGTTCTCACCTTCACAGGACTTTGAACAGACAGAGAGGGAAGAACTCCTTTATGCAATCATTGTTCACCCAAGCTGGATGTGGGACTCACACATCACATTTCATCCAGCTGAATTACAGTGCAGGATGACCCCACTGCCAGCTTCAGCTCCACCCACAGCTGTGCCTGGCACTGGGGTGTCCCAGAGCCCTCATCTCCCAGCCCGGGGGGCAGGGGGCTAGAGGCTGACGTCAGCATTTTCCTGGCTCTGAACACCACTCAGGAATGCTTTGCTGATATGCCCTCCCTGCCACCTATGGACGATTGGCAATCCCAACAATCTGGCCAAATGCTTCCAAGGATGAAGGATGCCCCGCATCAACATCCGCTTATAGAGACAGGGAATGTCTATCCTAAGCTGTCCTAAGAAGATGCTCCAGGGTCTGAGCCCCTCTGCTCTGAAGACAGATTGGGAGAGCTGGAGGTGCTCAGCCTGGAGAAGGCTCCAAGGAACCTTTCAGTACCTAAAGGGGGGGTCAATAAAAAAGGTGAGGACAGAGTTTTTAGCAGGACCTGTTGGAACAGAACAACAGCTGATGGTTTTGAACTAAAACGGGAGATTCAGACTAGATAAAAGGTCTTTACAATGAGGGTGCCTCCTGGGAGAGAGAAAAACCCCCACAATGGAATTTGCACTGAGAGTCTGCCTTCCCCTCCTGACCTTGCAGAGCACAGTTGGGGAGAACCGCTGGCTCCAGGGGCAGCTGGTGCAGTCGCTGCTCCGTTACTGCGATGCGCGCGGGGCGGCGCGGTGGGCGCAGCGCTGCCAGGTGCCCCCTGAGATGCTGCCTCAAGCCGTGGCTGAGGAGCTGCAGAAGCTGCACATCCACGACAGGTAAATCCACTGTTTGGTGCTTTTTCCACGCAGATTGTTTGTATATTTGCTTAAGGTCATCTGCCATGATGCATCCTTGGGAACAGAAGTTTACAAAGGCTTCCTCCATGTACTTGGATCCTGTTGTGGCCCTGCACACACTGCACTTGTTTGTCATAAGCCTGGAAATGTCTGTGAAAGGGGCATTTTAATGCTTGAGTACACAGAAGCTCTGTGAGATGGCTTCATGCTGCTGGAAGTTTTTACACTTCCTCTGCCAGATCAGCAGTGCAAATATTCCTCTGTTTTACTGAGGTGATTGCAGATCTGTCAACGTTTTACTAATTATTTTTTTTTATTATGCTAATGATTTTGGGAAGGTCCCACAGATGGCCTTGAACAGTTCATGTTCAGGGATCCTGGTTTTGTGCATCTGCTCTTTCTCCTCATACAAATCTGCACTTGTTCAAATGCTATGTCACTCAGGAAATACAACACAGATGTAATCATCCTCAAAACACTTTCTCCAGAGAGTCCATTGCTTTTCTTGAGCATAGAAGACTCTTGTCTGTCTTGGACATGCTCCTGCTTCTCTCCAAAGCACGGCTGGAGCTGCCCTCCTCATCCTTCTCCTGAAGCCACAGCAGTCACCAGCTGGGAGCCAGGAGGTGTTTCTTTGAGGGATAAGCCCACAAAACACAAAGGGGTGATTACAGGTGTGTGGCTGAGCCACAGACCATGCATCCAGAGATAAAACCCATCACTACATCTCTGTGCTGTGGGAACCTGTGCTGTGGAGGGAAGGCAGGTGGGGGTGTGCTCTGCCTTGCGTGAGGAGCTGGGATGGATGAATAAACCCCTTTGTACTGCAGTTTACTCATCCAGTCATGATACCTGCTGTGGTAGCTGCTATAAAGTCAGCAGAGCCATGGAACCCCATAAAACAGTCTGGCTGCCCTGTCTTTTCAGTAACACAGCCACAGGTTCCCAGAGGGAGTTCACACTGCACACAACAAGGTGGCACCAGTATATAAATGACATCATCTGCCTCTGGTCACACCACACAGGGCTTCTGAGCTTTACAGGAGAGAATATCCCTGGAGACCTGAGGCTGCACACCTTCATTAAATATTTTACACAAATATTGACTTCCCCATGCACACAAGCCCACGAGAACGACTGTTTGTGCAGGGAGAGCTGCTCTGCTACAAAATTGGGCACACAGCCTCCCAAACATAAGGTTACTAATAGTTTCCCAAATAATGAACTGTTTCAAGTCTCTATGGGAAAGAGACTATCCATAAATGTGTGATCTATCCAAGGGAGCTGGATCTTTTTGATTAGTTTGTTTTCTCTCAGAAGGAGCTGAGTGTCATGGGGAAAGAGAGGGTCAGGATGAAACAAGGGGAGTAAAACTTAGCCCTCTTGCTCCAATCCAAGATTTCCTCCTGGCTTTGCATGGCTTCAAACTGTTGCGTCTGATTCTGTGCAGGGTACAAGAGGTCACAAAAGCAGACAATTATGAGGCCAGTAAGAAGAAGGACTATTACCAGATTCCTATTTCGCGGGAAAATATTCACTTTCTGCAGACATGGGAGGAGACCCTGCAGTGCTGGGAGAAGGTGCTGCAGGTGAGTGTTACCTGGGATTGGCCTGGCAAGGTCAGGGAGCTGGAACTCCATGTCAGGCTGAGACACAGAGCTGGATGTGGCCACTGCCATCCACTGCCTACCTCCCTAAGCCAAGAACAGCTGCTGCTCTAGGCTGCTCTGGTTTGGGGAATGTGTTAGGGACTCTGCCAGGGAAGGTTCCTGTGGGTGATGCAGGTGCTGTGAAAGTTCTCTGTGTCTGTGGCACAGACACAAAGAACTGCAGGTGCTGGGAAGGAAATGCCATGTCGTGGAAGACTCTCCAGGCTCCTCTTAAGCACAGGGAGGCTCTGGGAGCAGAAATTGTCTGTGTTGCAGCCTGGGCAAGTCGTTGGTGTGGACATGGAGTGGAAGCCTTCCTTTGGCATGGTGGGAAAGCCCCGTGTCGCCCTCCTGCAACTTGCACTGAAGGATGAGGTGTTCCTGTTGGACCTGCCACAGCTCCTCAAGCAAGCAGAGGCTGAGGGAGAGAAGGAGAAGCTTTCCCATTTCATCCAGATGCTCTATTCAGACACAGCCATCACTAAACTAGGTAACACCCCTCTCTCCTCCCCACCTTGGGGTTTCAGACAGCCTGTTTTGTCATCTTTGTCATTCCTAGGTCTTCTTCATGTTGTCATTCCCTAAATACACTTGCTGTAGAACTAGTTTATGTGGCCCTGAGTGTTCAGACACTGCCAGGCCAGGAAGCAGTGACTACTGTAACTGGGAATGATAGAAATACATGATTCTGTATTTCTATCTATATTCTGAGAATAACAGAAAATACAGAGCTGGAAGGGACCCACCAGCATCATCCAGTCCAACCCCTGTCCCTGCACAGACACCCTGGGCATCCCTGGCAGCGCTGTCCAAACGCTTCTGGAGCTCTGGCAGCCTCGGGGAGCCTGGGCAGTGCCCAGCACCCTCTGAGGGAAGAACTTTTCCCTGATCTCCAGCCTGATTCTTCCCTGACACAAGTCCATGCCATTATATCTCCCCATTTCAGGTCAGATCCAAGATCCCTGATTTAACTTGCACTCTCAGACTTGGGATTGTTGTAGCTCTGTACTAATCCTCAACTGACACCCAACCTTCAGTGGTTCTGGTAATTCTGGTGGGCAGAGTTGTCTGGGTGTGCTGTCCCTGTCCCAGACCTGCTGTGCTGGACACCAAAGATTTCTGAATTACCATACATGGTTTTTGGAGGCTTTTATCAGGAGCTGCTAAACCTAGCTTTCAAGGGCAAATTCAAAAATACTTTTCCCAGATTTTAGATAAGTTGATCCTAAACTCAGCATTTTTCATCCGCCTCTCTTCTCCCTTTATCTGCAGGAGTGTCTCTTTGGAACAGAAGAGACAGGAGCTAGTCTTTTTCCACTGTTTGAACAGTCTTCCCACCAATGCTTATAAATATTTTTTCAGCATTTTCACTCTGAACTAGAAGAAGCTGCAGTGCATTAACCATGATTTGAGTTTTCTTACCTGTGTGATTTTTTTTCTCTCCAGGTTATGGGATGTCTGGAGACCTCAGCAGCCTTGCAGCCACATGTTCTCCTCTGAAAGACATGGAGAAGCAAATGCGAGGTGTGGTGGATCTTCTTGCAGTGGACAAACAAGTAAGGATAAACACACAGAGATATGGGATATGGTGTCTTCTGCATATGCTGGTGGATAACTGTCCTATCCACAGCACTGTCTGTTTGCATCCTGGCTTGGCAGGGAGATGGCTTCATGAGTAAAGAGACCATCTCCTCCAGAGGGTTTGAGGTGTTGGGATTCTGTAAAGGAAGACAAAAGAATTTTGTTGTCATCAACTAAAAATTTAAAGCTCATGATACTGGCAGCTTTTTCACAGCCTTTATAAAAGCTGTGAAAAGCTCTTGGAGACCCAGCTCTATCCAGCCAGGACAAGGTTTCTGTGCACAAGGTGCACTTAGGAAGAGGAAGTTCTTGTAGAATTTCTGCTACTCCAAGGCCATGCATTATTGAAGCAGATATGATGGAGTTAATGATTTGCACAGAACCCTTATGTTCCTAGGAGGGTTGGAGTTCCTGGTGGGTTCAGCACAGGAATTTCTGGTCAGGTGAAGCACAGCTGTCCCTGGGTTTGCAGGCAGGAGCTTTCAGCAGTCTGTGAAAATGTTCAGCACAATCATTTTAATGAGTAAAGTGTACAGAGTGTGAGGCTGTGGGTTGAGGTGAAGCAGATCTTTGGGATTGATAGCTTAACCTGGGAAGTGCTGCAGGGGCTGACATAGCTGCCAACAGCCCACAGTTTAAGCTGAGAAATAGAAGCTGCAGGGAGGGCTGCTGCCCAGGCCGTTCTAGGAATGCTTTTTCCCACCAGGACTAGGAGGAGAAAGGTGCTGAACTGCCACTCCTGGTCCTTTATTGAGTGGATGCCCAGCAGCTGCCAGCATTGGTGAGCACCCTGCAGAGCCCCAAGGAGCTTTGTCCCAGCCCTGCTGCTCTGGTGCAGGGCTGTACAAGAATGCCCTGTTTTTTCCTTCCTTGGCAATGGAAGAGATTTCTCTCCAGCAAGTGTGTTTGTTAAACAAATAACCCGACGCTGTGTTTATCTCGTGCCATCCCAGCCCTTGTCTGAGGGCTGGGGTTCAATATGCCAGGCACGAGATGGATGTGATAGGGCTTTGCCTGGCCCCACCAGCTGGAGCAGGAGGTGGTTTGGGAGCTGCTTCATAACCAGGTGGTTTCTATCTTTTTGTTTCCATCAGCTGCAGTGGGGGAAGGACGGCCGGAAGGTTGATGGACTGTCCCCGGAGCACAGCCACGAGGAGAGAAGAGTCAGGCAACCAGAGAAGGGACTCAGCCTCCTGGTGCAGCATGTGCTGGGGAAGCCTCTGGATAAAACAGAGCAGCTCTCAAACTGGGAGAAGCGGCCGCTCCGGGAGGAGCAGATCCTCTATGCAGGTCTGGCCCTGGCTGGGTGCTGCAGGTGCCCAGGGCAGGCTGTGTTTGGCTGCTCTGTCCCCAGGAAAGTCATTAAGTAGCAGAGGAAGAAAATGGCTTTGCAGATTAGTTCCTGTTCAGAGGAGTCAGCACATGTTTTGTTTGTCCTTTTGAGGACATGACTTTAATGGCTGAAGTTTAAACTGTCCAGTGATTCATTATTTCCCTTATGAAGGAATTTCTGTGCTTTGCAGATTCTGTGTGATGAAACATCACCTCAGTGGAAACTCCTCTCAGTAACTGAAAGGAGGAAAGTCCACTTCCTTCTGCCTCATTTCACAGCCTTCCTGGGAAACAAATGCTGTGTTCATTTTTCACAGTGAGGTGCTTGTTAGAGCTGGGTTTGAAATGGGCAGATATGGTGTCAGAAACTGCAGCACAGACTCAGGGCTGGTGGAGGGACCCACAGAGTTTATTGCTGATTACCCCAGAGTCAGAAGTCTGGGTCTAGCTCTTTTCCTGGTGCATCAAAGGACAGTCTGCTGATGCAAACCAGTCCTTTGTTAAATTCGACTATCCTTGAAGCTGACACAGTTCCCACAAAAGTTAATCACTGGGACTTGTCAGACTGGCTGGGAGAGTTCTCCTGTTGCCATTGCAGGGAGCAGCAGCACACAGCAGCGGGTATGGGCAGGTGATTGCAAACAGCCTGGGCAGTACCTGCTCAGATATTGCATCTCCTGGGGAAGTTCCCTTCCTGTCAAGAGGGGTGATAAGGAGCTGTGGGCAGGCTCAGGGACAATGGTGAGGAACAGGGGCTGGCTGCAGCTGGCTGGTGGTGGTTGGAAGAGCTACAGTGCAGTTTGCATTGGATTATTGAGTTAGAGTGGAAATGGCAGAGCCTCTCTTTAGGTGCTCCTGCCTTGACCACTTGTGCCTGTGGGTTCAGCTGTGATGCTCAGTGAGTCAGCCCTGGAGCTGAGGGTATGACCTGAGGGAGTTGCAGCTTCACAATTGCTCACAGTATCTTTTACAAAGGAGGGGGCTCTTCCTTGCCTCGGGAAAGCCTCTGGTTTACTTTTGAATGAGCTTCATATAAGCTGAGGCTCACATTCTCTTCCCTGCAGCCTCAGATGCCTACTGCTTACTGGAGATCTACGAGAGGCTCTGCAAGGACCCCGAGAGCTTTGGTTTGGGTTCAGACCTGACAGACAAACTGGTGGGAAAACAGAGCAAAAAACCCAGGGCAAAGAAGCAGCTGAATAAACAAGAAGCACCATCACCTTCTAGACAGGTTTGTAAACATCTTCAAAGAGCTGCTTGTTGCTCAGGACCCCTGCAAATCATACACTGCTGCTCTCAGTCACACCATTCGCTGTGCACAGCTCTTCTCAGGACTCTTACTGCAAACGTCCTCTTCAGCCCTCCCTCCCAGGATGCTGTGCTCTCTCCTGGGCCTGCCTGGGTCCAGCTTTCCCTGCACTTTGAGGTTCACTTGTCTTTGCACAGTGTGGGTGCAGATCAGTGTCTAAGCCCAGTAAGCCTTGCTCTTGGAAATGCTCCTTCCACATTTTTTGTCTGGATTCTGTAGCCAAGGTTTCAAAACTCTTACTTCCTTACTTTTGCTTTTTACTGAGTTTCCACACCTTGCTTTCACACCGGGAATATCTCCTTTATTGTGTCTGGAGTAGAAGTCTGCAAAGTTAAAAGCAAATGATCCATCAAAAATGCCTTTCTGCTGAAGGCTTGTCTCTGCCTCCCTGCCCACCACCACATTCCAGGAGAGGCCTCTCCCAGCAGTTTGTTTTGTGGCAGAGCCTTAGAACTCCACCAGAGCTATTCGACTCTGATTAAGTATCTTGGAATGTGACTGGTGCCTCTTGGTAATAAAGTTTTACATTTGAAATGGAACCATTCAGTGGTTTGTGCACCTTTGGAAACCTTGGCACAATCCCATTTTGTTATTGCCTGAGAAGACTCGCCATGTGTATCTGTGCATTCTGAGGAGCCCCAAGTGTGTGTGTGGAGCTCCAGAAGTCAGTGCCCCTTTCCGTGGCTGGGCTGAGATGCTGGTGACTGTGTCCACCTGTGTGTAAATGTGCAGCATCCCTTGGCCTTCAGCAGGGAGGAAAACATGGAGCTTCTCCCTGAGCACTGCATACGTGGGAATGTTGTGTGGTACAGCAGAGCTGAGTGGCTGCTGCAGAGGAGGGAAAAGTAGGCACTTCAGGCTTCAACCACCTTGGAAACCCAGGGGTCATCTTTGTGTTCTGTACAGTCAGATTCACCAGCTGAGAGGCAGTTGGTAAAACCTGGACTGGGACACCAAAAAAAGCAGACTTCTGACTGCATCCTGCAGGACTCCAACTCTCTTTCCCAGTGTTTCTGGTCCACTCTCTGAAGTGGGGCTAATGACTCTATTCTCTTTTAAAGGCTTTTTGCTGACTGCTGGCATGAAACATGAGAAAAAAGCTCTGTATGACAGTGCTGGCCACTGGATAAACACTGGCTGAAAGCCAGATGCAGCTCCTGCACATCTGTTTGAACAGCAGCAGCAGCAGCCAGGGGTAGTGTCTCCAACTGCCTCAGGTTCATGGGGCAGCTCCATCCCTTGTCACCGTGCTCTGGTGTCACAGCTGCATCCACCAGAATCCTGCAGGAGCTGGTGACAGCCCAGTCTGCCCAGTGCTTCAGAGCCCTGAGTGCAGGGACCAGCTGTTGGGAGGTGGGACCAGCATCACACCACTGTTGCTTCTCAATCTGAGCTGGTTCCCATGGACAGCCAGGTGGAGCTGCCTGGTGTGCCACAGCATTCCCAGCTTGGGGCCAGCTCCTGCAGAGCTGATCTGCAGTGCTGGCTCTCTGCATAGCTGCTGGCAGTGTCCTTCAGTCATCCCAGCTGATTCAAGTTCCTGGAGTCAAAAGCTGGACATTGGAAGTTCCTTAATAACTTCCCTTCTCCATGAATTTAGCTATTGTATTTCTGGGAGTCTCCCAAAGCCAAAAGTCCTCCAAGTGCAGGAACTCCCCCAGCAGCAGACATTTGAAATCAAACAGAATTCAGGCACTGTCTATTTTTAACCTTCCAAAGATAACAGAGTTGACGTGGTTGCTTTGTCTACCTGTTTCTCCCTCTGTCTGTCCCAAATCACAGTTTTGGCACATATTTATTAATTGCAGACTAATGCCAGGGAGCAGCAGCCTTGACTATGTTTCTGTGACTTCTTGAAGATGAACATCTGTGCAGAGCACTGGAGGCCAGGCTGGCACTTCTCCAGGAAAAGGCTGCAGGTCCCTGGGTCATGTGGCCAGCTGGTCAGGGAGAAAATGGCGAATTGAGAATTAGCCCCGTCATGTTCTGCCCCTTGCCCAGGTGGTGATGGCAATGTGGACAGGATGGGAAGGAGGATCTAGAGGTGCTGCAGAGCATGGGGAAGTGGTGACACAGGTGGAAGGAGGCAGTCAGATGTGCTGTGGTGGGTGAAATGAACACAGGGAGGAAAAACACAAATGTATTGGGAGTCAGCCTTCTGCTCCTTATGGATCTTCTGCCTTTCCCTAGGAATGCCAAGGATCCAGAACAGAGCCCTCAGGCCGCCCTGCTCCCATCTCCCCTCGGGAGTTCAGTGTGGTCTGTGACAACATGCTGCAGGGCCTGGGGCGCTACCTGCGCTGCCTGGGCGTGGATGTCCGGCTGCTGGACAATGAGGATGACCACAGGAAAGCTGCTGAGGTGAGTCCACAGCTCCCTACTAGGAGAGCTGCCCTGGTGCTCAGGCTACAAGAGCTGCCCGGTGCTGAGTCCTAGCTCTTTGGATTACCCCAAGCTCTGGCAGCTGGAATCAGCTGGTCCCTGCAGCGGTGTGTGGCCTTGGTTCTCCACTTCCAGGAAAGAGAAGGGGAGCAGAGACTGCTGTGATCTCACTCTTACATGTGTCTGTGTTTTTGGCAGCTGGGGCAGTTTGAGTCATGAAAAGAACATGAGAAGTGGAGGGTAAAGAAATCAGAATCACGAAATGGTTTGGTTTGGTTTGGTTTGGTTTGGCTTGGAAAGGACCTTAAAGACCATCTCCAATCCCCAAAGATGTGACCAAGTGTCTTTGGGGATGCTGTGCTGTTTGCAAAAAGGAAAAAGTCAGTAAAAACCAACATTCACTTAGATTTCTAATGCACTCCAGTTTGGGTTTACAGGGAAGGTATTTGTCTGCCTTATGTACAGGTCAGTTGGGCAGAACCATAATCTGAAGATGGCTGTTCAGTACAGAAGGGAGAATGTCCTTAATCAATGGCCTTGTAACATCATGGCTGGCCTTGTGAGATGACCCAAAGGTGATCAGCCACAACTTGCAGTGATATTTGGGAAAGGAAGAGTATTGCTCTGGGCTCCCATAACAACTCTGCCCCTCTGCCTACCAGATGAGACAAATGCTGCTTCATTTCAGGCACATTTCTGTCCCAGGAGGGCAGATCACAGAATCCCCTGAGCTGGAAAGGACCCACAAGGATCATTGAGAACAGCTCCTGGCCCTGCACAGACACCCCAAAAATCCCAATCCCTGGCAGCACTGTCCAAATGCTTCTGGAGCTCTGGCAGCCTTTGGGCTGTCCCCATTCCCTGGGGAGCCTGGGCAGTGCCCAGCACCCTCTGGGGAGAAGAACCTTTCTCTGATCTCCAGCTGAGCCTGTCCTAACACAATTTCAGGCCATTCCCTCAAGTTCTGTGCCTGGTCACAGAGAGCAGAGATCAGTGTCTTCCCCTCCTTTTCCCCTCACCAGGAAGTTTTGGTTGCAGTGAGGTCTCGCTGCAGTCTCCTTTTCTGCAGGTTGAACATACCAAGTGTCCTCAGCCACTTCTCATACAGCCTCCCCTCAAGGCCCTTCACCATCTTTGTTGCCCTCCTTTGGACACTCTCTAATGGCCTAATGTCTTTCTTATATTGTGGTGCCCAAAACTGCACTCAGGGCTCCAGGTGAGGCCACCCCAGCCCAGAGCAGGGCAGGATTATCCCATCCCTTGACTAGCCCAGGATGCTCCCAGGTCACAGCTGTCCCTCCTGGCTCCAGGGCACTGCTGACTCACATTCAACTCTGTCAACCAGCACCCCCAGGTCCCCTGCCATGGCACTGCTCTCCAGCATCTTCCCCAGTCTGTTTGTATATCAGGGTTGCCCCATCCCAGGTGCAGAATCTAGCATTTTCCGTTGTTGAACTTCATCTGGTTGGTGATTGCTAAGTTCTTTAAATTGTCCAGGGTCTCCCAGAGGGCCTCCCTGCCTTTGAGGGAGCCAACAGAAATATCCAGCCCACATAGTGTGTGCTATCAAATGTGCATGGATCACCCGGCCTGGTGTGCAGGATGTTTCCTCTTCAGATGTCTGCTTGGCCTGAATCCGGGCCAGGCTCTAACTTCTGCAGAAATAATTAATATCTCCTCCCTGCCAAACTTGCACAAGTTGTTTAAACAAACTGGTTCTCAGTGCCTCCCCCCAGAGCCCGTCTCCAGTTCTCATCCCCATCCCTTATCGTGCCATGGACAGGATGTTTGACATTGCTTTCTCTATGGTGACCGGACAAACATCCTTTCACTATCAAAAGCCCTTGGAGTGTTACTGTATTGCAGAGCCTTTGATCTGGGCTTGGATAATCAAAGATAAAAATAGACTCCTCCCACCCTGTTTTATATCTGGCTGGTCCTGATTGAATCAAAGTTGAATGTTGAGCCCCGCTACGCCCAAAAACTTGGGAATGTTATTGCAAAGGCCAGCAGAGGGTTTGGATCCTGGTCACTGAGTACAAGACAGACGACTTGGGTGTTGTCCCACACACTGTCCAGCACAGTTTCAAACTGGTGTCACTAAGAACACCTAAGAGTGTACAGCATTAGTGTTTGCAATTCATTAAAGTCTTTTCACTCAAAGGATTTATCAGTCATAATACACTTCTTCTTGTGTCAAGAACTCCTGCAACACCTGGCATTTGCTCTTTACTGTTTTCATTCCTTTTCTTTGTTAAAGTGGCTTCAAGTACTGGTGGGCAGATGGATCTGGTCCTTCACCCTCTGTTATTTGGGATTAAGCTTAAAAGCCTGAGAACTTCTGCTTGGGCAGTTATGGATTTTATTTCTTTTTTTGCTTAGGCTAGCACATGTGTCAGGAATTGGTTTGGCAATCCCCATTCCCATGCACGTGAAACCCGTGTCCTGGGTTCTGCTTCATGTTGTGCTGTTGTTATTGACTACATATTTTATGCTAGACTTGTCATGGTGAGTTTATCATGCCAGATCTGTAGAGGTGTGAGAGCAGGGCCTCTGGCACCACGATCCACTGGATCCCCTCTGGCTGACCAGATTTAATGGTGGAGTTGGCAGTGCTGGATTAATGGTTGGACTCGATGACCTGGGAGGTCTTTCCCAGCCTTAATGAATCTGTGGTTCTGCTTATCTGCTGTAAGATGCTACCAGCTTGCAATCTGTGATTTAAGGATGCTATTATGATGCCAGAATAATGCCATAACTGGGAGAAGTGACTGATTATAGTTGCCTGTCATAACTGCAGATATGGAAAATCTTTAAAAATGGAAAAACAGTGGAAATTCATAGTGAAAATGTCTCTGGTTAAATCTATCCTTGTGTGAAAAGCAAAGAACTCACAGCATTTTAGCTCCTGTCCATGAGCCTCTCAGAAGGGCAGTGGGAGTGGTTTCATTAAGCCCTGTCACCTGGTGGGGTGGCCGTGTTGTTTTTCCCATATTACTGTGCACACACCTATGTGGCATAGCAGGTCTGCAGCTGGGGGTGGAATTAGTTCCAGATGTGCTGGACAAGCTCCTTTACCTGACATTATTTGCAGCACTGAGAGCTGGTGGGACCCAACATCTCCCTGCCTGTCAGCACTGCTCAGTCCTGCACCTCGGGCAGGGTCTTTGCAGAACTTGGGGCAGTGGCCCAGCCTGGCCCGAGCGTGGCTCTCTGCTGTCTGAAGAAGGGCTGTGTGCATCCAGCCATTCCTCCCCAGGGATCCTGACTTCAGCTCCAGGCAATCCATGGCGTAAAGAATGTGGAGATTCCATCTCTGGGATGCAGCAGGTTCTATGTAGGCAGGTGCTGGTTTTGGGTAATCCACCCTTTACCTTTGCACTTAGTCCTATAAGCAACACATTATTTGCAATTAATACAAGTTTCTTTACATAAAATTGTGCCCCATGCCTGTTGTGTTCCTACCCAGGTCTTTCATGCCTCATCCCTGAAAACTTCCAGGTCAAGTTGGATGGAGCAGCCTGACACACTTGAAGATGTCCCTGCTCACTGCAGGGGAGTTGGAATAGGATGACCTTTTAAAGATCCCTTCTAAGCCAAACTATGCTATGATTCCATCTTGTCTTCTGCAAACTTCTCTTTGCAGAGAATCTTAAACCTATCTTTTGAATTTTCCAGATAATTGGAAAGGGATGGAAAAGTGGAAAAGTCCCTGTTTTCTCTCTGCAATTTTGCAGAATGAGGCAAAGAAGTGGGATCCTTCTCACACCAACTTTATAGGATTACCCAGCAGCCTGAGGAGATCCTGCAGTTGTACCTCAGGGGCAGAGCAGAGACTTTTAAGAAAATGTTGGTAGTCTCTTAGTTTTCTAGTAAGAGAGTGAAATCTCAAAGCTGCTTCGGTTGAGTTCTGGGTAGGTTATTTTTTTAATGGACATTGCTCTTGGCCTTTAAAATCGTCCTCATCTCTAAGGATAATCTGATGCTAAGGCAAACCTGGTATCTTTTGAAGTATGCTAATAATCAGAAGGCAGGTAAAACTGGCTTCCTTAGGCTCTCATGCTGAGGAAGATTCCCTTGCAAGGTTACACCTACCCTCCAAACCTCCAGGTGAACCAGCGAGTCACAGAGGGCCAGGCTGGATGGATCTCAGGAGCCAGACAGAGCAATGTGCACCCAGATCTAAATTGCCCTAGACTGATTTGGAGCCAGGTGACACAAAGGGGATTTTAATCCTGCAGTGAGCAGATCTTCACATAATGGGGGAATCTAATCTTGGATCTTGTCTCAGCTTTGACTGGCTTTTTCCATGTTTTTTATGTAGATGACATTCTCCAGGTTTGCTTGTCTTTTTAGTCTGGTGGGGACTTACATTTACAGAGGGCAGATGAAGAGCTGTGCTACTTTTAAGATCAAGACTTGGCTTTTGATGTGTGGTCAGCAGGTGGAGAAGGTCTGTCATTGGAGACCTTGATACAAATGGGTCTGCACAGGGAAACAAAATTGGGTTGATGGTTTTGGTGTGACACTTAAGCCCATGTTGCAAAACCCTGTGATACTTTTCAGGAATGCTGAAGAGAAGATTAGAGAGGGCTGGACTGAGCTGTTAAACTCTTGGTTTACTGTATCTTTTAAAAGAGCCTGGGATTACAGGTAGGGGCTCTGGATTTGGGCTGGGTTTTGTGATCCCTTTCTCTAGCAGATGGTTGTCTGGGTGCTTTCCCAGTGCATATCCTGGGGCAGACACTTTCTGTCCACTCCCTTTTGGTCTGAAGTGGGGCCTTGCTGGCCCAGCCTCAGGATCATTGCAAGGGGGACACAGCTTTTCCTGTACTGCAGTCTGGTTCTTTAAGGACATGTGGCATTGCCCAATGTGTCTTGCACAGACTTGGCAAAGTTTAACTTACAAATCCACAGCCTTGTGCTGCTGTTTTTCAGAATCTCCTTTGGCCTTGGTTCAGTTCACTTTAGGTTGTCACGAATCATCCTGCTGCTGGTGCTGGCTTGGAAACAAAGGGGCTCTGTCTGCCCTCTGTCCTGAGTCATTGCCCTTCCAGGTCCCTCTGACAGTAATTCCTGTGGGTTCATTCATTTCTGCAGGGTGGAAGTTGGCTGAACAGACAGGCACATTAAGGGCTAATCAGTAATACCAACAGATCAGGGAGTGATTTCTATCCAGAAGGTCTGAGCCTTTTCCAGAGGAAGTTGATATTATCTTTGTAATAGATTGTGAAACTGAGGCCAATGCCCTCTCTGCAGCACTTGGGCTGGAGCACAGGTCCCTGACACCCATGCCAAATTGCTTCCCTGGGTGTTCTTTTCCTCTCATTTGCATCCCTGACCACACATCTCCCCATGGTCCCAGTGCTGCCTTCCCTTGTTGCTTTTGGAGGAAAAGAAGGAATTTGCATCCTTTTCTCCAGCACATACCTTCTGTGGTCTCAGTCAGATGTGTGCTATCACATGGCTTTTCTAGCTCTGCATGCTTCTCCCAGTCGTTGTTCCAGAGGCAGAAAAACATGTTGGAAGAGTTATTGCTTTTTTCCTTTTTATTTGATGTTCTTTGCCTGTCTCTGCAGAGCCATTTAGATAAGGGGATTTATCAAGCTTGAACTAATTAACCCTGGATGCAGAAAGTCGGAATGGAGTGTTCCAGCTGTGAAATCCTCAGACTTACCCTGAAGCAAACATGGGTCTGGAGGAATTTCACATCCCTTTTCCTTTGTCGGCAAATCTCTGTGGTGACCTTTTGCTGTTGACTTACCAGACTTCCCTCACTAACGTGCCACAAGGGTGCTGTGGTGGCTGCTCAGTAGCAGAACTGCATGGGGAGTCTGTGCTGCCCCTTCAAGGCTCCTGTTCTTAGAGGTTTTTTCCTTTATTGAGAGAGAGAGGGTTGATTTTGAAAGAAATCCAGTAATTTATCCTCTAGAAAGATGCTTTAGAAGTTGCTGCCAATTGCTTTCTCAGTGCAGAACTTTCAGCCAAAGAGTGACTTCACTACGAAAGGAGCAAAGCAGATACCTGAAAACTCAGGAAGAAGGAAAAATGAAAAAACAGGTTGTTTAGCTGCCTGCATGGGGTCTTCAGAGCCTTCTCCCCTTGTTTCCTGTTGCTATAGGTCCAGTGAGTCTTAAAAGAATGACTACCCAAGACAGAGCTTAAAAGTCTTGGTTGGTTTGTCTGGTGCTCCCTGGCTGTGCTCGCTGGTGTCTCTCTGGGAAGTGCAGCAGGACTCTGATCCCAAATATGTCTTCCTGCCAAGGGTAGAGAGGGATCCAGAGGGAGCTGCTGCACTCTGAACCAGATGAGAGACCTCCATGACACACATCTGGAGTCAGTGAAAAACATGAGGGCTTCCAACAGAATCCGAGCCAGAGGAGAGAAATAACCTCGTGCCTACTTCAAAGCACTGATCTCTTGTCAGCAGGATCAGAGCTGAGTCCTGGTTCCCATGGGAATCCTTGGGAATTCTCCTATTGCTGCAGCCATGAGGCTCTGTCCCTCCTCCAGGAGGGTGAGGGGTGGCAGGGACAGGTGTCATTCAGTCATATGAAGGAAGGTCAGTCACTTCCACTCTTGCAGCTCCAGGTTGTCTCTCTTTGGCACCGACCCCTCTGCAGTGTCCCAAACCCTGTGAGGGAGCTCCCTGGTAACTCAGCATAGACCTTCCACTTGAAGGACAGCCCTCTGACAAAAGTTCAGGATTGCAAGTGACGAGGTGATAAACTCTATGGGAGATGTTCCCTGCAGCCTGGAAAGATGCATAATTCCTGTATGTTGGGCTGCCAGGACAATAACACCCTCCTTCTCTAAGGAGCATTTTTTGTTAAGGGTGTGAAGTTTGCAGACACATTTCATGGTACTTTTTTTTTTTCAGCAGTTACCTGCTTAGGCTTTTTTTTTCCTTTTTCCCTGTGCAGCAGAACTGTTTCCTTCTTTGTGACCCAGACTGCAGAAATAGAAATAGTCTGGGTTAAGGGGAAGAAAAGATAAGATTGGTTTTCGATAGGATTGTTTCAAGGTGGAATGGTTCCCCGGGCTGTCTGTGGTATGGGTGCATCAGCAGCTTGTTCCTGCACATGGGAGATGAGGCAGGGATTGGCAGGGAGGGGACAAGGGGTGAGCCATACATTGAGCTGCTGTTGCTCTCAGAAACTCTTGGCCAGGTGTGGACTGACACTGAGAGAAACACTTGATATCTCCAGTTCACTTCCTCTCTTCTGTGACTGCAACTAAACTTGAATTCAGTGTAACTTCAGCCCCTGTTCATTTGGATTTTTACCATTTTTTCCAGATTGCCCGACAGGAAGGAAGAGTCATTTTGACCTCTGGACTCCCATATCAGACTGTGAGTGTTCCGAGCTGCTGGTGTGTTTCTGGCACTGATCATTGCGTGGTCTGGGGTGTGCAGGGGAGACAAGAGGAAAAGGCAGACATGAATGCAACAGCTGGCTTGGCTTTTTCATGTTTTCTCCATTAAAAGCTACATTTAGGGTCTTCAGAGGTTTGCTGTTCTCAACCACCAAGGCTCAGGTCCTTCATCAGTGGAGAGAGTGATTGCTCTCCATTGGGGGCAGGGGTGGAAGTCAAGCCAAGCAATCCATAATAGTGTTTTTCTATCTGGTCTCACTGGCAGGTGAAAGGCAGCTCAATTCCTGTGCTTTTTATCACAGAGATTCTTGCTTGCTGGCTGGCTCCACACTGAGAGAGTTTCAGCCCTCAGGAACAATTCTTCAGGCTTGGAAGGGAGAGATTGGAATGCCCCAATGGGTCTGGTGGAAGCTGGAGAGGTTTTGTGTTGCTATAGATAAACAGAAAAGCCAAAGCAAAGCCCAACCTTGCCCTCAGCACCAGCTGTTCAGAGCTGTTCACAGACACGTTTCAAAATGCAGTGCTGAACCTGCCAAGTCAGTGCTTGCAATGCTGTGATGTCCTGCTGCAGGTCCTTTGCAATTTTTTACTGCCCAAAAATCCATTTGGAAGAGTGAAATCATTCTGGATGAGCCAGAGGTCTGTTCACTTGAGTCAAGGTGCAGGACTTCTTTGTCATGAACTGTCAGTATAAAGTCTCCCAGCTAGTCAGGCAGCCAGTCAGAATATTTGCAGAATAGGAGTGGCTGATTTCCTATGGAAAATCTGAGTGTGGAATAAAACTCCCCCTATAACAAGACACTGTGAGGCAGGTGCAGCCACTCTGCAGGTTCCTTGAGCCTACAGAAGGTGGAATAGGGAATTCAGCATCCAGCATCATCTTGTTTGTCAGAGCTCTAATTTCAAAGTTCTGTGTAGAAGCTGCTGGAGAGAAATAACTGTTTCCAGGGTACAATACTCCTGGGAAATGTCTGGTTCCCTCAGTTCCCTTGCCTTTGGATGCCCTCCAAAAGGATGGGATGGCTCTTCTGGGCTCCTTAACTGGTGTGTGGCTGATCCCATTCCTAGGAGTCCTTAGCATGGTCATGAAGATGTGTCTGGGACTTTCCGGTGCTCATTCCCAGATGCAGTCTTCTCTGCAGAGTGTGGAACAAACATTGAGGGACTCCCCACACAACCCTTTCAAATTTCTTGGCCCTCAGGGAACTCCAGATGAAACATCTGTGTGAATCAGAGGGTCACTGGGCATTGTTTCCTCTTTGTGCTTTGACACACTCTGTGGGATCTGGCCAAGTTTTATCGGAAAGCTGGGACTGAATTCAGTATCCTTTTGCTGCCCCTCACCAAATTATGAGCTGATGGGACTTGGGTATATTCTATAGAATAGAATTATGGAATTGTTAAGGTTGGAAAAGACCTTTAGGACGATCAAGTCCAGCTGTTAAGCCAGCACCACCACCATGGTCCCCACTAAATCATGTCTCCAAGTGCCACATCCAGATGACTCTTGAGCACTTCCAGAGATGATTCCAACACAGACAATTCATTCCAATGCCTGACCACCTTTTTGTGTATACATGTTCCCTGAAATCCAATCTCAACCTCCCTTGGAGCATCTTGAGGCCATTTCCTCTTGTTCTGTCACTTGTTGGCTGGGAGAACCGAACAAACTGCCTCCCAGCTGCATCCTCCTGTCAGGGAATTGTAGAGAATAAGAAGGTCCCCCCGAGTCTCCCTTTCTCCAGCCTCAATCATGTTTCATACACATAAAATCGTGCACTGTTTCAGGAGTTAGAGCTCTTGCAGAGGTGGCTGTTAGGTTACCAGTTGTGGTGCTCAGATCAGAATTCAGACTGTGAACACACACTAACTCCAAGCATTATTCAGAATTCAAACCAAACCAAAAGTATCAGAACAGCCCACATGCCCAGACGCTCAGCCTCACTGGTGTCTCTTGTTTGCAGCTGCGTTCCCAAGTGGGAGAAGGAAGGTGTTTCTCTGTGAACTGCTCGGAGAAGGCAAAGGAACAGGCACTGCAGGTGCTGAAGCACTTCAACGTGCAGGTGTCCCTGAGTGACATCTTCAGCCGCTGCCAGGTAGGACGAGGCTGGCTTGAGCCCCGGCTCCTGCCTGCTCACCGCTCCCTGCGCTGCCTCGGTGCTGTGGGCCTTGCTCTCGGTGTCTTCTTGGTTCCCAAGAGTTCTGCTTGAACTTTGGCAGCACCTGGCAAAGCCATGAGGAGTTCTGAGTGCAGTCACATCTGTGACATCCACAGTGCTGAGGGCTCAGTCAGAGGATCAAAGGCTCTGCATCTGCAGCTTTGCTAGAAACTCGCCTGTTTTTCTGATTTTTGGTACTTGGCGTGTGTTTTGGCATCAACTGTCATGGTTGGACTCTCTTTGTTGCTGTGTTCTCTGTCTAGGACACATGCTGTTTTAATTATAAACCATGTTTAATTATGGCTCTGTGATTCTGTTAACACTTAATTACTTTAATAGGAGGATTTTTTCATAGGACTTATTTTTTTCAGAAGCTATTAGGTTAATTCATGTCCATGCTAGTTGATGACTTCAGATTGTATTTGGCACTGGATATCTGTGGATTGCTGTTAAGAATAAATTTTAATTGTGTTAGCTCAAATCACCATCTCTTCCAATTTCACTCTTGTATTTGTTACAGCAACACGGCGAAATCTATCCCTTCCCAAACTGCAATATGAACCAACAGGGAACTTCAACATCTCTCACCTTATCAGTGTTTAAAGAGAGAAAAAGAAACAAGTTGGTTAGAAAGTTAGCTTTTTCTTAGGGATAAATAAGCCAGTGAGTCTGGCTTGATGCCTCATGGTGGAGATCTGGGATTCCTGGCCCAGTGGAATTGCACAAGTGGTATAGGAGCAGACACACCAGAGAGTGTGTCCTGCACCTCTGTTTATATCTGCTGTCAGATATTGAAACTGGATCTGTAACTTACAGAGCAAATGAGAGTTGTCCAGCTGGGGAGGTTGGCTGTGAGAGGAGACTGATGAAACTCCCTGCAGGTTGTATCCGGAGAACAGGGGTTCATCTTACTGCAGGATAAATGGGTATATTCAGCTATGAGATACTGCCTTCAGTCCTGTGGTTTTATTGTCCCAGAACAGATTGCAGTTGTTATACACACATATATTTATAGTGGCACACTGGCTTCTTGGCTGTTTTAAACAAACCTTTAAAAAACCTCGTGGATTCTCCAATTCCCTGACATCCCATAAAATAGCAGTGTTCATCCTGATGGTTGTTGAAATGCCACAAAAATAAGCACATACACATAAAAAAGAACCATGCTGCAGGAAACTCTGTGCTCTCTAATAAATGCACAAGACTGTGCAGTACACGATGGAAAACTGACCCCTCACCCGGAATCTGGTGTCTGGAACTGGTTAACTCTATAGGTTTAATACATGCTGTCTTAGTTTACAGTATAAATAGAGGTAATCAATCTGGCTAGGAATATATACTAAGTGTTCTCTTACTTCCAGGAGAAATGTCTTCCCTGTAAATTGTGATGGTGGAACAGCTGCATGTTTTATACCCCTCAAGCATGGGAAGATGCTCATTTGTCAAATCTCTCCCTGTTCTGAATCATATTTACCTTCATTTAAGGCCTTAGCTTTCTGGAGCTGATTTTGCTCAGTTGTCTCTGCAGACAGCACAAGTTTGGCTGATGTGCTGCTGGTGCCCTGGAGGAGAATCCCAGCTCTCCCAGCTGCACTTCCCAGAGTTGTGTGCGAGGGGAGCCGTGGGCAGCACAGGCGGCAGGATCATCCTCCAGCACTGTGGAAGACTGTCAGCCCACTTCAACAGTGGCAATTTCTGCCTTCAGGAGGGTGCTTCAGGCCTCCATGGCCTACAGAAACCTCAGCAGTTCTTTTGTATGTCCTTCCTAAAACACCCTCATACTTTGCAAACCTAATTTGGCTTAATTAGGATGGAGGCCAGATCCTGAAACTGCTGAGCTGTGCTTGCCAGCCTGTCCATACTGCTCCATGGCTGGGGGCTCTCAGACTGCTCTGAGCTCTGCCCCTCCTTGCACACGACTTTGCTGAGGGTTGACAGAGTGGTGACAGAGAGTTTTGGCTGCCTCTGCAGTGGGGGAGCATGGTGGGCACACAAGCAGAGCTCCAGAAAGAGCCAAGTGCTGCTGTGTCTGTGCTAGGCAGGAGGAGGAGGATGAGCAGTACTGATCCATGAGCTGAGCACCTCTCCTCCCTCTCCTGCGTGGAGCTGGGCCTGAGCTACCAGCACAGGATGGATTATCTGTGTCATCATCCATGGCTGTGTGTTACAGCAAGCAATGTGGCCTAATGCCTGCTCCCTCTGTTTCATGGAGCAGGGGCTTGTTTTGTCTCCTGGGCTTCTGTTCTGTAAATGACTGGAGTGAATATGGCAGCAAATGTTATAACAATTAATGTGTGTAGTGCAGAGAATGTGGTAAAAATAGATCCCAATTCAATGTTGTACCCAAGGCTGCTGGAAAATACGTTTCCTCTGTCAGCTCCCTCAGCAGGGATGGACTGGTTCTCTTTTGCAGATGTAAAGAACGGTCTTGCTTTGTAACCCTGCCAAAATATGCTGTTTCTTCTGTTAAAACAGTGGCCAATATCTGCTGTCTCTGACCTATAGCAGCAAGTGCACAGGGAGTGTCATCCAGGGGCTGCTCAGCATTTCTGCTCCCACTTGTGCTGGGCTTCAGTTTGGTCACTCCAGTTAAAGACTCCAGGAATGGAGACTGCTGCCAAAGCTGTCAGTAATGGTGCAGGAATGATCTTTTCATTCCATGTGTTCGTCAAGTGCTTGTCTTGGTTTGAAAGACAGGCGTCTGCTACGGAAGTCAGGAGCTTCTCTTGAAATAGAAAATGTAAACTCCCTCCCTCCAAATTATTATAATTTTGAAATTAAGGAGCTCTCAGGAAAAGATATGGGAATAGTAATAACAGTTCTTTATTAGGAAAATTTAAATAAAAATACAGTAGTACAAGACAAAAAAATACTGCCAGAGTCATAATGCAACCTGACACCCTGTCAGTCAGTGTGCTAGTAGCAGTCCCATTAAATGGTGGCTGCAGTCCTTCTGCAGTGACAGATGTGGTTCTGTTGAAGCAGTGGTCCTGTAAAAGAGTGCAATTTTCTTTTGGGATCCAGTGGAAAAAGGCTGCTCTGATGTTCCAAATATTAGATTTTATCTAGGTAGGAAATGCTTGGCTTCTCCCCCTGGGTGGAGCATCTCCCAATGGGATGGTGTAATTTTATCAGTTATGCAGTGGCACTCAATGGCCATTAACAGGAGATACCTCCCTGGAGGAAGGATGGGTTGTAGAAAAGATAAGGAACACTGCTCCGCCTGGTTTTTAACAGATGGCCCATTAGCAGAAGATATCTCCCCTGAAAATAAGTAAGGATCACTGTGCCACCTGGTTTCAAAGATGGTGATAGAATAGATACTTTTGGTTACATCCTGCATTGCAACCCAAGACTTTAAGGCATTGTAAGGACTCAGTGATGATCCTGGGAAGCAACCCCTGCACAATAATTGTAGCTGGGCCTGGTGTTGTCTTTGGTAAGGAATGTTTTAGTGGGGTTGAGTGAAAATAAGACTCATTCTATCTTTTGGTGACATGCAAAAAACCTCCATAGAAGTTCTACATTTCACAGCCTTAAAATGTTACAAACCCATTCCTTCTATTTGAAATGCAAATGTCATGTGCCTGTCCTCTGCACACATTTGAGGATCTTATGTGTTTCTTCATTTCATATAGCTGAAATAATTCCTTCAGGAAGGGGCAGTGTGAAATAATGCTTGGAGTGTTCAGACATGATCAATTCAACACGCCAAACCCTTACAGTAGTCAGGAATATTTCTGTAGAGTTGTAGGGAGCTGTTGTGGGCAGCCTTAGGGTCAGCTCACAGCCTGACTCATCCAGCAGATCAGTGGTGCCCTGTTCTCCACAGCTTGGAGGAGGTTCTAACACAGAACTAGCAGTTAAAGAAAGAAAAAACACCCAAACCTGCTAAAGAAGGTGACTCCAGTCATGGGCACAGATAGCTGACAGCTGGGTCGTTTCGTGACGGGATGAAATTCAGCTTGTCTCCCAGGTCCATCCATTCACAACAGTGGTTGTCTCCCACCCTCCTTCCTGGTGCTGTCCCTGTTTGGGATATCTTGCTGTGACACTTGAGTAAGGCCTGGTGGGACAGCAGGAGGACATGAACTCCATGTCTCCATGTAATTCCAGTCTCTTAAAGAAACTGTTGAGAACAGCTTTGTTTTGGCAGGATACATTACCTGGATGACCGGTGTGGCTTTTGCCGTCTTGCTTTTTCCATGCCATGTGATTGAAGGTCCACCCAAATCAGGTGTGGGCTGGACTTGCCACACCTGGACGTGCCACTGTGCCAGGGCTTTGTCACTGACTGCTTGGTGAGCCCCAGTGCACAGGACGTTTCATTTCCATGGCTGAGGTGTCTGGCCCAGCCAGCTTGGCATCTGTGAAAGAACACTGGTGTGGAAGCAGATCAATGGAGGCTGCAGGGCTGGCAGGCTTGGGGTGAGCAGTACTGCTGACAGGGAGGAATCCTGCTTAAATGGTGATAAACTGAGAAGATAAACACTGCAAGCTTTACATCTTTATACCACAAGGGTTTGTCCCTGTGGCTTGAAGGGGCAACTGTGTTCAGTGCTGTTTGGGCTCACCAAGAAATTCCTCCTGGAATCTGAAAGAGCTTGTGGTTAAGGTTTTTTAAATGCTGTAAAAGCCTCACTAGTGTGAGGCTCTGCAGCTGGGTTTGGAGCCAGGAGAGCCTGTCCATCTGCAGAAAAGCTGTGCTGGGCTTTACTCAGAAGTGTAGTGGCTGCTCAGCTTAGTTTTGGGTCTGAGGCTTTGCTCAGGTGTGAGGGGGAAGCAGGCTGGGGGACCCAGGTCCTGCAGAGCTGCTGTGCCACCCCCACCTCCCCCGGGCCTGTCTTTCCTTTCTCACCCTCTGTTTGACTTGACCCTTTAGCCTTTAAGCTGGCGGGGGCAGGGACCCCTCTTGAACAATACCTAACGCAACAGGAGGCTGATCCCAGGTGAGGTTTCAAGGCTTTCCTGCAAGGAAAAATTATTGCAATTATATCCCCTGCAAAAATAAATGTGTGGGGAAAAAAAATCCAGGCTCCAGCTGCAGTCTGTGCATCTGAGCAGCCCCACATTGATGGGGGTATTATCTGCACATTCAAATAGGTTGTCTCTTGCACTTCACCGAATGCTCTGATCCTAAATAAGCAAATTACATCACCTATTCTGATGTCCTGTTTAACTTATGACCTCAGCCTGAGCACTGCAGGATGTGAGAGATAGCTGCTGAATTTCATTGTCTGGAGATCTGATAGATTTTTCTACTCTTTTTGCCCCCACTTCTCTGCTCTTTCAGTTTCCAAACTACTCACCCCAGCCTTTACAAAGGTGTTAGCATGGGATTAGGAGTAGGGAGTAGGCAGGGAGGTGGGGAGGGAGAGGAAGAGAGGAAACGCTTTTTTTTTTTTTTTTTTTTTTTTTTTAAATTAGGTGCAAAAGCATTCTAACAGTTGCAGCAAATGTTTCTGGTTTTTTGTGGTTAAGGTAACGAATTTCATTGCTGCAAAGCTCATCATGTGCAATCTGATTTACGCAGAGGGAGCCCAGGATGGAGCAATCCATTTAGCAGGGACAAAGGAAAAGGCCTTATGATGAGATGGAAACCCTGTACTTGGGGCACTTTGCAAGAATCTTTGAAGCCAGCCTGGGAACTCTGGCAATATTAGTAGATAATTAGTAATATAGATCCCTCAAGCTGTCGTTTAGATTGAAAATGTGCATGTCTCTCATGAGCCTCTGTCACACCAATCTGATCAGCAGGCTTTTTTCTTCCTTTTATGTGGGTTGCTCTGTCGGTCCAGATGATGATGAGAACTGCCAGGCACCGTCTTTCTCACTCACTTGTGAGCTGAGCAGTTATCTCCTGCTCCAGTGTGGCATGGAAGTGGAACCAGGGCAATTTTGCTTTGTGGTCACCTTTCCTGGCCTGTACAACAGTCATTTTATTAATTTTAAAATACCATTTGTCCTTCCCCATGCACAGAGAAAAAACCAGTAGGATTTAAAGGCTGCATATTTCATGAGATGTTTCTGCCCCAGCAGACAGCAAGAGGTTGGCCTTGAGAGTCACACAGTTCAAAAAGCATCTTCAGCTCCAGTGGGGCTCAGACATCATCAAAGAATTCGAAAATGTCAGTTCTCATAGCCCCTGGTTCAGCTTTTGAGCTGCCTTCTACTGATGCAACATTACATCTCCATTTACTTCCTTTCAGCCCAGAAAACTCTTTGGAAAGTGCTGTGTCACCCTCTAAATGAAGAATTCACAAAGGGTCACGTGTGCTGGATTTCAATTAGTTGGGAATTCTGAGAAAGAGAATATTGTTTGGAAACCCTCTGTGGTTTAATAAAAGGTTCATCCATAGGATGCAATTTGTCAGCACCTACAGGTCAGGAAAACCTGTGATTAAGAGCATCTGTGGTTTCCCAGATGTATGAGTGAGCTGCTTACTCCTCCCCAGTCATACCAACCAGGGCTCAGCCCAGTGCCTGCCCACAACGTGGGCTGTGATTTCTTGCTTCAGAGTACAATTGTTCAACACAAAGGGTGAGGCCCTCTTAATCTTTTTGTTTATCCTGGTTTTGGCAATTCCGATGTAATCTGCAGCCTGTGCTGCAGAGGCTCCATCCAGGAAGCACAGCTGGTATTATTCTGCCTCGACAGACACTGTTGAGGGAGTGAATTGCCCTCCAGAGGTACTTGTCCAGGGCTGGCTGAGTGGCTGAGTGGCCACTCACCCTGGCACCGCGCCTTGCTGAGCGGGATCAAGCTCTTTGTGTAGAGTGGTTCTCATTAAATACCATTAAATACCACTAGACTCTGGGATAATTTGCCGTGGCAAATTCTGCTTCTTTTGAGTCTCTGGTTGAGATTTTTATTTACTAACCTCTAATAGTTTATAAACGATAGTGAGAGCCTGTAGTGAGTGGTCACTATTCCCTGCAGGGAGTGGGGACACCCCAAAGCAGCACAAAGATCAGGGAATACTTTGGGTCAGAAGAGACCTTAAAGTTCATCCAGTTCCAATGCCCCTGCTATATGCAGGGACACCTTCCACTATACATGGGGCTTCAAGCCCCATCCAGCCTGACCTTGGATACTTCCAGGGTTCAGGGGCACCTACATCCTGTGCCAGGGTGACCTGTGCCAGGGCCTCACCATGCACCCAAGGAGGATTTTTTTTTTCCCCAATATCCCATCTAATCCTGCCCTCTGGCAGTGGGAGGCCACTCCCTGTGTCTTGTCACTCAAAGTCCTTGTCACAAGTCCCACTCCAGCTCTCCTGGAGATTCCACTAGACACTGAGCAAGCTCCAGCTTGTGGTTGCCAGGCAGAGCGGCAGCACTCTGTCCGTGATGGCTCTGCAACATGATACGTGAGTGCACACAGCACCAATTCTGTAAAATTCCCAGCCTGGATTTGGCTTAGCCCCGTGCTGTTGGCCACATAAACTGAGAGTCCCCCAAAAAAGGGCTTCCACTGGGCCTAATTCTCAGCAGCGAGCCCGGCCGACGCTGCCTGGTTCCCACAGACTGTACACTTCCCTGCCAAGATTTCAGTATCTTCAGAAATTCAGTGGAGCATGAAGGTCACAGCAAGGGGAGAATGACAGCCTGAGAGGTTTTTTTCCTCTTTCAGCAGCTCGGAGCAGACTGTTGTCTCTCTCTCATGTTGACTGTTTTCATAGGGTTAGTGTGAAGTTTATGTTTTACACAGCCCAGTGGCAGTGGGAGCTGGGATCAGCTGTGTTTCTTCAAGGAAGACAGTCTCATGTTGCAGACTTTCTTTCTCAGTGTCTGCAAAAGCTCAGTTTTCAGTGAAATTTCCCTTACAGATCTTTGTCTTGAAGGTCTCTTTGTGGATGTATGTGAGAGACTGTACCTAAGATTTCAGTTTGGGTGTTTATTTCAGTTCTTTTATTTTCACTTGCAAAGCTGCAGGCGGAAATTAAACTTCAGCAGGAAGGGGTTTTTTTTCACAGTGTTATGTATTCCAGTGCTCAAAATGACGATGCCAAATTAGCCATTAGAGGTCAAACCTCAGCTGACAGAAAATGTTTTCTTTTGAGGAAGCCATCCTTATTCCTGAGAACTAGTTTTGTTGTCCTGTGCTAAATGCAAGAAAGGTATGAATGTGTGGTTTTTCCTGGAGGGCAACATGAGCTGGAAAAATGCTGGTTTTAGCCAGTGGAAACAACACAAGCAAACAACGATTGGCAGTGAAAACAGAACTTGTATTTAGACTAGCATAGAAAAGAAGACACAATGTAGTACAGAGTAAATGTCCTTTTATACAGCCTGTACAAGACCTTTTCTTCCTCTCATGGGTTTGAACAGACTATGAAGTATTTTGGTCAGCAGAGATGCTAGTGCACTAGGAGAAAGTAATGAAGGGTCAGTGAGTAACAGTGATGGAGTGACTGTAAGGAAAACGAGGAACTCTCTGGAGAAGGCAGTGACACAGCTCTAACTCCCATGTATCCTGAAGAAACTGTCCCCATGGTTTCTCTCAAATGTCATGAGAAGGGATTTTTAACCAATTTAAGTTCTGTTGGTTTCCAGTCCCCTGTGTCTCCTGAGGTCATAGTTCAGTGTATTGACTGTGTCAAGAAGTCAAAATTCCCATGTTTCATACACTGTGTAGTTTCTCCTCCTTTTTGACATTGGTGCCCTTATAATGTTCTGTGTTCCTATGTCATGGTGAGGATGGCTTGGCCAGCTCCCAGTGTTTGAGTGGGGGTGGGGACTCACCAGAGGAGCATAAAGATCATTAAATGCTTTGCATGGAAGGACCTTAAAAGATCGTCCAGTGCCACCCCCTGTCATGGGCAGGAACACCTCCCACTGTCCCAGGCTGCTCTAAGCCCCAGTGTCGCACCTGGCCTTGGACACTGCCAGGGATCCAGGGGCACAGGGCCTCCCCACTCCCCTAGGGAACAATTCCTTCCCAATATCCCATCCAGTCCTGCCTTCTGGCAGTGGAAGCCATTCCCTGTGTCCTGTCCCTCCATCCCTTGTCCCCAGTCCCTCTCCAGCTCTCCTGGAGCCCCTTTAGGCCCTGGAAGGAGCTCTGAGGTCTCTCTGGAGCCTTCTCCAGGCTAAACACTCTCAACTGTCCCAGCCTGGCTCCAGAGCAGAGGGACTCCAGCGCTGTGATAACTCAGTATCAAGGCAATGTTTTCCTAAGTCCTGTTGAGAATTCATTGTCCCGTGGTTGCCACTAACTCATGCTACATGCTTTGTGGGGACTGCACAGCTCTGCAGCCATCCCAGGTCCGCAGCAGTGCCAGCAGCAGACCTTTGTTCCTTTAAAGGAGAAATGTGGGATTTTCATGCACGTTTGGACCCTTCCTTGGAAGCACCATAGGCTGAGCTGCACATATTTGGTTTCTGTGTAGAGTTTTTCAAATCTTTAATTGCTCAGCAGCATTTATCTGAAGACCTTTAGGCATTAAACTGTGTCACTTCCTATGGCATAAACTAGCTTGTGTCTGTTATTCATGGTATTAATTGGATGAAGTGACTCCCTGTGCCAAAACTGTGTGTCCATGGGTCCTCATGAGATGTGGTGCAGAACTGTCTTCGGTACCTACTGCTGCAAAGGAATTTCCAGCTGGTGATGATGATCAGCAACATCCATGGGGTTCTTTGGCGTTTCCAGGAAGACAAGCCTTGTCCCCACAAGGTGCATCTGGTCTGAAAAAGTGGCTGGATGGAAGAGACCATTTTGGGTTTGTGCAAACCTTCTCATCCAAGGACTACACAAAAGCAGGGACACAGAAACAGGGACAGTCACAGCAGTATCCTGGTGAAAACAGAGACAGAAAGCCTTTAAATGAGTTTCTCAATTCATGTGTTGTGTCAGTCTTGATGAAGAGGATATTTTGCGGCTATTGTGATGAAGTGCAGCTAAGCCCAAGGTAGGATCTGGCTGAGCAAGCTTAGAGGGAGAAATGGCAGCAGAGGAGTTTTGGCAAAGGTGGAAAATGTAACATTCAGGCATGCTCCTTGTGAGTCATTATATTTTCACTCGATAAGGGGATTTGGATGATTTACTTGTCCTAATTTAAAACACACGGTGTGAGTTGATCACCCTTTTAATCATGGAAGTGCTGCGACAGGATGCAGGTGAAAGTCTGATTTTGTCTCATGCCCAAAAGCTTCTTTATTCCCATTCTCACCTCAGCTTTTCTCTTGATGGTTTTCAGGAGAGCTGCCCCTGCTGAGGCATTTTAGGGAAGTAGGAGGGTGTTGCTTTAAGGGGGTATTCCCCTAAACCAGGTAATCCTGTGGCTACAAAAATAATAACAGGAGGGGCACGATGGTGTGCCAGAGATATCCTTTAGTCCACATGCTCTGAAGAGCAGTATCCAAAAGCCATGTTGTTCCAAAGGCAGACAGTGACCAAAGACATAGGGGCGGGGTCGAGTCAGGGAATACCTGAGTGCAGAGGTCCAGTCCCAAAGCACTTGACCTTATATGTCAAGGTCTTGAACCAACAGGGAATCAAGGCTAGGAATAAGATTTACTTTGGAATGAACTAATTAGCATATTCCCAGACCCCTGTTTCCCAGGGTCTTAGGTTTATGTCTCCCATCTCAGTTGGTTCCATTCCCACACCTACAAACAAGGTCATATGAATGGTGACAGCATGGAGTGATCAATGTGCAGGGATAATAGGTCACTGGGGAGTCAGCCTGAAAGCTGAAGCCTCTCAAAATGTCTGGAACATTGTGGAAAAGAAAATTTAGAAGACATCAAGTAAAGCTAGATAGCTCTTGCCCCCTGGCCTGCCTTGCTGTCCTGTGTCCCTCACAGTGGCTTTGCACACTCCAGACACTGACTGTGTGAAGGAGTTGTGCACTCAGGAGTTGTTTGTGCTTCCCTCCGTGCAGACAGTGCCCTGTGGCAAAGGGTTGATCCTCAGCTCCCAGGACCAAAACCACCCAGAGCCAGGACCAGCCTCCCTCCGCCTGGCCAGCTCCGGCTGCCCGCGGCTGTGGGCCCATTCCTCCCCCGAGGAGGGTTTTCCCTGGCTCAGCCGCATTTACTGGCATTTACTGGCAGGCTCAGATTACCCCAGTGAAAATAATCGGTTATGCAAAGTTACGCTGTTTAGATTGGGTTTCTTCTGTGTGGCCAGCGAGGTGTGAAAGTCAATCTGCACCGCAAACCCTGTGGGCACTTTCTCTCTGCTGGCTGGATGTGATAGCTCTGGGCTTGGGCTCTTGGGAGCAAAACTGGTTCTGGGCCGGGCTCAAAGGTGGTTACCTCGGCCCGCAGGTGGTTACAGTGGGACAGGGCTCCTGAGCCACACGGGGCTCCTAAACCTGGCCTGGCAAAGCCAACAGGTCACCTGAAAGGAAGGGTGTGAGCTCTGGCTCTGGGGAGCCCTTTGGTCACCTCAGCCAGGCTGGCGAGGACAGGCCGTGGCTGCTGACAGAATATTCTTGTTTATGCATGTTTTATGGAATCACAGAATGAAGTTGGAAAAGTTCTTCAAGATCATCAAATCCAACCATTTCCCCAGCACTGCCAAGGCCATCATGTCCCCAAGTGCCACATCCATACAGTTCTTAACCCCTTTAGGCTGGGCAGGGTGTTCCATTCTCTCTGATATCTAATCTGAAACTGCCCAGCACAACTCGAGGCTGTTATCATTGCACTTCTGTTCTTAGGCCATCATCATGGTCCAGGCAGAAACAGCAGAGTAATCAGTAAATCCTCACCATTAGGAGAAGGACTTGCTGTCCACAGGGAGTCTTTCATGGTATCCCTCTGATGCTTCTCCTTGTGATCGTCTTCCTTTTAACCCCCAAGGAATCACAATGCAGAAAAATTCCTGTGGACTAACAGCCCCTCCTGATCTCTTGCCTGCAGCCACGATGTCCCTGTGATTCCTGCCCAGACAGACCCAGGCTCGCGCCCAGTTGATGCTGGGGAGGGGTTGTGGGGAGGCTGCGGGTGGCCGGGGCTCAGGCTGGAGCCCTGAGCTGACACCCCCGTGTGATACCAATGTGTGGTCACAGCAGCGGCACCTCACAGGCACTGGTGAGGGACTTGCTGGACGCTCCTCGGTGTTCATAAGCACCGGAGGATCCCAAGGTCCATGAGGGAAGGTCCAAGGGCTGCTGGTTTGCCCAGGTTCTGCAGGCCCGACAGAATGGAAGAACCACAGAAAGGCAGCTCATGCATATTTAAATCCCTGTAAATTTATGCTGTCGCTGATCTGTGACTTACCGCAGTAACATTCATATTCAGCTTTAATGCCAAAAACAATACTTAGCTGCTTTCTTACTCCTTAATGAAAAATGCCTCTTTAGGGCTTCTTTGAAGTCCCCACCCCTGAAAATCCCGGCTATATTGTCATCATTGTTACTGTTAACAGCCCCTGCCAGGTCCGGGAGCCTTTCCTGACGGATAGCTCGGCGGGGCTTTGTCCGGCGCTCCCATTCAGCTCTGCCCTGCAGCCAGTTTGAAATGGCTAATGACGGGCCTCCCAGGGGACTGCTGCCAAGCTCTCAAAGACCTCCCAGGTTTGCAAGTGGCAGGGTGTCCTTTTCCTGGGGCCAGCCGCAGAAGGAATGCACACACTCAGATTCTCCTACCTAAGCTGCATCAGCCAAGTTATTTTTTCAGTTGCAAAGAGTCATCCATGCGTACAGAGCCGGTTGCTTAGCAGGAGAGAGATAGCTGTGTCAGTAGAGGACATGGAATAAATAGAGGGGAAGCGTTAGGTAGGAAGATCCCCACGAGTTTGAGGCATTATTGTGTTGTAATGTTGAAAATACCCTTTTGGAAAAATATGAAAGGCTTTGAAAACCTAAGCCAGGGTCTTTGTCGGACACAGAACAAGATTTACCCATCCCCAGGGTGCTGTGATGGTGCAGTGATGTTTATGGGTGCAATTAGGAGTGTGAATGGGCTCGGTGGGCCCAACTCACACAAGCCATTTGCAAAGGAGAGCCAGAGGAACGCTGGATCGTCCATGAGAGTCTGCTGGAAATGGGGCCGGCATGTTTCTGCCAAGATTTCTTGAGAGTTTTAAGTCAGTGCAGGCAGCCAATGCAGCCACATGGAGCCGAGGCTCTGCTTCCTGCCCCAGCCCCTCTCTCACTCCCCTCGTCCCAGCACAAGTGCTTGTTAAACTGCAAGGCCACAGGACGAGAGAAGTGATCCCACTTGAAACGGGCCTGTCAAAACCAGATGGTTAATTTTATCCCAGCTCAGCTCCCCAGTCTGGCTCGCTCTGCAGCTGCCCAGATGTGTGGGGAGGGGAGAGGGCAGGAGGACTCTGTGCTGGGTCAGCACAAGCTTGTGCTGGCCGGAGCCCTGCGAGCCCAGATCTCAGGGCACTCTGGCCAGTGCTTCCCAGCCTCCAGTGCCTGGTCCTGGGCAAACAGGGACAAACATGGCCCGTGCCCGCAGGGCTCTCCGGGAGCACCCCCCGACTCCAGCACTGCCCACTCCTGGCTCAGGAGATGAAGTCTCAGCCTTGGGGCTGGGGGATCAGCCCTACCCTGGTGATACACATTCAGTTTGGACCTTCCTGGCAGTTCCAAATCTGATTAGCTGAAATTTGAGCTTCAGCTCAGTTAGATGGGTGCTTATCCGTGTCCAGACACCCCAGTGTGTGAGCAGTGTGGAGCTCATGTGCCCCTTGCCACAGCTCTGCTGTGTCTGAGCACAGCTCACAGCTTCCAAGGGTGTTTCTCCATTATTCCAAGTGAAAAGGGCTCTTTGTGCTTCACAAATGAATTTCCCAGAGAATATGTAAGAATTGGTTCATTGCTTGCACTTGGGCTGCCAAATGCAACTAAATCTTTCCTTCCACTAATGGAGTCCAAATTAATATATTTTCTTATTGATTTTTTTTTCAAGTGATGCTGTGCCTTTAACTGGGCTGCTGATGTACGGGGCAGTTGAAGCTTCATTTAGCCTGAATGAAAAACTCATGCATATTGCTGAAGAGAGGAAACTGGTGGTGGATGATTTACTTGGAATGCCCTACAGCAATGGGGTTATAAGTGAGGAGGGGAAACACCAAGAGTACTGAGATCTGAACCAGAGGAAATGAATAAGCCTTGAAGTGACCTTATGCAAATTTCTAATGATGAGACTTAATTGAACTCATTTTTTCCAGAGGTTGTAAAGATCAAAATAACAACACCCTTGAAATGCAAAGGTCTCTGGATAATGCATGTGAATATATAGTTGCATACAGCTGAAAAGTGCCCCAGTGGGTGTGATCAGCCTCCCTGGCAGAGGGTTACCAGACTCAGATCCCAGACCCAGGCTTGCTTTGGAGCATCAGGGCTGCCGATTCCTAGGGTTTCATCCTCCCTCCCACCCCATGGGACACTGCCTTTGCAAAAATGATTTTTTAAAGCTCTCTGTTTCTATGCTGGGCCTCAGGAGGTCTTGGTGTCCTGGCAAGCCTGGGTGCCCCTGGAAGCCTGACTGGTCCCAGGAAGCCTGTCACGCCCTGGGAAGCAAGTGGTGGTGCTGGGAGAGCCACTTGTGAAATGAGCCCACAAGGTTGGTGCCCCATCCCACAGACACAACAACCCCAGTGAGGAGAAGCAGAGCCACCCCCAGGGGTCACCGGGCTGTGCCCTGCTCACAGGGTTGGTTCCTGATGGGAAATAATGTGGGCATGTGTTCAGTGTGACAGAGTCAGAAACTGATCCGGAGACTGTCAAGACCAAATTCCTATGCTGTTCCTAGAGCTTCAGATTTTTTTCCTCTGTGCCTGCATTCAGCTCTAGGATTCATTCCCTGGATGGAGACTTTTCATAAGTGCATGTAGTGTTAGAACAGTGGGAAATAGCCTTAAACTGCCAGAGGGCAGGGTTGGTTGGGATATTACAATGAATTTCTTCCCTGTGAGGATGAGCAGGCCCTGGCACAGGGTGCCCAGAGAAGCCGTGGCTGCCCCTGGATCCCTGGAAGTGTTCCAGACCAGGCTGGACAGGGCTTGGACCAAGCTGGAATAGCTGGAGGTGTCCCTGCCCATGGCGGGGGTGGAATGAGATAAGCTTTAAGGTCTCTTCAAACCCAAACCAGTCTGGGATTCTGTGGTTCTCCTCTTTCATATTGATGCATACATGAGGAAGTATTGTTCTGGGAAGAAAAAGCAAATTAGACACTGCTGTGAAAAATTCTCATCCCTGATTCTAGTGCCTAAATTCTCTGAACTCCTGTTTCCGAAGACTTGCAGAGTGATGCACTCACATGCACTTCTAGTTTGTGAAACACTGGCTGCCAAATTCTTCTGAATTTCATTCAAAGTACCAGATTAATTGATTTATTTAGATTTGTAAGCAGCAGTAGAGAGCAGGAGGCTCTGACCTAGTGAATAATGGCGGATGTGGCTGTGAACAGCAGTTAATGAAGATGAAAAACTCCCCTGTCCAGAGGAATCCAAACACAGCCTTACAGATGAGGCTGATGGCCCAAGTGCAGCTGTTTGTCTTTCCAGTAATCCGAGGCTGTTGCAGAGCCCTGAGAAGAGGAGGGGACAGTGACTGTGTGTGGAACAGGGGTCAGTCGTATGTGCAGCTTCCCTAGGTGGAGGTGAATCCGTGGCACGGCGGTGCCACCGTGGCCACGTGGCGGGGCCCCTGCAGGCACAGCTGGCCCCATCAGCCCCAGCAGAGTGAGATACTCGCTGCCTTCCCTTCAGAGGGAACCTGGAAAATCTTCTCTGTATTTAAAGTTCCCATGGCTGCAGTTTGAATTTGGCACACAGTTGGCCGTGGGGTTATCTGAGGTCATGTACTCAAATAGCTGTAGATAAAACAAGGGCCTGTTTGGATTGGAAATCTCCAGAGGGCTTTTCCTCTGTGCGTGGGTAATGATATTGCAGAAGGATAGCAGCCAAAATAAAGATTCAGCTCCATATGCAGTAGCTCAGTAAAGTAAAATGAGCAATGGAAAAAAAAGGAAAAAAATGTAAAAAAAGAAGCCTGTTTTCATTACGTTATTTTCTGAACTTTGCTTTTGGGATGGAGGAGTTGCAGCCAAGGAGAGGGAGTCCTGCAGCGAGGCACCATCCAGGACTGGGCTTGCTGCTCTTCCAGGAATTTCCCTGTGGCTGCAGAAAGCCACCACTCTCTGCCTGAGCTCACCTGTCCGTGGGCTCAGCGGAGCAGCCACCATGGCAGAATCCACACTGCAGAGTTGGCGGAGCATGGGGACACTGCCCAGGGCTGCCCCAGCACCTGCTCCTCTGCTCAAGAGATTAGTTCCCAGCTTAGTTCCTAACTTGCCGGCTAGGGCAGTTAAAAGAGGGAGAAGTCAATGGGCTTTGGAACTTAAAGAAGGAATAAGGTTCTGTCAGGCTCTTCCACAAGCTCCTGGGCTTTTATGAGAAACTATCTCTTCATGGCTAAGGCAGACTCTCAGTCAGCACACTGGGACAAGAGCTGTGAGTCTGGACCTTTCCAAGCTGCCATTAGAGAACTGTACATGTGTGCAAGCAACAGCAGCTCTGCTCCTTGCTCACTGCCAGCTTCAGCCTCCCCAGCCTGTTGTCAGGAAAATAATTGAAATGCAAAAGCAAAATTACAAAGTTGGGAAGGAAATTCGGCCCTTGGGAGCTTTCTGTCTTCCATGGATGCCATGGTAATGGATGCTGCTGTAAACACATCACCTAATGGGTAGTGAGGAAGGAAAGATGAGACAGGAGTGAGGAGGAAAAGCCAGAGAAGCTGTTCTCCACAGGTCAGAGCATGCCCAGGGCACCAGGGACACAGAGCAAGCCTGAACTCATGAGGTGCCCATTCCATTGGGAGCTGGGGCTGATGTTTTGAGAGCAGTTCTGCACCTCCATGCCCTGTCTCCTGACTTCTGCTTCCCTGGATGGGGGGAGGACAGTGTGAGGACTTCTGCCTGCACTGGAGATGCCAGTGGAGCACAGCTGAGCACTTCTAGAAGTGCATTCCAGGTGACAAATGGGCATTGCCACCTCTGGGCTGCGCCCTGGAACTGTCCACAGCAGGCAGGGTCACCCAGGCATTGCAGGGACCTGCTAAATGTCCTTTAGGGCTTTCCTCTGAGAGTGAAGAATGTACAAGCCTCTTACCAATAGGAATTTTACTTTACGTGGATATTTTGGTGATATCTTGGAGATAAGGAAACCAGCTCCCACTGAGTTCAGTGGGATTCATGCATTGCTGGGTAATTCATGTATTCCTCTGGGCAACTGAGAATAATTCAGCCTCAGTCAACAAACCTTTATTTGCATCTTCATTAAACTTCATGAAGGTGCTCACTGGAGATTTTCAGAGTTTGAAAGGTTGAATTCATAGAATCCCAGACTGCCTTGGGTTGGAACTGACCTTAAAGCTCAGTCAGTCCCTTCCCCTGCCGTGGGCAGGGACACTTCCCGCCATCCCAGGAGCTCCAAGCCCCATCCAGCCGGTCTGGGGCACTTCCAGGGATCCAGGGGCAGCCACAGCTTCTCTGGACACTCTGTGCCAGGGTCTGCCCATCCTTACAGAGAAGAATTTCATTCTAATATCAAACATAAATCTCTCCTCTTTCAGTTTAACACTGTCCCCCTTGTTCTATCGCTGTCTGCCAGTGTAAAAACTCTCTATTTTACAGGCTTCCTTTAGACACTGAAATGCCTCGATAAAGTCTCCTCAGAGCCTACTTTTCTCCAGGCTGAGCATCCCCAGCTCTCCCAGCCTGTCTCCATAACAGAGAGTTTCCAGCCTTCAGAACACCTCCAAGGCCTCCTCTAGACTGATTCCAGCAGGTCTGCATCTTTCTTGTGCTTGAATTGATCAGTCAGTTTATTGCTGTCTTCTGCCTGAATGAAAACAACTGATAAATGCAGGTTTCTGCTGCAGGTTCCAAGGTTTACATCTTCCCAATGCTGTTTCTGCTAGTATATGCTTCAAATGTGTATTCACATTCTTTCTGTGAAGCCAGTTTGTTAGGAAGAAGGGAGTCATCAGAAGGTCATGTATTCATCAGGATTCATTTTTAGAAAAGTAATGAGGTTTCATGCTTCTCTTTGGAGCCTTGGTCCTGCTTTTCTCCTTTAGGGAGTATTTCAATACAGGGAACAACTATCATTTTTCAGCTTATGGAGACATGGAGTGCTGTTCCCAAAGAGTGTCCATTGCAGTCAGTGCTGTCAGATTCTGTCTCTGTCTCTACACTGTGTTTCTACATTGTGCCTATAAGTATGTCCTGTGGATGTGATGTTTCCTGGTGTGTGCACGGGGTGCTTTTAGCACTGATATCATGGCAGATTGATAATCACAGAATGGTTTGGTCAGAAGTGACTTTAAAGTTCATCCAGTCCCACCCCCTGCCATGGCAGGGGCACTTTCCACTGTCCCAGGGTGTCCAAGGGCAGCCTCAGTTTCTCTGGGCACCCTGTGCCAGGGCCTGCCCACCCTCCCAGGGAAAATTCCTTCCCAATATCCCTCCAGCCCTGCCCTCTGGCACTGGGAGCCATTCCCTGTGTCCTATCCCTCCATCCCTTGTCCCCAGTCCCTCTCCAACTCTCCTGGAGCCCCTTTAGGCCCTGGAAGGGGCTCTGAGTTTTCCTTGGATCTTTCTCCTCTCCTGGTGAACAGCTCCAGCTGTCCCAGCCTGGCTCCAGAGCAGAGGGGCTCCAGCCCTTGGAGCAGCTCCATGGCCCCCTCTGGACTCTCTCCAGCAGCTCCAGATCCTTCCTGTGCTGGGACCCCAGCACTGATGGCAGCTCTGCAGGTGGTGTCTCATCTGGCTTGGCAGTGGGGCAGAGCCACCTCCCCTGACCTGCTGTCCATGCTTTGGGTACTTCAGGTCTGCAACATTCCATGGCAAGCACTTGTGAGCTGTTGGGTTTCCACCTGAGTGCACATGGGGAAAAACAGAGTCCTTGCTGTCTAGAGAAAGAAAAATTAGGAGGACTTGGCACCTACACAGGTGCTTATGATGGCTCTCAGACCTGTGTAAAAATGAGTTTTCCCTCCTCAGAGGCCTGGGTGCAGGTTGATTTGGGTGACAGCTGGAGACAAGTGATCCTTGGCACTGTCCCTAGCTGCAGTTGGTCTGGGGGTGCGGTGTGTGCTGTCCACTGATGTCATGGTCAGGGTCACTTATCCCACTGCCAGGTGGAAGGGGACACCGTGGAACTGAGGTGTCTGAAGCACTGGCAGGCACCACCTGTCCAGCCCAAAGCCAGCCCAAAGCCAGCCAGGAAAAGGCAGTTTGAAATGTTTAAATTTTTGCAGACGTGTGCCCTGACTCCCTGGGCTGCGCTGCCTGAGGCTTCATCTGACCTGCCTGCCCTGCCTGTGATCCTGGAGCAGAAGCTTTGCTGTCACACTGCACCTGTCTGTCTCACCTCTGGGGCTGTGTCACAGAACCTCCTCTGAGTTAGGCAGGATTATTACTCTGTCTCAAGAACCACCCCGGGCCGAGGCCTGGTTTGCAGCACGGAGTAAAGCTGGGAGCGGGAGGGAGACATTTGTCCTCTGAAAGCTCTGTGTGATTGCACCGATCAGATACATGTGGCAATTTTATGATGGTGACATTTTGCATTTTTTTCCTCAGCGGTAGAGTAAAATTTATCAGAAACATTTTGTAACAACTAGTTTATAGGGATCATAGCCCAAGTGCAAGAAGAGCATTTTCAGCAGGATAGCCTTAGAGCTAATTTGCTGAGATACTCAACTGCCTTTAAATCTCCACTGGAGAATTTTTGCCTTTCTAGTTGTGGATCACTTGTGCTAATTTGGCATTTCTTAAAGCAATTTACACTTTTCTTTCAGCACAAACACTTATTCTCTCTAGTAATGAGAATGTTCCTGTGCTTGGTTTTGGGGGTGGTGGTGAAAGTAGTTTAGCTCTGAAGGGAGGCAGCTGTTCCCCTTGGCTTGCCAGCAGCTTTCAGGAATTTGTTGAGCCTACAGAGGAAACACATTCTTAAATTCTGTGTCAGGAACCAGCTTGGAAGGCAGAGAAGTGATATGAATTGTCAGGGTTGCTGTAAGACCTGTCACTTGTCACAGCACTGGGGGTGCTGCAGGGCTTTCGTGGTGTCTGTCTGTGAAATCCTCACGGGACCTACAACGCAACACATGGAACAGATTTTAATCTCACATTAGAGAGCTGAGTCAGGAGTTGCTGAATGAGAAGGGAGAGTGGCCATGTAGTCATTAGGGCCCAGAGACAGACTCCTGACAGTGTAAACTGTCCAAGAAAAGAGCTGGGAGCAGTGTGATACAAGTAAGGCTGTTCCTAAAATAATGTAATGTTAAGTGCATGGAACAAACCTCTGATCCTGCCCAGTCCTTTGCATTCCAGAACTGGAGGGACAGTGAGACAGTTGTGCTGAGCTGCTCAATGCTAGTGTCAGAAGTGGTTTAGGTTGATATCAGGGAAAGGTTCTTCCCCCAGAGGGTGCTGGGCACTGCCCAGGCTCCCCAGGGAATGGGCACGGCCCCGAGGCTGCCAGAGCTCCAGGAGCTGCCAGGGATGGACAGGGGGGATTGTTGGGGGGTCTGGGCAGGGCCAGGAGCTGGAATGGATGATCCTGGGGGGGTCCCTTTCTGCTCAAGGGATTCTGTGATTCTGTGATGAGTTTGAAGGCTCTGGAGAAGCATTTCCTGGTGAGATCAGAAGTTTGAAGATTAAAGAGGGAATAAGCTTTGGATAAGGATGACTTATTTGTTGTGGAATAGAAGGTGCCAGGACCTGCTGGAAGAGGACAGTGGCCCATGAGGGAACTCTAAAGCCCATGAGAGCTCTTGCAGAAGCCAAGTGCGACGCAGGGACTGGAGCAGAAGTGTCAGAGAAAAACCAGGCCCTGGTGACCCAGCTGCCCTCTGAAAGGTCCAGGAGGTGTCAGCGTGGATGAGTGGGAAAAGAAGGATAGCTGTGAGAAAAAGAGATGGTGGGCTGAACCTGTGCATTTCTTTTCAGATTCCCAGTTCTGTGCCAGCAAGCGTTGAATTCAGGCTCAGAACAAAAAATGTCATTCAGATCAGCCCTTCAAGCCTAGGTAACATTTTTTTCCAAATCATAAGAGTGTCGACCAGTTACTTCCCAGGAGAAGGAGACTTCTAAACAGGAGATTGTTTGTTGTTTGTTCAAGCAACAGTGATTAAAGGTTTCTCAGGAGCCTGGTTTCCTCCTTAGGGATTCAAGTCTCTGCTTTGAAGTTCCATCTCCAGCTGGAAACTCACACAAACCTCTAGGCCAAGAGCATTTTTTCCCTGAAATATTTTATATCTGTGCTTTGGTACAAGTCTCTTATTTGTGTGTGGGCTCTGCTTTGTGACTCATCTTCCTTGGCAGGAGACAGCCAGCCAGTGTCAAACTGGATTACTATTGAATGAGGGAAAAATCCGTATTCCCTGGAAAGATACTTGGGGACCTCAAAGTCCTGCCTTGAGATAAATGCTCATCGTCAGGTGGGGAAATGGGATTATTTTGCATCAGTCCTCTATGAGCGTGGAAGCTCTCCTCCCATACTCTGATGGATCATGTGGAAATACAGAGCAGAATCATTTGTCTTTTTGGGACCAGGGACCCACTTAGGTCAGTAGTTTTTTCCCTGTGCTTGGAGAAGTGTATCAATTTCTCCTTCTCTTAATGCATTCCTGAGAAGCCACAGGAGAAATTAGTGGTCTTCAGACAAGTTCCACACTGGTCGTGTGCTCCAGTGACTACTGGAGGCACATGCTGGTGGTGCCCATGGGCCATCCAGCCCAGGACACACTCCCAATCCCTCTCCTCACTCCTGGAATTAAGACAATTCATGTGTGACCTGAAATAAAACATGCTCTTGATGCAGCCCCACAGTCTGGGACTGATGCTGGAAAGTTGCAACCTCCTTCCAGTGCTGCTTGGTGAAGACTTCCAGAAAGCATTTCCATGGAGGAAAGTCCCATCTCCTGGGCTCTCCCCCAGCCACAGTCACAAGCATCTTTTTGTAGCCCTTCCCCATCGCTGTTTTCCCATGGCAAGAAATGCCTAGTTCAGAAAGCATCAGCCCCCAAACCCTTTGATCTTTTCTTTCTCAAGAGAAAAAAGATTAAAAAGAGACAAGAAGTTAAGGATTTGTGAGGGGTAACGGAACATGAATAGCAAATTCGGCTGTGGAGGTCACCTCCCCCCAGCTTTCTTCCTGTGTGATCGGGAGGAGAGAGGGTTGTAGGGAATCCAGGGAGGAAGGGAGTAAATTGGGGGCAGAGGAGTGGGGGTGGAGTGGTGAAGCCCTTCAAAAGGAACAATGCTGCCAGAGCTGGCATTGTCAGGCGGCCCTTTACAGAGGGCCATGAATACAGGTTATAAATTCTTTGGCCATTGAGAGAGCTCTCCAAACCTGACTCCATCCTGCACTAAACCAGGCCTGAGCCCTATCAGTTGCATAGCAATGAATTCATTTACATCTGGATAGTTAATCTCCAATTCACTTGACAGTTTATCTCCTCTAGGAAGAGCAGCAGTGCCTGCTCTATTGTGTTGGAGCCAGTGGAGGCTCATCAGCCAGGCCAGTACCTCTGGTTTGTGCTCAGCAAAAATAGCAGGGTGGGTGTTGATATGAAACATGAAAATATTGTCCCAAGCGGCTTGAATCTGGTATGCTTTCACTCAGCATTCTCCCCACTTTCACCCTTTGGGTCTCCAGGGTGGAAATGCCATATCTCTCCCTGTGACATTGTCACAGTACAACTCGAGTGTGACTTTTCTGATGTAACTGGCACTAAATGAACAATTGACAATCCAGAATTATTTTGTTTGTTCTTGTTTACTGCAGTCTCCTAATTCTGCACTGATTTTTATCTCTGAATATTTTCATAGAATCATTACTGTAGGAAAAGAGCTCTGAGATCATCGAGTCCAACTTTTCCCTCAGCACTGCCAAGCCCAGCACTAAACCATGTCCCCAAGTGCCACATCTACACATTTTTTAACACTGCCAGGGACAGTGATTCCAGCACTTTCCTGCACAGATCCCCCAAGAGGAATCAATGCTCTCGTTCAGCGTGGCTCAGCAGAGCAGCTCCCCAGAGAGCTGTGAGCTGCCTGGGAAGTCTTGCAAGGGTGGGAGAGGCATCATTTACCCAAATTCCCTGTGAGGGGAGGGGAGCTGAATTGTGAGCCAAGGCTTTTTGGGTAGCACTGATTCAATTGCTCCTGCCTGGAGAAATTCTGTGGTACTGCACATCCAAAGGGGCAGTGATGAGGAGAGGGAGCCTGTTCTGCTGGGCTGTGTGGACATGCAGAGGTGAGCACAGGGCCTGATTAGACAGATCAACTCACTTTCTTTTGGGAAAGTGGATCAGGAAAGAAGATCTTGAGGGTCAGGGGACAAAGTTAAGCATGAGAATTCCTTGATTTATTCATGGTTTTAAGTCTCCAATTTTAATTTCCTGCAGTCAATATTTAATGTATTTGATGTGGTTTGGACATGATCTGGAGAAGGGCCACTCTAATTAAATATCCCTCTTCTTTTATCTGGAGTGGCTGCAAATCTTTAACCAGGCCTTTTGTTTCCTCTAATACACAGTGCACTCTGCTCTGGTCACGAGAACCATGGCTGAAAGGTTTCGTGTGGTTAACACCAAACAGTTAAAAATGGTGAGGTAAAATAAAAACTGATGGGAATTTAAGATCTAATACCGAGTTCAGGCAAAGCAACTTTGTCTTTTAGTACTAAACAATCTTTCATTTTCAACCAGGAAAAGATAGAATTGTTTTCTTTTCCCATGAAAGCTCAAACTTTTCCTGAGTGTCAGCAGTCCAGCAGCTGAGACTGGAAGTGGAGCTCCAAAGACTGGGAACAGCCCTGAATCTGCTAAGCTGTTCCTGCTCTTGTCTTCCTCTCACCTTGCCTCTCCATGGGAGAAGCTGGAACCAGGAGGTCACAGAAGTCCTTCAGTGAAGAGCAGCATCAGGCTGTGGGAGCAATCTGCCCCCAGCAGCACTGGGACTGGATTTTTACAGGTCTGTGGCCTGTGATTGGCATTGGTTTAAATATGGAAGATTTGACTCAGCAATGTGGCCATCACCAGCTGATCTTTCTTCATCATGAGGCTCCAGCCTCTGCTGGGTGATACCAGCTGGGTGTAGCCTTGAGTCACTTTTTCTTCCTTTCCAGGTTATCCCTAGGAATCCAGCAAACGAGGGGCCTGCCCCAGCCTGCAGGGGCTGATGGAGTCAGTCCTTCATTCCTGGGGAACACTGCTGGTAGCAGGGTAGCAGCAATATGGAGAGTGAAGCACAAGCACAGGGCAAAAAGGCAGATAAATTACCCATGGAATTTATTCTGTAAGGTTGAAGTCAGAAGGGAGAGCATGAGGTCTAGCCCAGCAAGCTACAGAGTCCTGACCTTCCTGAGAAGGTGAGAACACAAATGTGTTTCTCTGACAGTAAGAGGCAGTGGAATGTCATGATATGACTGCACCAGAAGTGAAACTGCTCCAGGTTGGCCTGTTTTTCCCAGTCATTCCCTGCTTTACCTGCCTGACAGTGCCATGGGGCTACTGCACACTGGTTGTGTTTCCCCTTGGAGTCCCAGGAGTCCCCTGCAAGGTTTAAGTTATTGCTGTTAGCAGCCTTTGGCATTTCTTTTTGTCTGCTTCATCTGAAAATTGGCCCTTTCAGCTCCAGAAGGAAAGATGTTGGGGGCTGGCTGTTCTTGAGGAATGGCACACTGAGCAATCCTGTTATTACTCATGGGGACAGCCCAGGTACCAGCATGGTGCATTCTCCCATCACTTTTTTGGGGCATTTAATGGCACTTCATGGGTGTGACAGCAGAATGAGGACTGATTTGATTAACCCTTAAAATCTGTGGGGACATGCCATGTTTGGTAAATAAATTAAAGGATCAGAAATAACAACATCCTGTTTCAAATCACTAAAAAGTCTTCTTCCTACAGAACTGAGACAGGGTTGTGGGTTTTTATGTTTCTTTTGTATGCTTTTTTTTGTGCTTAGTTGGAAAAGTGAGGAATCATTCCTTCCCATGGAGTTCACCCCCCGCACTCTACCTTCACAACTCCTTGTCAAAATGTTTGAAGGCCTTTTTATTGTTCCTTGGTGTAGAAACAAATTTCTGTTTCTTGTGTCAGTGCCTGGTGACCCTCAGTCATCTCTCCACAGGAAAGATGCCATCTATGTTCCTTATCTTCTCTGTAGTTTTTGTTTTTAAAATGGCCTAACATAATTTGATTTTATTTTATTCTTGTGCATATGTTTAAATGAAAACATATTAAAATAAATTGCATTAATATAAATATTATGGTTAAGATTTAAACCAAACGAATTTGGGATGGTCAAAACTGTCTTTTCCATGGATGCTGATGAAACCCCTTTCTGCAGCACTTCATGGCAGCCTGGGAAGCACACAGGGAAGTCTGAGCCCTGGGGTGCAGGTGGGACAGATTGGGACTCATTTTGCACATTTGACATTTGTTCATTTGAAATTTCAATCATAACAGATCAGTTGTTTGCAGCTACATTCCTTGCTTGTTTTGTTTTGTTTTGTTTTGTTTAATCAAAAAAGCAAAGTTACTTTATGTCTTCTGCTGCATGGGAGCTGGCATGGAGCAGGGTTGGCGTGCCCAGGGAGTTTGTATCAGAATAGCCAACAGAGCTGGCTCTGGTTATGAATTATAGACTGCCAGGCTGGCCTGGGTCATCAGAGGACTTAAAGCCCATCCAGTGCCACCTCTGCAATGGCCATGGACACCTTCCACCATCCCAGCCTGCTCCAAGCCCCAGTGTCCAACCTGCCCTTCGACACTGCCAGAGATCCAAGGGCAGCCACAGCTTCTCTGGGCACCAGGGCCTCCCACCCTCCCAGGGAACAATTCTATCCCAATATCCCATCAATCCCTGCCCTCTGGCAGTGATAACCCATTCCCTGTGTCCTGTCCCTCCATCCCTTGTCCCCAGTCCCTCTCCAGCTCTCCTGGAGCCCCGTTAGGTCCTGCCAGGGGCTCTGAGCTCTCCCTGGATCCTTCTCCTCTCCAGGTGAGCACCCCCAGCTCTCCCAGCCTGGACCCAGAGCAGAGAGCTCCAGCCCTTGGAGCAGCTCCATGGCCCCCTCTGGACTCTCTCCAGCAGCTTCACATCTTTCCTGTGCTGGGCCCCAGGGCTGGGGCAGCTCTACAGGTGGGGTCTCACCTGACTGGGCAGAGGGACAGAATCCCCTCCCCTGCTGGGATCAGCTCAGGGTAGGGGGTTTCTGGGTCCCAGTGTGTGTGGCCAAGGAATGTGGAGCTTTTCATCCACAACACCATCCCCTTCCCCCTTAAGCCATTTCCTTGTGCAGAAGTCGGTGCTTTGCAGGTTTGGAATTTCCACCTGAACCCAGGATGCACCTGGAAAATGTCTCAGTGAGCTGCTGCTCACATCCTTGTGCTCAGCCATCTGCAGACTAGCCCTGTGGGCTGCAATTAATGCTCATGTTTGGGTGGGTGTTCGTCTGTGTCTGAGTGCAGGAATTGCTGCTGGATTTACTGCTGGAAAATCCTGGGACACGTGGGATTGGGCTTGTGCTGGGCTGGGGGCAGAAGTTCTCCTTGATGCTGCCTCCCTCACAGAGGCAGAGAGTTTTTGTGGATGTCTGTTATCTTCCATGATGAAAGCCAGATGAGGAATTGCTGCTACTTACGCCATCGAAATTTCTTAAAGAAATTCTCCCCTGGGTTAAGAGCATGCATGACAAATCCCAACCCAAAGGAATGGATGCAGGGAATGGGAACTTATCAGCCATGAGAAACAAGGTCTTTGTATGGAAAATGGCTTCACACCATAACACTTGGCAGTCAGCCTTCAACCTGCACAGCCAGTGCAGCCAGGAGAAAATGGGGGTCAAGTTTGTGTCTTCAGGAACTGCAGCAGATACCCCTTGGCTGGTGCCAGGCACGACCCTGAGTGCAGGATGGCAGCTTCAGTGAGAGACCATTATAATCCAGCCCCTTTGTTCTGTGGGCAGAGAGCACCAGCCCTGATGGAATTAACCTCTCAGGCATTTTTGGGGAGCATTGGAGGCTGGTAAAGAGCAGCACTTTATTTGAGAGTCTTTAGACATTAACAGGACTGAGAAAAGTTCTTGGCTGCTCTTTCATAGAATCTCAGACTGGTTTGGTTTGTAAGGGACCTTAAATGTCATCCATGGACTCCATTCTTATGTCCTTGTTGGTGATCAGGGGGTGTCATTACCCCACAAAGCTCCTGGTTCACCCAAGCTCTCTGCAAGACTGATATTTCTGTGTTTTCAGAGACTGGGGAGACACAGGGCTCAAACCCTTGAGCTAGAGAGAGGTGTCGCCCAGGAGAGGGTGTGGGGGCCACTGTGCCAGGACTGAAATGCTGGATGGGGGACACTGCAGGACGGGGTGTGGGTGGGAAGATCCCCATGTAGGCTGGAAAGAATTGAGAAGAGGGGCTCTTGGGCCAGGGATGAGAACACTACCTGTGACCTGATCCCAGGCTGCCAAAAGTGGGGAGCTAGGGGCAGTATCAGAACCTCAAAGGAATTATTTTTTAAAGTATTTTTTTCTTGAACTAATGCAGAAAACAAAGGGCTTGTTTCAGTGTTTGCCTCCTCTTTCAAGCTGGATAGGATCCTGGATTTTTTAAAAGAAAAAAAAAGCATATTTCAAATACAGGCTTTTTTTTTCTTTTTTTTTTTTTCTTTTTTTTTTTTTTTCCCAGTTGCTTTCTGTTTGCTGACAGAGGTTTTGGAGCCCTGAAGAAGGTACATCTGCCAATGATGATCTCGGCTCTGCATGGATCTGAGTCCTGTGTCAGGGAGCTCTGCTCCACTCACTGCTCTTTGCCAAGCAGGAGTGTTCTGAGCCCTGCAGCAGGTCCTGATACTGCTTCCCCAGGATGATATCATTGGGCCAGTGCAGGGAGAAGAGCTTCAGGTTGTCTGTACAAGCCCTAATCTGCTGTCCCAAAATCCTCCTGTGGCAGCTCCAGGTGGTCTGGGATGTGGTGCTGTGTTTTGTTAAGGCCTCACACCATTCCTGAGTGGTGGACTCCCACCTTTGCATCCTTTTGACTGCTTGGCTGGAATATATCACTTTTACTCCTGGAGAAACCAAGGCAGTGAGCTGATCCTTCTCATATAGTGTGAAAACATTGGTGGCAGAGCCCCAGCTTCCAGAGACAGACCTCCAGGACATGGGGGCTGAGGAACACGTCAGAGCCCTGCTCTGTTGTCAGCTTGACATTAACCTCCAGACAAGGAGCCTGACAACTGGTAGGAGTCAGACCCTTCACCATGCCCTCCTGTGCCTTATCAGAGGGAAATAAATCCTGCCTGATTAGTTTTTTTAAATGAGAATTCTCAGCAAATAAATGAACTGCCTGCACAGTGATAATGGGCTGTTTGGGAAGTGAGTCTGCAGAGTGTATGTGCAGCTGGAAGTCATCAAAAACATCTTATCCCATGGAGTCTCCTGTGCTGAACTTGTGTTTACAAAATCAGACAGGAAAAGGAATTTTTCAATGGGTATTTTCTGATAATTTTTTCAGCCCAGCAGCAGTGTAAGTGAGGGCCTGTCTGCACAGAGCCATTGGATCTCTGCTGCGTGCTGGGCTTCACCTCATCCTCCCCATCCTCCCCATCCCTTTTGACTGATTTTGACACATCCTGCTCCAGTCTAAATCTGTGTGTTGAGGTTTGATGGACACTGAATGCCAAGGCCAGTGGTTCTACAGGAATATACGTGAGGAGGGCCAGCTGATGCCCAGAGATGAGCACACCACTCCTGCCCCCATCCCTGCTCTAGCCCCATGGTGTACAGGGACGCCACACAAAGCTGCTCTGATTTAGAAGCATTGTCAGTTTCACCTACTAAATATCTTTTTCCTTACTTTAGCAAGTTCTCCTAAATAATCCATACATTCAGTCAGTAGGTATAAGCTGGGCTAGGAACAACTTTTCAGAGGATGGTCATAAATACTCACTCATAGTTCACCACACTTTCGTTTTCCCTGATAGTTGCCTCTCCCTTCTTTTCTGTGATCTTCTCATTCATAGAGATCCCTTTGTATGGTCTCTGCTAAAAATCAGGGCTGGATAATTGCCATTTTCCTGCACTCCGGCAGTTTTGTGGATTCATTGTGCTCATGCTTATCTTCCTTCCCATGTGCCGAGGTCATCTCTCCCAGTGCAGTGTGGGGCCAGACCCAGTCATGGCTATGGCTCAGCTCCAGAAAGGCACCATGCAAAAGTTTGGAGCGTGATGTTCTGGGTGGAGATCTTGCCGTGAGAATCACCTCTGCAGCAGGTAGAGAAACATGGGCTCTGCTTAGGGCTGTGAGACCCTGCTTGGAGGGGAACCATTGGATAAAACCCCTTGAGGTGATTCAGCTCGAATTACTGGGTCCAGCCTTAGATAACCATTGAAAAAATGCAAATGGAGCTTGAAGCCCAGTCTCACGATTGTCTCTGTGTGTGAAATGTCTTGGCACCTCACATCTCCTCTCTGAAAAGCTGGTATTTTTAGATTTACCACAGATTGTTTTTGATGCTGGAGGCCTAGGGTTCTGACATGAACCCAAGCTATACTGCTGTCTTCAAAAATGAAGTCTTAAGTGAGAACTGAAATTTATTGAAATGTATTTGAATTACAGTAGAGCAGAGCACTTCAGCATGTGCACGGAAATAAGCCTGCAAGGAAGGGGAACAAGACTGACCGCAGATCAGAAACCGGAGCTTTTCAGAGGCACTATAGGGGTTACCCCTCTCCAGAGCTGCACCCTGGAAAAATCAGCTTTGTGATGCCATTCCTGTCCAGCTGTGAAACCCAGCTGAAATGTAAACTTCTCTGAAGCCTTCACGGATGATTTCCATCTGTATCTGTGTCTGATTAGCCAGAGTTGCGCAATGGCAGCGGGTTCTGCTGCCAGTTCTTCCCTCCTTACCTTGACTCATGGTTTCACTCTTTCACGCTTTTTATTTGTCTTTGGCTCAGACCAGCCTCCACTGGGTAACTTCAGCCTTGCTTTGTGGGTCTCCAGAAAGACTGACAAGTTTGCCTGACTGATGGTTCTGATTGCTGGGGACAGTCGTGGCATGGACGGAGTCAGATAACTCACCTGGAGCAGGGGCTGGAGGTGGGCATGAGCCCAGGCGTTCTCTAATAGGATTTTCACGATGATTTGCTTTCCCTGTCATGTTGTTTCAAATTCCTCTCAAGCCATACTTTTCACAGTCTGGATTTTCTCTCATGAATTTCTCAGGGGTCTATCTGCAGGGGAAATACTTCTCACCATAACAAACAACCAAAGCCTTCATCGTTAAAAAGTAAAGCAATAACATGGCCCTACAATGGACCCCTTTGTCAAGTCACATCTGTTTAGATCACCAGAAATTATAAGCCTTTACTTTTGAAAGTAACTTTCTTTTATCAAAATAGGAAAGAGGACTGCAAAACATTCAGGAAAAATGTGCATGAAAGTGCAGGCATGTGGTGGTAGTACTCTGTGTTACACAGAAACTGTGTATACAAATAGTGGATTTAAGCTCTTCTCACTGAATGAACGGCCAAGTCTATAACATGGGTAACTGCTTGCTGTGCTTGTGTAAAACAGTGTGAAAAAGAGGCTGGCCTGATGGACAGAAAAATCTCATTTCAGGGCTAATGTACAGTAATTTCACACTCACAAGCCGCACCTGGTTATAAGCCGCACTTCCGGGTAGCCGGGAAGACCACGGAATTTGTCCATAAATAAGCCGCACCAGGTGATAAGCCGCGTTTTTGTTTGTTTGGTTTTTTTAAAGGGAGGATCCATGTGCAACAAAGTAATGAGTTAGTAACAGAATCGCGACATCACGGGGTTTGCTGTCAGGTGCTCAGTTTGCAAACAGTTTTCACAGACCAGCAAAGCCTTTAAACGCAGCCCCAGGTGCCCTCCCTGTGCCGCGGGCCCCGGCACTCCTGCCCCCGGCGCTGGCTGATGCGGCTCCCCACCCGCTTGCCAGTGGCTCCAGCTTGCCGCCCACCTGGCAGCGGCTCCGCGGCAGCTCCCCACATGGCCAGCTCGCACTTCCAGGTTGGCATTTTGCCGGAATTTGTCCATAAATAAGCTGCATCTGGTGATTAGCTGCACTTCCAGGATCGGCTCGATTTTTCAGTGAAATAAGTGCATCTTATCAGTGTGAAATTACTGTAGTCTGCCTTGGGTTTAGCCCCAAAGTTTAATATCTGTCTCCCAGAAATTGTCTGCCAGTAATTGCTGAATGGCAGAGCAAGGAGATTCATGTGGGGAATGATGGAAAATACTGTGTGAAGTGTATTTGATCATCTGAGTTAAATAATCCAAAGGCATTTGTCCTCAGGTAATACCAGTGCCTGCCCACCCAGGGAAGCTCTTAGTGCTGCTGCACCAGTATAGGCCAGTTCTGTACCAATACAGGCCAGTGCACCATTCCCAGAGGCTTGCAGGTGAGAATGCTGATGCCACAGCAGGAAGAGCTACCCCAAACCCACCACAGGAGGCCATGCTCTCTTGGCCAGCTATTTTCTCTCTCCCTTTCAAATGCCTTTCTGCAGGAGAGGAGCTGGGAACCACCATCACGTCAACATGTGATCTCCATTCTTGGCACTGGCCCAGCTCCAGCCTGTCTTTGAGAAGGGGCCACCTTCCTCTGAAACAAGGGTGAGATTAGGCAAGGCAGCCAGCCTCAGGACAGTGGGTGTAAGTCAGCTCTCACTGGATCACAAAGGTTTTTTGGTTACTTTTTTAAAAATCCGAGTATTTGTGCTGAATACATTGAGTTTGAATTCCAGTAGGGTTCTGGAGCAGGGCTGTGGGGGAAGCCCAGGGGCACTGAGGTTTGAGGGGGATGCAGATGAGCTCTGTGTGAGCTGTGTTGCTTGGGCAGGTGAGACACGTGGACCTGAGATCTTAAGACAGAGGTATTTTGTGAAAAATCCTGCCCGCCGCCTGTGGTCACATCAGGCTCACTGCTGGTCACAGCCAGGCAAGGGCCAGACCTGCTGCTTTCCACCGAGACAGTTGGGACATCAACTGGGCTCATCCTGTGTCACTGACAGCTCTCCAGCTGCCTTTGCTGTGTCAGCACAGAGAGTTTCACTGGCAGTGGCCAAAAGGTCCCCAGGCCTTTGTCTGACAAAGAGCTCCAAATTCCCCTGCACTCGACTGAAGACACAGTCTTTGTGTTAGGTGCTTTCCCTAGATAAAAGAAGGGAAAAAAAGCAAGCAAATTTGTTTTGAGGGAATTTTTTTCCCTCGTAGAAAGTCTTTCGCATCCTTTTCAGAGGTACCATCAGCAGTGATGAATTATATATCGTTCCTGTGCCCCTCATAAAGGGAATGGTTGTAGAAATTCCTCTAATTGCATTTAACTGGTTTTGAAATTAAGCAATCTGTAATTTCAGTGAGTGGCTCTGAGAAAGATTGCTGGCTGAGAAGATGAAGCAGTCTGCTGGAATGAGCTGGATACATGGAAGTAATGCTGGCAATAGTAGCTTTAAGAATTATGATACTAGAATTAGTTAGGCCACTTTAGGTGAGTGCATGCAGTGCATGCCATTTAACTCTCATGCTGCAGGTACTGTTCTGGCAGCTCTTCCATTCAGCATCCAGAGGAGAAAATCCTGAACAGAGTGTGCTGAAGAGAGGCTGGAAGATGCCAATCCTCTGTATTTTTAATGCTGAGTGATACAAAGCACGGCTGCTTCTTGCTTGTCCTTTCCCCAAGCATTTGATTGTGTTAAGTGGTTTAATTCATTCATAAATGCTCTCTGGACTGCACAGTCATGCCAAATATGCAACTGTCTGGGTACGGGTGTACAAACAAGGTGTGCCTGATTCCTGCAGGGAGTTACTGTGGCAAGTGCAAACACGCACTGGGAATGTGGATCCACGCATGACCAGACACCTGATTAGCAAAGAATTTCTGAATGCAGAGACCTGATTTGAGCAACAAGTTGTGGCATTGGTCCATGTAAGTGATGTGTGCCATTGCACATGCATTTCGAAACTCTGTTTCTAAGGAATATAGGCATTTCTATGTATTAGACCACAAAGCTTCTCTGAGTTCCTCCTTTTTAACCATAGTGATGAAGTCTGGAAAAAGAGTGACCAACTGTTCATTCCCCTTCCTCATTCTGAGTGCAGTGTGTCACACATCAGGCAGTGCTTGGTTCCAAGCTTGGACATCCAGGAAAAGCAAGAGCTAGTGATGGAGGGGACAGAATGAGGGAACTCACAACCTGTGGAGCCATCTCTTACATGACAGGAAAAATACAGCATCCAGTTCCTTGAGCTCCAGGAGCCTCCAGCCTGAAGGGATGGAGCGCAGGGATGAAAAGGACACTTGTTCCTGTTTGTGTCATCCTGTCTGTGACCAGCAGCAACAGGTCTGAAACAGCTCAGGAGCCTGAAAGGATGAACTGCTGAAATCTGTATGAGTGCTGTCTGACAATGTCTGTGCTCACCAGCCAGGGCTCTGACCCACAGTGCTTCACATCATGCCAGAACATGCATCTTTCCTTGGGCTCTTCCCATTTAGACGGGAAGAGGGAAACAAAGGCTCTTGACCTCTGTGGGCCTCCAGAAACTGAGCCTGTGCTGGTGGCCAGCTTTGAGCTGTCTGGCTTCAAACTTGTCACAGGGCACACCAGCACTTACCACTTTCAGTTGCAGCTTAAAATATCTGTGAAGCCACAGTGGCCCCAAATGTCACAGGGATGGATGGTCCAAGGCCACACAGATCCCGGTCCTTGCTTTGCCTTTCTCATTACACTGTTATTTAGTCCTCTGGTAGTTGCTTCTAGCAACAGTGCTGTCTGTGCTCCTCTTTTCTAGCAGGAGTCAGCTTTTCAGTTAATACTGTGCTTTTCTGAAGAGGAAATGCTGTTGTCTTTTGTGGATCTTTAAAGGACTCTTATTTCCCAAAACCACTTCTAGAAACATACCTTGGAAGGTCATGTATGTTGAGCTGGTGCTTACTCATTTCTGAAGCAATGAGAAAAAGGCAAATTGTATTTAGCTACTTAAGGCATAAAAAGAAAAGACTTTTTAAAAATGGACAAATAGTTTGTATTTTTGCAGCATTGCATGCAATACAAACAATTCACAGCCAACAAACTGCTGTGTCAGCAGAAATGTGGGAGCAAGGGTGTGCTGGGCTGGGGCGAAGAATACCCTGAACTGCCACAAAAGGGGACAATGACTGACATGGATCCGGGCCTTCAGAGAGCAAAGCCCCTTCAGAGAATCACTGCACCCACAAGAAACCAACAGTTGCTTCACTATTCCCTTTTCTGAAGTGTCACTGTCACTTTGCCCATGTGGAACAGCCTGGGGACATGGGGTATGACATGGCTGAAACACGGGGGAGCTGAACTGTTTGACAGTGTCCAAAGCTGATGGTTGCATCTGATTTGAAATCTTGTTGGTTTTGCATACATTTATGGATGTCCTTGCTTTCTTTTAAGTGCCCCTCCACTTGCAGTGCACTGTGAGTGCAAGTGTCTTGTGCAAGTGGTGGCACCATGACAAAGTGCCAGGACTGCAATTCCCCTGCTGCAGGGACACCCAGTTTGCAGTGTCACACTGGTGTGCACCTCCTGTTCCTGTGGCATGCAGGACATGGGAGCAGGGTCACATGCACAGCGTGTTTTGAGGACTCGCTCCTTCCACCCCCCATAGCATCAGTCCAGTGTTTCTTGAGGTTTCTTGTGCCTTTGTTGTACCCACAGGGAATCTGGAGAGGGACTTTGGACCAGAGCCTGGAGGGACAGAACAGGGAATGGCTTCCCACAGCCAGAGGGCAGGGCTAGATGGGATATTGGGCAGGAATTGTTCCCTGCAGGGTGGGCAGGGCTGGCACAGGGTGCCCAGAGCAGCTGTGGCTGCCCCTGGATCCCTGGCAGTGCCCAAGGCCAGGCTGGACATTGGGGCTGGAGCAGTCTAGGATAGAGGAAGGTGTTCTTACCCATGGCAGGGGGGGCAAACAAGGTGATCTTTAGGGTCCTTTCAACCATTCTGTAATTCTATAATTCTGGCAGTGAGTGCAGGGGCTGAGCAGCCCAGCTAGTTTGTGCAGGTATTTGGGATATTTGTTTTTTGGAGATTTTCCATCTTTCCTTTGGCAATGACTGCTGTTTGTTGCAGCCAGTGCCTGGTCTGACAGAGGTGTGGCTCTAGTTTGTCACAAGCTGCCTTCCGTGCTGGTGGCTTAGCTGCCAGCTCCACGAAGAGGGGACATGGAGCCGGTGTCACCAAGATTGAGGGCTGTGACTGGCAAGGTCCTGCTTCCCCACAGTTGTGCATGATGCTCTGCTGGTCTTTGTCCAGATGAGACATTGGTGAGCTCCAGTCATGCAGGAATAAGAGTTCTGTGGGTTAGAAATGTGTGTCATCCCATGGCAGAGAGCTGCGAGCTCAGCACCAGGACAGAGGGACACACAGTACCCTCCAAGGCACTTGGACTGTTCTCAGACAGGGCACATATTGCTCCAGCAGCCCAGGCAATTCTGCAAAAAAATCTAGTTTGTGCTCATTAAAAAAAATCGTGCCCTCAGAACCAATAGCCAAATTTTTGCCTGTTTACGTCTCATGTTGGAGCCTGAGTAATGTGGGGAGATGAGGGCAGTAAACAGAGTTGTAAACAGAACAAACCTGGAGAGCACAGCAAAGGGCAGCCTGTGCAATGTTGTTCTTAGTGTCAGTATAATTTGTGTGCGGTTTCATTGAGTTTACAAAGCCAGCACAGGGTTGGATAGGCTGGATGAGGTAATTGGAACATGCCTCACTCACCGGGACTGCTCCAGTCTTTAACTCTGAGCTTTAATTCCCGTCTGATGGCAGCCAGGCTGGAATCCGAGGCCACTCGGGGCTGTCCCTTGGCCCGGCAGCCTTGGCCAGGTGTGACTGTCCAGGGGCTCAGCGTCTCCTGGCAGCGTTCACCTGGGAGCTGCCCCGGCTCTGAAGTCATGCTTCGCTTCTCAGGCTATTTTTGAAGCCAGAAATGTGAGTGTAACCAACGCTTCAGCACTTTCCCACACCTTTCATGTGACACAGGACTGTGCCCAGTCATAGGACTCTGTCCCCAGGACTTAAAAATTGTCACAGTTTCACTTCTCTCGTGGGGTTTTTTTCCCTTCCTTTCTGGAGCCAGTGGAGTTGATTGCCTTTGCTGCCTAGGGAGCTGCCTCATATGGCTCCTTCCTGAAATATTACCTTCTTTGGGATGCTCTCACCAATTCTGAACTGTTTTTGCAGGCAGGCAGTGCCCTTTTCAGTCTGTCTGTATGTATTTCACACCAGTTGTTCCATATCTTGAAGCACAGAACCAACTCTTGCGGCAGAAAAAGGAACTTTTCAGATTGATTTATACATAATTTCCACCTTATTGAGGTTTGGATTAACATTTTAAAATAATTAAATGTGCAGCAATTCACATCTTTCTAGTGAAATGCTAAAGAAAAGCAAAGCTTCAGATGGATCATGGATTTCTGTCCTTCACTCTTGCTGCTCTGTGAAGGGAAGAACTACCTGGCCAAGGCACACGGGGAAATTTGCTGGACAGAAAATGCTGCAGTTATCCGTATAAACCCCAAACCATCCAGGGCGTTGCTGGTTTCCTGATGTGCCTCAATTACAGCCAGTCCAGAGATTGCTGGGGCACTAGGCCCTGAAAATGCTCACTCAGTGACTTTTCTGCTGGTGGTGTTCCTTTAATTCTAATGTACTGTGAGAATGTTAATTAAAAAAGCATACCAAAATGAAGTGCTCCTTCGGGAACCAAGAACCTGTCATTTGCATGAAAACCGTGGGTTATAAACTGCTTCTTCTACTTTTGCTGCCAAATATGCAAAGTAAATTGCACAATTTTGGGGATGCAGTTGAGCCGTTTTGTGTTTTTCTTTCTCCAACTGAGAAGAAACATTTTCTCCCATCCGACAGGGAGTGTTTGTTTTTCTTGCTGTGTAACACTTACAGCTCCCATCCACAGCAGGACAATAACTGCTCCACCATTTCTTATCTCTCTTCAGCCTGACGTTGGGATTTTTCTAAGATAAGGATGGTTTATTTGTTTTATTTGCTTGCTTTAATTTCATGGTTGTTTTTACAAATAAAAGAAAGTGAAGTTTAGGAAGCAAAGCAGTGATGGCAGTTGTGAGCTGTACTGAACCTCATTCCCATCCCTGCTCAGGCATGAGAATGTTCTCAGCCAGTGGGATTGTTCACATCCAAACTTTTCTCTTCCATGGTTGTCACACACCCAAGTCATTTACCCAAGCTTCATACATGGATTGCACAATCAATTATTGTTTTATGACAGATAGTGGGGTGCTTCCTTAGTTTCTTAGTGCTTTTTTTTAAACTGGAAGATGGTCTAGTGCTGGATAATGTTTCAGCAGAGTTGTGGTGTACCCCAGAAGATGGAGCAGAACACTCCCTAGGGCAGGGAGGCCTCATTACATGCTTAAATTTATGTGCTGGCCCCTGCATTGCTGAGAGTGGGTTTGTCAGTGGGGTCTCCTTGATGGGAGAAGCAAATGGGACATTCTGGTCTCAGGGTGGGACAGGAGAGAACAGGTGGGCTCTGACCATGGGTGTTTCCTGGGGAGAGTTTAAACCATCACAGAAAGCTTTAAAATACTTACAGAGCATTTAAAATTTGATGAGCTTTTGATAGCTCTTTTTTCTATGTTTATATGAATCAGAACAATCAGGGTGTCCAGTCAGGGCCCCTCTATGGGCAGATTGTGCTCTAGAGTTCCTGTAAGTGTCCAAGGTTTGTTTGCCAGGTGGGACAGCCAGTTCCCCATTTGTTACTTCTCCAAAGTTGGGTCTTTTTTTCATTATCTATCACTTTGCTGTCCTTCTCTAAACTGTCCCTTTGGATTACTCTGGTTGTGTCACGCCAGTTACCTCAGCACTGTGAACTGGCAGATGAAACAAAAAGCTCCTATTGCCCATGGCAGGCTCCTGGCACTCCTCCACAGTGTTAAAGTCATTAGAGCAGTGTCAAAACCTGTCCTTGAGTATTGCAGGATGGCAATTACCCCATTACCCCAGACACAGCTGGATCCAGCTAGAGCAGAGGCAGCATGGCACCTCATAGCCGAGTAGGGAGATCATATCCCTGAGCTTCATTGGATGCTGCACTTGAAAACCTCTCCTGGTTTGCAGCCAAATCTGACATCTCAGCTGGGGTCAGTTCTTGAGAACCTTCAGTGGAGAAACAAGAAAGAGTGTGTTGCACAAGAATGACATCTGGTCTGGGGCTGCAGTGCTTGCAGTAGGGCTTCTGGTGTCCAGAGCCCACAGCAGCCCTGTCACATGTAATCATCCTGTAAAGCTGGTGTCTAACTCCTGACAGGCTCCTAATCCCTCCTGACATGCATCCAGATGCTCAGTGAGTGTCACTTCCTGCTCCAAGGTGCCCAAATTATTCCTGACTGGCGCCCTTGGGTTTGAGCAATCACTTTAGTTCTTCTCCCTCATTTATTTCCTTGGCCTGAGGGAACTGGGCTTTATCCCCTTTTGTAAATCTCCCGATCATGCAGAGTATGAAACGCTCTCTGCAGAGAGAGATTCTGGACTGGCTGTGCTGTGTTTAGCAGTGCTGCAGCACAGGAGTTTTGCTGGGGATTTGCTGCTGCTCCGAGGGAGCTCAGCTGGACACAGCTCCTGCCAGTGGTGCCGGTGGGAGTGCCAGGAGAGGGTCTCTGATGGGGGGCACCAAAGGCTCCAGCCTGTCCTCGTTGAACCCAGACAAGGCTTGGTCTGAGGGAAGAGCAAGTGCTGCTCCTTTTCAGATTGCTGACTCCTGCTTTCACACCCAGGACAGCTCAGGCTTCCTGAGAGGAAAACAGCCCCAGGAGCTGCAGTGCAGCAGCAGAGCGGCGCTGTGGCAGCAGATGTGCTGGGATAGCCCTACATGCTGTCTTTCCAGAGGGAGTGCTCCACTTGGAGTCCTTTCCGAAGGAATCTGAGGTTAATTAGCAATTTTGCCTTCCCTATCTCGCTGGTCTGTTTATCTTTCGTCTGAGTTCTTCTCTCTTCCTGTCGTTCCTCGTTCCCAAGGGGAGCAGGGGCTGTGTGGACACCCTGCCCTGTGCTCAGAGAATCCTGCTGCCACCCTCTCCCTGCTCCCAGACAGGCAGGCTGTTCCCTGCCTTCAGAAATGTCTCTCCTTGCCAATCACCCCTTTAATTTACTCTCATAAAGGGGATTCTTTGTGATGTGAGGTGCTGGAGGCCAGATGCTGATGGGTGCAGCAAGTAGGAGGAGAGAGCTGGGAAACCACAGCCTGCTGGCTCAGAGGTCTTGCCTCCTACAGACAATGACAGTTCCATCCTCGTTGGAGCAGCCCTTCATTCTCCCAGTGCTGGAGGGAGCCCATGAGTGGGTGCTGGAGCTCAGACACGACATCTGACCTGCCCTTGGCCACTCCGCAGAGCCCAGCTGTTGATGCTGAGGGAAACTAGCCAAAAAAACAGCACTAGGGCTCCAGCTAAGCCTGGGGTCACCCCTGCTCTGCAGTGGGCATGCACTAGCCATAAATACAAGCCACTGGGTTATTAATGCACCTACCATAAATGTTTTATGTAACCTCATAAGCTCCAAGTAGCTGTAATCTCAGAGAGCCCATGGCCTTTGCTGGGCTGGCATTTGAGGTGAGAGGCCTGGAAAAGCCAGGCCGTCTGCAGGGGTAATGAGTTTCTCATCCTTCCAGAAAGAGAATAGTCCTTTGGTGCCTGCCCTGTGGGGTCTCATGTGCTGGAGACTGCATGGGATTTTCCTAACGTGCATGACAGCAAGGACCTAGTGGTGCAGCAGGGAAAATCCAGGGTGAGCTGCTTGATACGACCCTTACATTCATCCATCATGCTGCTGCCGTGGCAAGACAAGTGAAACAACAGATCCTGAGCAAGGAAAGGTCATTGTCTCCAGAGCAACTAAGTGGAGCATAAATGAACCCCAGACTCAGGCACAGTGCAAGGTGCTGCTGATCACACTGTCTGGTTTAGATTGAATTAAGCTTTTCTCTCCCCTCTGTGTTGCCTGGAGGCTCCTGCAGGCTGGAGTGTAGGAGCCCACTGCACCCACAACTCACCCCCAATGTGCCAGGCACCTTGATTTCACTCTCGTGATCTTTTCTGAACACTCTTCACAGAGAACTTGAGCCCTCCTTCCATCCCTGAATCCTCTACCACAGGGTAACCCCAGCCCTGCACTGATGGTTATTACAGGAGGACCTCCCCCAGACTCAGCTCTTCCATCTCATGAGAGACCCTGCTTCCCTTTCGGCCTCTCATCCTGGAAATCCTTCCTGCTCTGCTCCCGCCATCCAGCCCAGCTGGTTCCTGTTGCAGCTGTCAGCTGCAGCTGCAGTACCAAGCCTGGGCTGGCCAGACAGGAGCTCTGCCCTCATCCTGCTCCCTCAGCACATCCCCCAGCCTGTCCCTGCTGCCCTACAGGGGACAGATCCCTGCCAGGGGGAGCAGGACAGGTTGGGCTCTTCACCTCACACCAGGAATTTTCACACCAGCTCTGCCTGCGTAAGCAAGTTGAGCAGCAAAAGCATTCCTTTTATTTCACCCAGCCTTCAGGCTTAACCTAAAATATTGAGGTTAGATTCTGGGTGTTTCAGAGCTCCTGAGTTATGTCTCTCAGTGACCACAGCAACACAGGGGTCCCTGTAGAAAAACTTGCTGCTCCTCTTGGGTCTTGGAGCACATGCTCAGGGTTTACTTTCCCAAGCCCCTAAAATGTCCTTGGGGTGATACCATGACAATAAGATGACAAGGGAAGAGCAGTGCCAGTGGAATGGACCCTCCCTCCACACGGGGACTAGGCAGTAAGCAGGTTTGGTAATAGCCAAAGGGAGATGTGTGTGGACATCTATCTCCCAGAATGGGATGGTTTGTTCCTGGTCACACAAGAGAGAAGGCATCTGCCTGGAAATCTCATTTTAACACTCACAGTGTCTGGGTTTTCAATTCAAACCCTGTCTCAAACATGCATCTACTTTTCCTTCTATATTTTGGCTATCACTTCTTGCTCCTCCTTCCCCTACCCCCGTGTGAAGCATTTTTATAGATGGAAGTGTTCAGGCAGGAGAAGCTGGGGTTCCTTGGTTCCTGAAATGCCTGCCTGACCCTGGGCTGATCTGCCAGCCATCACTCCCTTACCCACAGCCCTTCCCACTGGCACAGCCTTGCCACTTGCTGCTTCAAGGGAGCCCAAACCATCCAAGATCCTTTTTCCAGGATGAACCCAGGGCTTGAGTGTCAGCCTGTTGGTCCTTGCCAAGCCACTTTTCTTGGAAATTCATGTAATGAGAAATGTGTAAGTTATTTCCAGTCCCCTACTTTGTCCCTTAACCCCAAGCTTTCAGCAGCCAGCAGTGCCCATCTCTGTTCATCCGTCATTTCGTCATTCTTGTGAGAGCCTCTTCTTTGGGAAGAGCCACTGAGCAGTGTTTTGTGTGTGTTTGTCTCTCCCAACCTAAAGAATTGTGTGATTCTAAGATCCTGTGTTGTACTGCAGATGCCCAGGCTGGTACACCACCCTGAGTGTCTGATGGCAGGTATGTCTTTACTGGGTGGGTGTCACTCCTTGTCTGAAATGACTGAAGCGTGCCTGGGTCACTATGTGTGCTGCTCGATGCAGGTTTTACCTCCACACCACAGCCCCTGCCCACAAAGGATGAGTGCTGGAGCAGAGAGATCAGTTTCCATTCCTATGCTGCTGTTGGAGTTATGCTGGGCAGGGGAGAAAGCACAGGGCCACGATTTGCAAGAAGGCTCATGACTCAACATGCTGTTCTCATTGGAGAGTGATGCCCAAGCAGAGAAGTGAAGAAAATAAACAGGGCCAGGCTGAGATGGGCAAATACAGGCAAGCATCCAAGATGTCCAGCCCTCATCCTGGGGCTGCATCCAGCAACTCTTACCTATGATTAAGAGTCTATATCAATCTTGATGTCATGAAAGTCACCCAGACCGTGAAATCCCCATGTTCTGTGTGGAAATACAGCATTTGATGCATTTTTGTTTAAAATGCGTTAAATCTGACTTAGAGGGGCCACAGGGAGGGGTTTGGTCCGTCGACCATGAGGAACTGTTCTGTCCCACTCCCTCTCAGAGCAGGATGTGTGGATCCAGCGGTGCCTGACAGCTCATCCATGACAAACTCCAAAAATCGCAGAGATGTTTGCCACAGTCAGGCTGTGAAATCAGCCTCCTCTCTAGGAATGAGAAACCTCCATAGCTGCAGTCCAGGGCTGCCAGCTGGTGGTGCCTTCCTTTCCAGAGAGCACCTCCCAGAAGGGTCAGGCAGGCAGGGAAGCGGGCAGGAAGGCAGGGCGACCCAGCCTCCAGCATGCCAGAGAGATGGGAAGTCACAGGGTGCTGTGGTTTGTCACCCCACTCCATTTAACCTGGCACGTGCATGCACGGTATGAAGGGGCTTTGAGCACCCACGGCCTTTCATTCACAGGCTCTGTGCAGGGCAGGCTGTAAAGCTGCTCTTTGGGTAAGAAACTCTGCTGGCAAGTGCAGTGTGTTTTAGCAGCCAGAGGGCCCTGGGGATGTCCCCAACTGTTCCAGCTGTCCCTTGGGATCCCTCGTGCACCTGCAGCCAGAGGGGAAGTGATAAAGCCTGAGCTGCTGCTGGTGGCTGTGTCAGGGCTCACGGTCTGCCCCGTGTTTCCTACAGCTCTGCAGCCACAAATTCACAAACATGCTGATTGATAACTCTCTGGAGTGCCTTTTCCCTTTCTTTCCACACAATATCCCAAACTCAGCTCTCCCTTTGGCAGTTCCCACTTGGAGTGGAGATGGGGGGTTTGGTCCCAAGAAGGGGCAGGTCTGAGAGGCCAGCAGTGGCTCCCTGCCTGAGCAGTGGGCTTGGCAGCAGCTGTTTGTGCGAGGTACAGTTCTCACGCTCTAAATATACAATCTGTGATAAGGGAAGGGAAAAAGCCCAGCATGGAAATATTCCTTCTGTAAGAGAAATAATTTGCTGCTGCTAAAAATATATGTCCATATTATTCCTGCCTGCTCTGCAGTTCGATGGGAGAGAGTGCATGCAGGCTGCCTCAGGGGACTCAGCTCGTGGGGCAGGCCCGGGAGAGGCTGCAGGGATCGGGGGAGGGATGGGGCTCCTCGGCTTTGCCTTGGTTTATCATCTCCATCTCTTTTTCAGGGCAGTAAAACTGTGACACGTTGTTCCCCTAAAGGTCATAGGAACAAACCTCTAAGCAGGTGCTGACAGTGGGAAAGTGATCCACAGCATTCCCAGAGCAGCTGCGAGCCCATTCCCAGCCCTGGCTGCACACAGAGGCAGGAACAGCTTTGTTCAAGGGGGATGCATGTTTGGAGCAGTGGGATATGTGTAATCTCTTCCTGTCTTAGCTGCAAGTGTCCCGGGCCTGGTGCTTCCTTCCCCGATTGCTGCTGCCAGGATCTGGGTCCCCTTTCCCAAGCCCTTCTGGGCCCACAGGTGAGTGGAGCCAAGCTGAGCCAAGTGGAGCAGGCAGATTTTCCAGGGCCGGCCCTGAGCCAGGAGACAGAGCTTGCCCAGGATCCCTGTCCTGCCCAGGGTCCCTCCCTTGTGCCATGGTACCAAGTGAGGAATGGATGATGTTTACTGCTTCCACAACCTCGGCCAGAGAGCCAGGCATACCTGACCTGAAGCTGGTCAGGACCATCTCTGTGAAGCCAATCCTGTTAAAAATGCCTCTAATCTTGTGCAGCTTCTTGCAGATCTGTCTCTGGAGCATGATGGGGGGATGCTGTGCCTGCTCAGGAGCAGGTTGTACCTCCTGTATTGAGAATCATCAAATCCTAGACTGGTTTGGGTTGAAAGGGAGCTTTAAAACTCATCTAATTCCAGCCCTTCTACTACAGGCACTAGACCATGTTGCTCCAAGGCCCATCCAACCTAGCCTTGGACAAGTCCAGGGATGGAGCAGCCACAGCTTCTTTGTCCAGCCTGTGTCAGGGCCTCACTGCACCTCAATGTAAAAACTTATTTATAAGTAATCTAAATCAAACCTCCTTCAGTTTAAAACCATTGCCCAAGAATTACACAGATTATGATCAACAAGACAGCCAATACGGCAGAAGATGGTCTTGCTGCAGCAGAGCCATCAGCAGTTACAGACCTTAAACCCTGGCAGACCTTGCTACAGTTTTTGTAAGTCATATATGGCCTTGTCATTGCTTTTTTTGATTCTCAAAGAATTCCTGCCCCATTTGAGGCCAGACATTTGTTCCCAGAGAATTCCCTGACCAGTATTTAGGAAAAAAATTCTTTATGGAAAGAGCTTTCAAGCCCTGGAACAGGCTGCTCAGAGTCACTGGTGGAGTCACCGTCCAGGGTGGATGTGGCAGTTTGGGTTAGTGGGCTTGGCAGTTGGACTTGATGATCTCAGATGTGTTTTTCCGTGATTCCATGATTCTGTGCCCCCATAACTCCTCACCACCCCCAGCTGTGAGAGTGATGAGGCTCCTGATGGCCTCCAGGGCTGGTTCTGTGAGGATGTGTCCATGGCTAGGTCTGTGTGTGCTGCCCAGCTGGCTGACTCACAGCCTCGTATCGGCCTTCGCAGGCAGCTGCAGTTTCCTCCTGGCCACAGCGGAGCCTTCAGGACCCGGCGTTGGCTCCCCTGGGGCTGCCCACTGTCCAGCCTGGCACCGAGTCAGGAATGTGTATGCTGCAAGGGAATCGCCACCCAAAGAAAGGGAAAAGCTGCCTCCTTGTTTTTCCTGCTCCAGCCCCTCTCCCACTTCAGTGGCTGGGAAAGGCAAGGTCCAGCCTGGCTCAAGGTTACATCCTTCTGCTGCTGGCCCCAGGCCAGCGAGTGTGAGACCAAGCAAGACACAATAACATGAATGTCAAACACAGGATCCCTTCCCTGCAGTCCCAGGCTGGTGTGCAGGAGCACTGGGAGGAATTAGCAGAGCAGGACTAGCACTCGGAATAAAGCATGGCAAAGCTGCTAAATGGATTTTTTTTTTCAAGTATTCTTCAAGAAAAGGGAGCCTCCTACCTCTGCCCAGAGAGGTGTTGACGTGCAGAAGTTCTGCCACATCAGTAATTGTGCTGCTCACTGGGATGGAGTGAATCTGCAGAGCCTGGGAACACCTTGTTTAAAGCCAAGGAGACAGGAGGGGTGATGGGGGCTGCAGCTCAGCCCTTGATTTTGGCAACCAAATACTGGAAATGGCCCTTCTCCTGCCCCAGTCCTCAAGCCCGGGCAGGATTTGTGTTTTGGATGCATTGGTTTAATGCAATGGTTGGTCCTTTTAAAAGTTAAGAGCAGGTTGAGGTGAACTGCTGCCCCAGCCAGCCAGTACAGCAATAGGGGCCTGTGTGAAGGCACTGGGAAATACTTTTATGCTGCTTGAAACACAGGGAAGGAAAAGCTCATCTGAACGTGGGCAGACATGGCCAGAATGAGTTGTTGGTGGCTGTGTGTCACTCCCTGCTCAGCCAGCTGTGGCTCCACCAAATTCTTTGCTGGGAGTTCAGGTTTGCTTTCTTGCATAATGAAAACATTGGAGTTTCTCACTACAGATGGAGTTAGGTTTGGGAATGGAGCTGAGGAAGGGCAGAGGTTCGCTCTCCTCCAATTACCTTCTGATCACCACCATGCTGGGACCAGGGAGAAGAATGCCTCGGCAGGGAAAACGTTTCATGATAATTGCAGTTTAAGGAAATACACACACACACACACACACACATACATATATATATATATATATATATATATATATAATATGTGTGTGTACATATATATATATATATAAAATACATATATATTATACTGGAACATTTGGGATTACTAAATAAAGATAGTGAATTAGCTGGGGAGAAGGGATTGCTCAGAGATTTCTTTCCAAGTTCTATAAGACTGTCTCTTCAGTAGAACCTTTCTCACGAGGTTATTGACAGGAGGTTGTAGCCAAATGGAATCAGTGTCTTCTCCCAAGTAGCAAGCAATGGGACAAGAGGAAAAGCCTCAATCTGAACCAGGGGAGGTTTAGATCAGATATTAGGAAAAGTTTTTTCACAGAAAGAATGATCAGGCATTGGACCAGGCTGTCCAGAGCAGGGGTGGATCCAACATCCCTGGAAATGTTCAAAAAATATTTGGATGTGGCACTTCGGCACATGGGTCTTGGCAGTGCTGGGTTAGTGGTTGGACTCATGGTCTCTGGGGGCTTTTCCAACCTTAATGATCCCATGTTCCTATTATCTTCTACAGAGAATTGCAGAAGAAACATTTTCTGACAGTTAAATGAATTTTTTTTATTTAATTGCTATTTACTTCCCTGCCCGCCCTCTCCAGCTAAGTGGAGTCCAAGGTCCCTTGGGTGATGGTGCCCTCAAGGACAGTGGCCCCCTGTGCCACAGAGAGCACATGGGCATGGGAGAATGATGGCTTTGGAGCCAGGAAATGGGGATAGGACACAGCTGAGAGGAGATCCTGTGCCAGAGGCAGTCCTGGTGCTCCAAGCCTGCTTCCTCACCTTGTGTCCCTGAGGGTGATGCCTCTGGGGGAAGGTCCTGGCAGTGGGTGGCTGCAGCCATGCCCAGTGTGCTGCCATGCCCAGACAGACCAAGGAGGCAGCACTGCCCCTGCTTTTGGCAGAGAAGCTGCTGAGCCAGAGCCCATCAATCCACAGCCTGTTTCTCGTGAGCCACCACGACCCGTGGGGCAGTCCCACCATATTTGCTCCTTGAAAGCATTCTCAGAGCAGTGACCAAAGACCCTGGTGAAGTCAGTCTGGCTGCACTGCAGTTCCCACGGGCACAGCAGCATCTCTCATGTCCCCCTGTCACCCTGCTGTGACAGAGGCGCTGCAACCGACACATGGGTCTGAACACAGAGCCACAGCACACGTGGCAGGTCCACCCTCCCTCCCTGCAAGCATCTCAGTGCTACAGGGCAGGATTCCAGCTGCTGTCACATCAAGGAGTGTGACAGCACCTGGAATCAGCCACAGGGACAACAGCTGATACTGTGGGAGCAGAGACAGGGCGATGAGTGGGGCTGGCTGTGCTGCCACATTCCTGGGATCAGGTAGAGCAGGGTTAATGCCACCAGAGTGTCTCTATGCAATGGCCTTTTTATCGGATCCAGCCCAGCGCGTTTCCTGGTGGAGCACTTTGTGTCCGGTCAGCGAACCTGCTTGGCAGCGGAGCAGAGAGGAAGGCTGGAAGTAAACACAGGCACTCTTGGATCAGTAGCTGGGAAAAGCAGTGAGAAGCTGCATGGGATTGCCGTCTCCAAAACCTCCTTGTTTCCTTGCCTCGCAGACAAACGGCTTCCTGCCAGGGACAGCGCTCACTGCCAGGCCTGCGGCAGCACCGCCCAGCCCCTTCTCCAGCACAGCACAGCTGCAGCACTACCTCCCATGGGCATTTCCAGCAACTCACCTGAATCAGGGACTTGAAGTGGTTTGGAACTTTGTGAGGTTTGAGTGCGCAACTCCACAAAATCCCAGGCACTCAACATCCACATTAACTGAGACAGGGTCAGAAACAGGGACGGGGAGAACTACTATGATGGACACTGCCATCAAGTCCCATCATGGCTGGAAATCTTGTTTGCTAAAGTTCTAGTATCTATACTTTCATCTTTCTCCTTTGAACCAGAGTCTGATTTGAACATGGCCTGGGGCTTCCTGGAATGACTGAAAGAAGCATTAGGAAGAAATCCTTCCCTGTGAGGGTGGGGAGGCCCTGGCACAGGTTGCCCAGAGAAGCTATGGCTGCCCCTGGATCCTTGAAAGTGTCCAAGGCCGGACTGGACAGGGTTTGGAGGAACCTGGGATAGTGAAAAATGTCCCTGCCCACAGCAGGACATGATGGAATGGGATGAGTTTACTGTCCCTCCTAACCCAAACCAGACTTGCTTCTATGAAACCTTGGTGGGGTTAGATAGGGAAACATCATTTTGAGCAACTCAGAGCTGAGTCATTAGACAAGATGTGACTCTCCAACACGTGACCAGGCAAGGAAAACAAGACCCTGTCCCCAGAGGTTCTTGTGAGCCGAAGCAACTGAGCAGCCTGAGTGGAGATGGAAGGTTTAGCTGGAGAGATGATGGTGTAGTCATGCTACTGTGGAATCACTCTCCATTCCCTTATGTCTTCAAGCTTTTCCTTGCTTCTCTTTGGATATTGGAGAATGTAAACATACAAACTCCAAGGCTGACAGGAAAACAGAGATTTTTTCTTCCAGATATGAGACAGCTACAGAAATGTCCAACATAGAGTAAGGAATGAGAGGTCACTTGAGTCCACCCTGCTGAATGTGTCTGCCAAGAGTGTGTCTCCCAAATAACGAAACCATTCACCTGTTGCTGCTGTCCTGTATGCCTAAAAAAATGAGGAAAGAAGAATAAAGAGAGAGGGTTTGAGGCTTATCTAAATGTCTATCCATGCATGACATATCTAGTATTCAGTTACAGAAATAAATAATCCATTCCATGGAGCCATAGCTGAGGCTTAGACTCTGGACATGGCTCTGGGCCTCACTCCACTCTGGGCAGGAAGGAAAGCAGCCTAATTCAGCAGAAATAACCAGCATTTCTTATGGAGACATGGAATAAACAAGCTTATTTCCTCAACCTGGGCTTCCCTCTGTAAGGTCAATAATCACAAAATGCACCCAAGTGGAGAGCACTGGGATCCCAGTGGCAGCATTTTCCTTGTCACAAGCTTATTCTGCACCTCTCTGGGAGCTGTGACTTCACTGGTTTGAAATGTTACCCTGGAGTGAGCTCACCTCTCATTCCCACCAGGATGTCCTTTGGATTTCATATCTCAGGGCAGAAGGGCAATTAGAGGATTTCATGTTCCCACCATCTCAGCTCTTCTCAGCTCTTTACATCCATGGATTTTCTGGATTTTCTCTGGAAAGAGACTCTGGCCTGATGTTTTCCCTTTTCTTACATCCCATTTCTGGTTCATCCAACCCCTGAATGTATGAACAGCCAGTTCCCATTTTTGTGTGCCTGTGCTGACAGCCTGGATTCAAAGGTGCTGTGCTCAGCAGAGTTATAGGGCACTCCAGGTACCAGGGATTGCCCCAATGGTCACCAACACCAGCCACTAGTGTCATGCACAGACTGGCACTTGAGCAAACACGCCTGTCTTGAATCCATGTCCCACACAAAAGATGTTCTGGGTGCTGAGCTGAGCAATGTCTCTCCAGTTATCACTCAAAGAATCACAGAATTACAGACTTGTTTGCTTTGGAAGGAACTTCAAAGTTCATCTCATTCTACCCTCTGCCATGGGCAGGGACACCTTCCACTATCCAGGTTCCTCCAAGCCCAATCCAGCCTGGCCTTGAACACTTCCAGGGATGGGGATTTCTGTGGTTCTCTGAAGTTTTGTAGCTAAAATTGGATGTGTCTTGCTCCATTCCATCTTACCAGCTGTCATCTCTTGCCCTGCTCTGATCTGTGACAAGTGGGACGCACTCACCTTGTTACTGACCCCCAGTTCTTCAGTCAGGCTGGCAGATGTCCAGGAAACCTCTGCTCAAACACACAAACCAAGAACCACAAGTAGAAAAGCTTTTTGTCTTCAAACATCAAGGTTTATATGTTTATTTAGAAAGAGTGAAAGTCCTCCTGAACCCAAGCCTAAGCTCAAGTCTGACTTCCTACCACTCCCCCTTCTCCCTCCGAGGCCCGTGTAGTCCCAACCAAGTGGATGTTCACAGAAGATCTTGCCAGGCTCATGGATCAAAATAAAATATTTGGAGCCTTAGGTTTTTCATGAGCCTGTTCCCTGATGCTGTTCACAAGAGGAGCCAAGTCCCTGGGCTGAGCAGCCTCCTCCATGTTGCAACATGCACACGCTTGCCTGTGGATTTGCATGTCTGAGTCCTTACTCACCCCTCAGAGAGCACAGCACCGCCTGGGAACAGGACAGGCATGGGGCAGTCTGGGATTTAGGGGAGCAACATGACTGTGTATCTGCATCTCTGGGTGAAGGGAGGATGTTGTGCTTCCTTTGATGGGAAAATGAGTATCCAAGATTTTCCAGCCTGTGTGCTCATGTTCCTGCCTTGCCGTGGATCTCTGTGCACTGGTGCTGGAAGAGCTTCCTGGCTGAAAAAGAGTTCTTGATAGGAGCAGTGAAGAGAGCTGGAAGCTTCCCACGGCAGTGCCAGGGGAATCTGCTGCACTTGAAGCCTGTCTCCCTGCTTTCACAGTTGTGTTTGTGGGAGCTGGGGGAGGTCCAAGACAGCACAGCTGGGCTGAATAGCCTCAGCCAGTGCTCCCTCAGTCTGCCAAGTGCTGGCAGCAGGGACTGAACTTTCCCTCTTGTCTGAGTGCTTGGCTGGCTAGTGCAGCTCAGCCTGCATGCAGTAACCTCTAGTGGTGCTCAAACCCTTGGAGGCTCTCAAGCCACTTTCTTGCCACTGGTCATGATGTCTCTCCATGCCTCTGGAAGATAACCAGGTTCCTATAGTTGCCGGTAGAAACAGTGAAACTGAAGTCCATGAAGTTAAAGCAGTGACTCTGGGCCCTGAAAGGTGCCAGGGAGGCTGTGTGTGTCTCTTGGCTGCCCTCAGACCAAGTTATTTAGTCAGTGTGTGACCTTTACTGCTTTATGTAAACATCCCAGTGGCTATAATATATCATCAGGCTCCAGTTATTCCCTGAGCTTGTGTCTGACTTCTCCTGAGGAATCTGATTCTGTTTTTCTATCCAACATGGACATAGCCCAAAGGCCCTGGGACTTTGTGAATGGAGGGATTTTGCTGCCTACAAGATGCAGTGTGAGATTCAAATCAGGAGGAAATGTCACTAGGGAGCAGTCTCTGTGCAAGCAACCCAGGTCCCTAAGCTGTTCTGGGGGTTTTGTATAGATTTCTCCACCCAAGAGCTCTTACTGGGATCCCCCAGCATTTTGCAGAGAAGGGTATTGCTCTGGTCATGAGGATGGAGCAGGCACAACCACCTGAATCCTGCTGTTGTTTAATTCCCCTGCTGCTGGGTATGGAAGTTCTACATTAGATTTACTCCATTTGCCAGGAGTTGCAGGAGCTTGAGATTGTGAGACATGTTTGGGGTTTTCTTATTCAGTTAAGGTAGTGAATGGAAATGTGTGGAGAGGGAGGGATGTCCCCCAGGCATGCATGGAGCTATTAACTCTGGCTGTTAAATTCTCTCCCTCGGGAATATCTCTGCAGTGCAGTTTGCCTGTTTCAGGATCACAGGGGAAGCCATACGAGAAGCAGGTGGGATCACTCGGCTTGTTCAGAGAGGAGAGGGGGATTCTGAGAGGGAACCTCACCATGGTCTGCAGCTTTAGAGCTGGGGGAATGGCTGGAACTGTGTCAAGGCAATGTTAGGAAAAGGTTCTTCCCCCAGAGGGTGCTGGGCACTGCCCAGGCTCCCCAGGGAATGGGCACGGCCCCGAGGCTGCCAGAGCTCCAGGAGCTGCCAGGGATGGACAGGGGGGATTGTTGGGGGGTCTGGGCAGGAACAGGGCTGCACTGGGTGATCTTGGCAGGTACCTTTCAGCTCAGTTCAAAAAATTTTGTGAATGTTTGAAATGTAGGGCAGCCATGCAGAACAGCCAGGATGCACAGCCAGTGGCCATTGGGTGTGGGATTTGTGTGGCTGTGCATCCTGGAGCATTGTGGAGCACTGCAAGGTCTCAGAGAGGTGGCTGACATGGGCAGGTCACTGTGCTGTGACAGACCCCAGTGCAAGGCTGAGGGGGGAACGTGCCAGGCTCACTCATGGGCCACCTCTGAGCACACCATAGCAGCTCTGGCTGAGCAGAAGATGTCAGAGTGGTCTTTCCTCATGCTACAAGTGTTCCATTACCCCAGTATCCTGCATGCCCATGGGATGTGTGCCCTGTGGTGGGGACAAGCCCGTAGGATGGGAGATCTCTCCAGCACTGCACCTCACTGTCCTGCTCTTGGCCACAGTAGGGTTTGGAAACTCCCCTGCAGCCCAACCCTGCTTTCCCTCACAGTGATTTCCAAGGGTGGTCTGGAGCCTCCCATCAAGGTGTTCCTCAGTCCTGCCATGAGCAGAGGCTGTTGTGTGTGGGGTAGGGGTGGAGAACAAACTTTCTGGTTTCCCTGACTTTGTAAACAGGAGGAAGTAGGAGAGACTCGAAATCTCTGATTATCTTCCAAGGGGACTCTCATCCCCCCCAAGGCATGTCTCAACTTCCCAGCCAAGGCTGGAGCTGTTCCAAGAGCTGCAGGTTTCCAGTCCTCTTTTGAAGCACTTCAATTTGCTCCTCTCTGGAAAAGCCTCCTCAGGTATCAAAACCCCAAGCCTTGTGCAACACTAGCCTGTGGCTGGAGCATGCAACTAACTGAGGCTCTTGTGCCTCCTCCTGCCAGAGGGGAGAGCTGTGCAGGAAAGGTGCTCCAGAGGAGTGAATTTATGCAGAAGTACAGGTTTGGAGTCCTGCTCCCTGCTTGGGGAGACCCGGGGCATCCACGAGCCAGGGTGTGGGCAGGATCTTCTGGCAGGATTGGAAAGCCTTTGGTGGTGACCGGGGCACTCGTCCTGCAGCAAGGAAATCTGGCACAGAGCTGTTTCCCAGGGCAAGTTCCTAGGGTTTCCCTCCTCCCGCCTACCTCTTTCCTCCAATTTTGTGGATATTTGTGGGTTTGCACTGTAGGCACTCCGTGCTGCACAACTCACACAGCCTAAGCCTGCTTTGGAGAGAGGCTGAAAGGAAAGAACTAAAAATAATAGTGATGGTTATCAAATTCTATGAGATTCCAAGAATCAGCCCTGGCCCCTGGAGCTGCACAGGGTGGACACGAGCACCCACCCAAGCAGCTCCTCTGCTAGCCAGGTGTGGGATGGGGGAGCAAGTTTTGAGGCTCACCGTTCCCTCTGGCAGGACAGCTCTGCCCACCTGCCAGCTCTGATGTGGGATGAAACCTGTCCTGCAAAGATTCCCACTCCCCTGGCTCCACACAAACAGGATGGCCATGGTCTTGCAGCCAGGAAGGCTCTGAGTCACCAGCAGCTCCCTCCTGCCAACAGAAGCCCTGCCTGCTTCCCCTGCCAGTGAGGCAGGGCCAGAGGGTCTGCAGGGACAAGGAATGGGCTCTGGCAACAGTGGTTGGGAAGAGAAGATGCTGCTGAGAGAGGTCTGGGAGTCCACAGGCAACAGGGAAGGAAGCAGTACCAAAAAGGAATTTTTGCAATTTTTGTGAAGCAAGCAAGTGTGAAAGTATGGCAAAATCCAACCTTGCCAAGATTATTGAAGGAAATAGCAAAGGATGGGTTGCACAACTCTTGGAAACTGTCCAGACATATAAATGAAAGGGGAAGCAGGAAAGGAGAAGTGGGACCGGTATGTGTGGAGGATGGGACAGAGACATAGGATAATCTATGTATAGATAGTTCCAAAAAAACAATGTGAAAACTTTCCCAGTGTTTTTGGTGGCACTGGGAACGCTGGCCAAAGGGGAGAGAGGAGGGTGACAAGTGCCTGGGAATGGGAAGTGCCACAACCAACAGGGAATCAGCAGGCAAGGAGCTTTGGAAACAGGTAGGAACAGCTAGCTTCTCCGCCAGGAATGAGAAAGGGCTCACACAAAGCTTAAGTAATGGAAGAAGGGTTTGCAATAAATCTGTCAAAACTCGGGGGTTGGCTCTTTTTGCTGGAAAACAGCAAACAAGGCCTGTGGATTTGGGAGGGTGAAGGTATTCTTGGCACGTAGGTGTCTGTTAGTCTGAATCTGTGAGTATGCAAAGCTTCAGAATAAAGACTAAAATAGAGAATAATTAAGGACATGGAAAATGGATAAGATGAGATACAGATTTTCTGAAAGCAAATGATGCCAGAGTAGATAAAAAACCTGAACTTCTCGACAAAGCAGACAGGATACATCTAAGTTGTCTGGTCTGCAGTAAAGGAGACTTAAATACATTGGGAAAGGAAGATGCTGGGCTGTGCTAGATGGGCTTCTCATAAATTGGCCTTGCTGTTTGACATTTTTAATGGTCTTGGCACAAAACATACAAATTGCTGATGAAATTTGGTGATTACCTGTAATTGGAAATCATCAAAACAAAGGAGCTGGGGGAAATTGCACACAAAGAACAGGATACCCTTCAGAAAAGGATAACAAGGAATGTAATTAAATGAGAGAGTCAAGGAGCAATGCACAGGGGGATGTGGATTTCTGCTCTGGTGTGGAGATGACAGTCATCCAGAGTCAAATTCAGAATTCAGAAACACAAAAGGCTCCAGAGCACACATCAGCCCCTGGAGTCACTGAAGTGGGGAGAGGAGAGGAGAGGAGAGGAGAGGAGAGGAGAGGAGAGGAGAGGAGAGGAGAGGAGAGGAGAGGAGAGGAGAGGAGAGGAGAGGAGAGGAGAGGAGAGGAGAGGAGAGGAGAGGAGAGGAGAGGAGAGGAAGCAGTGCTGCTGCTCCTGGGTGATGTGTGGCTGCATCCAGAGCCTGTTGTGGGATGATGGTGCAGAAACCAAATATGAGGCAGAGGCCCTGCTTTTGCTGTGGGATGTTGTGACATGGCCTCTGTGTCCCCCAATGTGCTGAGGGTGTTTGTTCTTGAAGGCTAGGGAGGATTCATTCTCCTGTGCCCTGCAGTCCTTTCCATCTCTCAGGATGTGATCCTTATGGGATTACCTGACTATTTTCAACTCATCGCTGCTGCTCCACCTCAGCTCTCCCAGGTGTGCTGTGCTGAGCCTGTACTCTCCACAGGTTCTCCTACCAGCCAGGGATCAGCTTCAGTGCTCTGCAACACCAGAAAAAGGGGAAATATTTCCATGTTTGTAAGGGGAATGGCTCCTGTGGGATCTGAGGTTGTGCCAGGAGCAGTCCAAGAATGTGAGCAAGCACTAGGGAGGGGTTCAGGGAAGGTGGATCTCCTGAAATGTCCCTCCTTGGCAGCAGGGAGCTTTGAGACTGCCTCTGCTGTACCATGAAGCTGTACCCTGAGCATCAGTGCCCAGTGATGTCCTTCCCAGCCCTTCCCTGGCTTGGAAGGGTATTTGCTCTGATTTATCCCTGTGTAATTAGAGTGACCAGTTCTGGTCCCAGACAGACAGATGAGCACTGCAGGGAAATCTGATGGCAGATCAGGGAAATTAAGACGTTGTCACACAGGAGAAGACCTTGGAATGGGGGGCTGTGGAGAAGGACTGGCTGCCAGGGGCTATTCCTGCTATTCTCTGATGGGGCAAGAGAGACTGGAGCTGAGCCAAGAGCATCAGGAGTGAAGGTGCAAAGTGCCACAAGTGAAACCAGTGTGCAAATTAGAAGAAGGCTCTAAATCACCCAGAAAACAGTTTTCCACACCTTGTGCTGGTGGAAAAAATTCCACCTCAGTTCCTGTCAGGACTAGGGGACAAGGCAGTGTGGGAGCAAAGTGCAGCCTGGGTAACACAGTCCCTTCCACCCCGTGCTCAGGGCTTCCCAGAAGTGGGATCTGTCCCCAGGGTGTGCCTGGGCAGAGCACAGGTGTGCAGGGTTTCTTTTGCCTTTGCCAGTTATTGAAGGGCAATGTGCTCCTACTGCCAGGGCTGCACCCTCGAGGTGTCCTTGCTGTGCTCCCCACAACCACATATTCACCAGGCCCGGTCCCTGTGCCCCGCTGCACAGATATCTCTCGTGGCTACAGGGAGTGAGTAATGCTCCAGCCTTAAAAGAATCCCTCCTGGCTGTTAGTTCTGCCCTTTGCCAAACCCCTTTGCATCATTTGCTGTGTGCACACTGTGCCAGCATCCCTACCAGATACTGGCACTGGCAGAGGGTGACAGAAGAAAATGATGGTTTGAGCATGGCCCTTTCTTTTTTTTTTAAATAATCCTATGATACTGTATTTTGTGTTGCAACACAAAGATCACCTGAGGCATTAACTCTCCAACAACATCAGAGAATAACCAGGCAGTTTTCAGCCAAGAAAGACTGTGAGTCATCTTGTCCTGTACCATCGTCACTGCTCAGCTCATCTGTTTGCTGTAATGCCACAGGAGAACCACTTGAGCCAAACCCTATCACCCTGCCCAACACAGCCAGGCAAGCTCCTGGCCAGCATTTCAGTCACTGGAACCCAACACCTGAAATTAAATAACACTTAGACCTCGCCTTGAAGAGCTGCAGTGGGAACAAATCAGGAAACAAAGCTGATGATTCTTCCCTCTCTGTGAAGCTTTTGAAAAAGAAACATTGATGATTATTTTATGTAAATCAAATTAGCTTTCAGTACTATCTGGATCATCTCCTATCTCAGGTACTGGCATAAAGCCTCCAGCCTTCCCTTGGAAAATGCTGGGAAAGTGGCCCATTCATTGCCTGCTACTGTCAAGTGTTTTTTCAGCCTGCTCCTGATTAAACAGCGTGGTATCAAGGGGATAATTACTCGTTGGAATTGATCCCAGAAGAAATCATTCACTTCTTTCTTATCAAGTCCTTTCTTGCTGGGCAAGATACCCACAAGACTTATCTCCCTCTTCAGTGCCGACCTCTAATTACTGTTTAAACAGCTCATTAGAAAACCTTCATTAACGTGTAATAGTTGAAGCTGGAAATAACTGAGGGCTGGTGCAGTGGTGAGCGCTGCTGCCCACACACAGCCCAGGCTGGGGCAATGTCCAGCCAGCACATGGCACCACCAGCCCTTGGACAGCACTGCTGCTGCTGCCAGCCTGCCTGCCCTGCCTCCAGCCCTCTTAGGAGCCCTCCAGCGTCTGAGCTCTGTGCCCAGCCCATTTCCATACCTAGCACAGGATTTCAGCAGCTGCAGGCATTGCAAAGCTGTGACTGCAGCTTAGAGAAATTTGGACACCATGACAATCCTGTTTTAAACCCAACATACATGGGAAAAGGTTTATATTAATGTATTTGCTGGTGAAACATTCACACGTGACAGCCTGAAGTTTTCTTGTGTCCCCAGAGCATGGCCAGCATTAGCCCAAATCCCCCTTAACCCTGCTGCAGTCCTGGCCAGGCTGGGGCTGATATCTCTGGTTGTAAAACACTTGGGAAGGAATAGACAGGCAGGCTCCATCCTTCCCTGTGTCCTGGCTCCCTGACAGTTTCAGCCCCAGAGGAGTAATTTTTTGGCATCAATCTTCCACTGGATTTTTCAGCAGGAAAACCACAAATGTTTAATTGCCCTGAGTGTGCCAGGCAGCACCAGGCGAGGTGCGGGTCTGCCCTTGGGGCTGGCGGCTCAGCTCAGCACAAGTGGACCCTGTAAATATTTTCTTGACATTTAGGAAGTTTAGAGAAGTGTTTAGTATTTCTCTGCCAACTTGACAACCACTGTGTGAAGAAGGAAGAGATGTCCAGGACTGCCTTCCCTGCCCCAGAAGATAAAGTATGGGCAGTTTGAGCTGGTTTGAGTTAGGAAAACAAAATACTGCAGCCAATGTGGGATCGGGGTGCTCCCCACTTCCTTCTGCTATTGCAGTTTGGGGTGACAGCATTACCTGTGATTTGTTCAGCTCCTGTGTTGAGCTGCACCTGGAGCTGCAGATGTGGGGATCTTGCCACAGGGGGCAAATGTGGCTCAGGGAACACCTTCACATACACCTGGGCTGACATCCAGTCAGGCACCTGGCAGTGGGAAAACCATGTCCTCTGGGGATGGATTCAAACCCAAAGAAGAGCTGAGGTTATTCTTGGTTACAGGCACCATCAGCTTTACAAGATGTGAGTCCTTGTGTCCCTCAATCCCACTGCACTCAGCAGCACACTTGGTTTTTGTTTCCACTTAATGAATCTTGTGGAGTTACTGAAAATTCTGAAGTCTGCCAAGAATGGCAACATTCCCTCTGACTTTCCATCACTTCAGCACCTGTGAGGTGCAGTTCACAAGCAGCTGCTGCCAGGTCAGAACTCTCAGAATCAAGGGGCTCAAGAAGCAGCCAGCTGTAGGGATGCACCCACAGCCATCCCCAAAATCTTGTTCAGGAAGTACAGGATGATTTGAGGTGGCACCTGTGCAGCAGGGGAGTGATATGAGTTGCACCTCATCTAGTGGGAGGTGTCCCTGCCCGTGGCAGGCAGTGGAATGAGAGGATCTTTCAGGTCCCTCCCAACCCAAATCAGTCTGTGATGATCTGAGTTGTAGGGCTGTGTCTTTTGGCAGTGACCAGCATGCACAGAGAACCTCTGTCATGGAAAAAACTTGTTAAGGAGTGAGGGAAGACCGAGACAGCTCTGCAAGTATCAGTTCAAATGTCTTTAGCAGCCTGGGGAGAAATTTACAAGTTTGTCAATCTCTGGTTCAGCTTAAATTCTGCACTGGGGGTCCTTTGAGGCTGTAAGTGAGAATCTGGATGTGAGCTGACACTGAAATGTTGTCAGCACTCATTATAACTCGCCCAGCTTCTGAGAAAGCTCATTTGGGAGTCACTGAGTCTCTGGTTTGGATCCAGCCATCCCAGCTCGCCAGCTCCTGTTTCCATAGCAAAGCTGCCCAGCTCTCCGAGGTTTGTGTGGAGGTGGAGATGTGTGCAGGGCTGTGAGGCAGCAGGCTCCACTCAAATTTCAGCAATTCATAGCTCATTAGGTGCCAGCTTAGGCAGTGTCCCTTCCCATGTCACACTGCTGACCACAGGACAGACATCAGGTTTGTCCCTTTCAGCCACAGTCCAGCAGGCGTTTTCATGATGGAATTGTGGGGATGGCAGATGCGTTTCTCAGTATTTTATTTCCGATTTAAGCAGAGGAATGGCCTGTACTGGGCCATCAGGAACTGCTGGACCCATGGACAAGTGTGAGAGTTCCCATGGACAGGAGAGCTCCTGTCACAGTGGGGTGTACAGCATCCCATCCAGGCATCTTTTGGCTTTTTCCTTTCCCCTGCTTTTGCCCATGACTTTTCTATACTTTCCCTTTGGTTTCTTTTTCTTTCAGTCTTTGTTTCAGCACCTCCAAAGCAGCCTTGGGCCCATGTGTGTGGGGGTTCTGTATCTGACTGGCAGCTTTGGTTCCTGAGAGGATCCATAGCCCTAACATCACAGTACATGTATGCTGAATAGAGAAGTAGGCAGGTGCAGAAGCTAAAAATTATGTCAAATAATTTATTAATTAAACAAGAAACCACTGTTTTGTGTAAAGCCAGTGCTGGAGCAATTCCTTCCTGGCTGCAAAGGGAGGAGGATCCTGACAGAGACAGGGGGGTGGGACATGGCTGTTCATGGGGTGTGCAACCAAAAAGCCAAGTGTGACGGGTCCAAATTCAGTGATGTGAACTCTGTAACTCGTGCTGGGAAAGCGGAGTTGAAAAATATCCCATGGGTTACACGTGCCTGACTGAATAGATGTTGAGGGAAGGAGCTTTCCATGCTGGTCCCTGGGACCTGGTGCTGTCCATATGAATTTGACTACTTCCAGTGCCTGGAGCCCTTTGGGAGGAGGCAGGAGGAAGCTGTGTGGGACAGAAATGGCAGAAACAGGTAACTGACACTTCCTAATACTGCAGGCCTGCAGGGAACTGGAAATCATCTCCAGTGCTTTCAGAGGTGCACACTGGACACAGCCATTCATGACAAAAACTCCATCAGCTGAGAGTGATGAGGCAGCAAAACCAGCCAGGGTTTCCATGAGATGCTGCCGTTCCCCATGAGCTATATGGAAGCTCATCTGATTAAGCTGGCATTTTTATAAACCTGTTTTTCTGACACACATTTTCTGCCTCCACCTGTGATAAGGGAATTGGTGCTGCTGGATAGTGCAGTCTTTGGAGGAAAATCCACAAACCATGGCCCCCGGCAATAGCACCACATCCCTGGGGTTCCCTGTGGGGAACCACTGTGTCCCTGGTCTGTCAGGTGAAGAACCTCAGGGCATTTATTGGGGTTAGGTGTGCCCTGTCCAGGGAAAGCAGTGGCTGGATTAAGAGGAGATACTATACTCTGGTGTCCAGAAGTCCCATCTCTGGAAGTGTTCTGGGCCATGTTGGATAGGTCTCTGAGCATAATAAAAATATTTTTATAAGAATTACATTTTAAAATCAAAATATTTTTAGCAGAAAGAATAATATCACCACTGTCCAAGTAGCAAACCCTAGTATCTTTATTATCAAGCGATGTCGCTCACAAGCACATATAATGTCTGATCAATACCTGCAATGAGATTCTCTGTCCACTCTGCTACTTAGAGTTTTTCCCTCTTCTGGCCTTGATGATTTTGGGTTTTGTCTTTGTCACCTTGCTATTGAAATTCAAGTATAAAGTTATCAAAACAGGTGATGATAGAACCCAGACCAGGCTGCAGCACATGCTCAGAGCTCCGATCCTGCCCTATTTTCTTGGAAATCGCTTTCCAGGTACTTTTCTTCCCAGGGCCTTCCCATACACATATTAACATGTATATTCTGTCCAATATAATGTGTGTCTAATATATGCATATAAATGTTCTGTGTATGTAATATCTTCCATTAGCAAAGGGAGCCTACTTGGGTGCCCACAAGCAGTGGGAGCTCAGCCCTGTGGCCCTTTTGCTCCCATTGAACTCTTCCCTGTTATTCTTGTGGAAGCTGAGCAAGGGTCAGGCCCAGGCAGGGAAATGAGGTCTGGGGTGATGGAAAATTCAGACCCCGCAGCCACCTCCTATGATATAGATATAAATGGAATGGAAAATTATTTTGAATAAAAGTGCACTGCCCTCTGAGAAATGTTCTCACAGAACCGCCTCCAAGAGCGCCTTAACTCTTCATCAGAGCACAGCACTATGTACTGGGGGTACCTCAGGGCAGTGGTGACAGCCAGAGGCAGAAACATGCCAGCACTGGGGACATGCCAGGACCAGGGATGTGCCAGCACAGCTGTGGTGGAGCACTATGGCCAAGCAGCCCTTGCTGCTTCCCAAGCACAGCACAGGAGGGAGATTCCCAGTCCCTTCCCTCTCCCTCTACCGATGGGGAATCTGACTCAGTGACCTGGCCAGATCCATGTCCCCAGGGAAGAAATGGGGCACCACTTCAACTCTCCCCATCTCTGCAGGACAACACAAGGACAGCTTGGGGTACAGATATTGTCCCTGCCCCCCTGTCTGCACCCAAATCACTCTGAATTTTTATCACAGCACCTTAGCTGGGAGTGTCATGCTGGGCTGGCAGAGCAAGGCACAGACAGGGATGTGCCCTAGCCATTCCTTATCTGTTCCCAGTCCAACACCAGTCTCTCTGCTTTGCATGTGAGAGGGAAGTGTCTATCCTCAGGGACACAGGCAGCTGCCTGAGAGCCCTCCTGCCCTAGGGCAGACTGCACAGACAGCCTGGACAGGGGACAGGGGTGCAGCAGGAGGGTGGAATCCAGCAGGGCACAAGACAGGGAAGGGAGCACAGTGAATGTAACATGGCAGTGTCCAGACACTGGTCTTGCCTTCTCCCATGTCACTTGTCACTGCCAGCACTGTCACCTCCCCACCTGTGAGGGTCAAGGCTTCACAAGAGAATGAAATGCCAGGGAGTGGGAAAGCTCATGGAAGGAAGAGGAGCAGAGAGGTGGGCAAGTTCCCACAGCTTGGGGAGAGAGGCCCCTGGGAGCAGGGGGAGCCTCCTGCCACAGGCTCTAAGTCCAGGACCAAAACTCTCCAAGGGATTCCTGGATCTTTCCCATCTCGAAGGCCTCTGTCTCTCCTGCCCCCCAGTGCCTCCTAAAAGCAGAAGAGGTTTCCCCCTTTGGGTGCTGACACACAGCTTTGTTTGCTGCTTGGAACCACTATGCCTGCATGGGTGGGGAGCCATGGCTGTGGCTGGGAGGGAAGGGGAGCACAAGCCAAGAGCTGGTGAAAATACATGTGAAATAAAGCAATAGGGCACAGAGTTTATGTGCTTTTTAAGGAAATGAACTGAAAACAGCCACTTAAAGACTTCATCAAGGGCAGAAAGCGAAAATCTAATTGGCCATTTGTCCAAAGCCTTGTAGCAGAATACTGAATCCAAAATTAATCCCCAGAAAAAAAATGATTTCGTTCATTACAAGTCAATTTGTAAGAGCCCAGAAGATAACACTGGGAGACAAACCAGGCACTGGAGACTGGTCCAGGATGAGCCTCACAGCCCAGTCCCATGGCCATTGTCCTGTGTAACAATGGGACTTGTTGGATATGGGATGGAACTTAGACATACACCTTAGTAGATGTGGTGACATGTGCCCTGTTCTCCACTCATTAAGGATGCAAATCATTCACTTGTGGAAGAGAAGCTACCAGAGAAACATCTGTAATTACTAAAACCCTTCCAGGTCTCATTTCTCTTGAAAAAAGTAAATAAAAACAGGAGGGCTCCTTAGCTAGGACCATTTTTTTAATCTTATTTCAGTTCAGAAGAGGACAGATGCCAGATATGAGCTGGTAGGTTTGTAAATATCTTCCAGCCTAAATTCATAAAGAAGGACTCCCCAGGCCAGAGAAAGCATCATGTCCCAAACCCACGTGGGCTTGGGCTTGTTTGCATTGCTGTCGTTGTTAGTCATTGCACCAAGGACTTGGGAAGATATTTAATAAAGTGATTTGCCATAGGTATTAAAGTTGAAAAGGGAAATTGATTTCACTCAGCACATAGGCAGTCTGAGTGTCCATAACAGCTTCTCTCCTGTCCAACGCAGCTCTGAGGGTAATAAAATGCAGAGGGGAATAGAACAATCTCCCAGTAGCCTTTTTCTCAGTAGCCATGTCCCCAGGAGCCATGTCCCCAGGAGCCATATCCCCAGGAATCAATCATGTCCCTAGGAATCAATTGTGTTCCCTGGAGTCAATCATATCCCCAGTAGCCGTGTGTGTCCCCTGGAGCCATGTCCCCAGGAGTCAGCCGTGTCCCCTGGAGCCATGTCCCCTTGGGCACAGGCAGCTGTGCTGCCGCTGCGGGGCTCACAGCACTGTTGGGAGTGTGTTTTTTCCCAGGCAGATTACACAGCCCTTTTAGCTCCATCCCCCCACTACACCCCCCTTCCTCTGTTATTTTGGTGCCTTTCCCCAAGGGAAACAAAGTTAGTTCAAACACTGTTCCCACCAGAAAGGCAAAAGCTCCCCCCCACCCCCCTTTTTCCTTCCTCTTTTGGGTTCAGGGTAATGTGTCCCATGACAAAACAAGCACAGATCTCTGCACAGAGGGTATTGCCTTTCTCCTTAAAGGGAGAGTCTTTCTCCAGGGCCCGGGAGTACCTCTCCCCAAGTACCTTTTGGATGGTCAAACTGGTCTCTCTTTGCTTTTGGTGAAAGCCAGACATAGGAGGCAATGTTGGTGGGTAGAAATAGGGTAACATGGAGTGAGAAACAGTGATGTGGCCAAGAAAACCAGGCTGGAGTCCTGTGGCTGAGCTTCAGCCATCCCCAGTGGAGATGTCTCCAAGCTGGAGAAGATGAAGAGTGACTTTTTGCAAAGGAGACAGTGATAGGAGAAGGGGGAATGGTTTTAAGCTAAAAGAGGAGAGATTTACATCAGATATTAAGAGGAAACTCTTCCCTGTCTGGAAGTGTCCAAGGCTAGGCTGAATGGGGCTTGGAGCAACCTGGTCTAGTGGAAGGTGTCTCTGCCTGTGGCAGGGTTGGAATAACCTCAAAGATGGGCTTTAAGGCCCCTTCCAACCCAAACAGTTCTATGATTTTCCATGAGAGTGAATTGTTCAGGCCCCTCTGCCACCCACAGGGAGACAAGGTGCCTTCTGGGCCTCGAAATCCAATGTCCCAGACAGCAGGAGCTCAAAACATTTCTCTCCACTGCCTTTTGGAATGATGGGTGAGGAGTTACCCTTCCTTCCCCAAGATGTGATAGACTCATAGGCAGGAAAAGACCACTTCAGTCCAAACCACCAACCTGCTTCAATCAGCAGGAACATCAGGGCAGGTGGCCCAGATATAAATATTTATTTGGAGGTGGCTGATCTTGGCCTCTGGATGAGCACCTCGGGCTGTTCCTCTATGGCTGCAGGGCTGTACCCACTGCAGGAACCTTCTGAAGATATTCCATGAGTCTGGGCTTTCCTGCTCCTTTGTGAAGGCAGATTTACACTCTTTCAGAAACTTCATCATAAAACCTTCCCACTCTAGGGGGTCACCACTTCCCTGCCTACCATGTCAGAGGAAATTTAAGTACTTTTGGTGCATGTGGCTGCTTCATCCTCAGCCCTGTTTGGAGCTAAGCATCTTCTCCCTGCAGTCATGGCATAGGCTGGCATCACACTCATTCAGTGTATCACTGACACCAATCACACCTCTGTGCCTCCACAGAAGTGTGGAGTAGAAGTAAAGTACCCAAACAGCCTGATATACATTTTTTCCTTGTAAATGCTGTTTTCAGGAGTCCCTCCATCCCTGGATTTCTTTTAACAAATTTAACAAACAGGATTTTAATGCCTCCCTCTCAGTCCAGAGGCTGTGAATGCCTGTGTTTCCTGCATAGGTGGTAAGTGGGTGGTGGGGGCCTGGAGACAGAGGTGTGTTTCCCATTTTTTAACTCAGTAATTCTGCACAGTGAGACCTTGGCTGCTTCTGACGGGAACTTGTGCCCGCAGTAAGGGAAAAATCTGAAAGGGGGAAAAATTTTTAAAATTGAAGGAAACCCCAAAGGCAAAGTGCTTATGGTGAGAAAGGCAATAAAAAACCTGTAATTTAGATTTGCAGTTTTAAAACAAGAAAAAACATTTATGTTCAAAGATCAAATCAGATTATTATTTTCCTGCAGGTGTTTCCAATGAATGAACTTGGAAAGAGTGAGACAGAAACAGCCACTTTCTACCAAGATCATTGAGTTTCACATCCAGGAAGCCTGCCTTCTGAGAATCTTACCTGCAGCCCCAGGAGCCGAGCAGAGCTGGGCTGCAGCTCTGATGCTGGTTGTCAGAGGCTCCACTGTGGGCCTCCCACTGCCAGGGAGACTTTGAGGGGCTGGAGTGAGTCCAGAGAAAGGAACAGAGCTGAGGGAGGGGCTGGAGCACCAGGAGCAGCTGAGGAAGCTCAGAAAGGGATTCAGCCTGAAGAAAAGGAGCCTCAGGGGGACCTTCTGGCTCTGCACAACTCACTGACAGGAGAGGAGAGCTGAGGGGTGTCGGGCTCTGCTCCCAGGGGACAAGGGACAGGACAAGAGGAAATTACCTCAAGTTGTGCCAGGTGGGGTTTAGATTAGGTATTAGGCAAATTTTCTTCATGGAAGAGGTTCTAAAGCATTGGAATGGCCTGCTCAGGGCAGTGGAGGAGTCACCATCCCTGGAAGTGTTCAAAAACTGTGTGGATGTGACACTTGAGGACCCAGTTTGGGGGTGAACATGGTGGTGGTGCTGGGTTGATGATTTGGTTTGATGGTCTTAGAATAATTTTCCAACCCTAACAAGTCCCTGATTCTATGATTTCCTTCCCATTCTATGCCCCCAATATGATGCTTCTGCCCTCAGAGGTACATTCCCAACTGGTGTGCAATGATTCATGACTTTCAGATTCCAAGGTGTGGATGTGGGAGTGAGAATCATGGAACAAAGGCAATACAGCTCTTGCATAGGATCTGCAACAGCCTGGCTCATCCGTCAGGAATGCTGTGATGGAGGGGACATTCCAAGGGTAGTCAGCATGGGAAAATATTTTATCAAAGAAACATGGAATAAAAAAATAAAATTAAAATCTAAACATGAGTGCTTGACACAGTGCCACATCGGGCTATTTTTAATTTCCTTCCTGTTTGCTCCACTTGTTTTCATCATCATCAGCTCTTTGAATGATGGAATGAGATGAAGTTTTGCAGATGAAGGTTTGCAGTGAGCATCATGTGACCTCTTCTAAGGGAGACCAGAGTCGTGGTGTGCCCATGCCCAGGGATCTGCCATCAGTTCTGCATGACCTGCTGGCACCAGGACTCTGTGTCTGGTTGGAGTGTTTGGGACAGGCCAGGATGTGGTGGTGCCCTGGCTCTGCTGCAAGAGCTCCAAGTGCCAGAGTTGGACACACTTTTATGTCTCTCTTTGGGGAAGGTGCTACCCATGGAATCACTGGCACAAAAGAATAATGGACTGGCTTGGGTTGACCTTAAAGTTCATTTCACCCCACCCTACTGGCACGGGTAGGGACACCTTCCACTAGACCAGGTAGCATCCCAGCTGGCCTTGAGCACTTCCAGGGATTTTTGGGAAGAGTACATCAGGCTGGTGCTCGGTTCCCAGTGCTCAATATTTTTATTCCGATTACTTCTAATTGTGCACTTAATGAGCTGGAGAAGCCCTTGCAGAGAGCCTGACAAAGGTTCAGGCTTGACATCCCTGCTGAGGTCAAACGTGGAGAGGAGGGAAAGCACTGGCTCAGCCTTGGCAAGTGTCTGAGTACCAGATCCTCCCTGAACATGGGGTCCCAAAATCATGAGCTCTCCTGCTCTCCAGTGCCACGGCACACAAAGGGACTTCACACCTGTGGGTGACATGGAGGAGTCCCAGAGTCCTCCTTGCTCTGTGTACTTTGAAACTCCCAATTGCATGATCCATTTTCTTTCGGGCTCAAATCCTAAAATATCCTGATCTGGAAGGGATCCACAAAAATCACTGAGTCCAGCTCCTGGCCCTGCACAGACACTCCAACAATCCCATCCTGTGCATCCCTGAGAGCATTTTCTAAACATTCCTTGAACCCTCTTTATTTGTTTTCTTAGAGTTTTTACCTTAGGGCAGTACTGATTTTTTGACTTTCCAATTGCATGGCCCCGGCTGTGCTCAGTGATTCCATGATAAAAAATGGAGTGGTTTTTGGCTGATGTCATAGGTGGAAAATACTCATCAGTATTTTCTGGAGAAGCCTCCTTTGCCTTGATCCACAGAGGAGGATCCCTGTGGTGATCCTTGTGACAGCATGGCTCAGTTATAGAGCACTTTTCATTTTGCAGGTTTTAGCTAATCTATTTCCTAATCCTTTGTGCTGAACTCCTGAAGCTAATGGGAGTTACAGGAAAGCCTTAGGTGTAACATGTAGGCAAATGGCTTTGGAGCCAGACTGGAATAATTCCTGTTCATTAGAGAGCAGCATTGTATCACTTGGGAATGTCTTTCCAGGAAAATTTTTATATATTCAAAAATTTACTTCATATTAACCTCTCTGTTTCCAATATACTTTAGCAACAGATTAACAGTGATCCCATCAAACTCAGTTGCATACCTGAGTATGCAGCCAGGACACTGACCAGGACACACAGCCCTGGTCAGTCTTAACTTTTGCTGTTGGTTGGTATCAGATCCAGGCAGGATGAATGGGATCATCTGATGCCATGGCACTGGTTCCTTTCCATGGCTTTATGCTTCACTTCATGGCTTTAATGGAAGATTTGTGATGAGGTTTGGCTGTTGCTGTCCTATAAGGAGACTGAGTGATGGGGAAATTCAGCTGGGCCAGAACAGGGGGCTGAGTTCCCAGATGGAGACAGTGGCCACCCCTAGCAAAGCACCCCCTCCTGCCTCCCCCTTGGTCTAACCAGCCCACAGGTTCCAGAGCTCCCTGAAAAATTGCTCATTTGGCTTTGGCTTATTTAAAAATAAAATTTCCTGTGCAAACTCGAGACTATTTGTTTTTATTAAAGTCTGGAGTTTCCCACAGTGGGCTGTTATGTTTGGGGACTGCTGGAGCCAACATACATTTTTTTCCTAAGGTAAGGAGCCTTTCTTACCAGGATCATTTAGGATAATCATGACAGACATTTCCTAATTAGTCGTTAATCGTGAGCTGGTCTTTCTGATACATTCTGGGAACTGATGCTCCTGCCAAACCTTTTCTGCTCCCTCAGCTGTGGTCCCCATGACTCGGCTGCGTCCCAGGAGGGACTCCAACATGCTCCACGTGCACAAAGGGAGTCATGACTTGGCTCCTGCCTGGAGAGTAGGGAGAAAAGGAGAGGGGGGGCTTGGGAGGGTGTTTTGAGGTTTTGAGGTCTTGTGAGCCTGGTGGGTGAGGATGAAACGCACGTGATAGGACACGGAGCCTTTCCCAGGCTGAGCATTCCCTGCTCAATGAGGAGCATCCCCAGGCATTGAGTACCCCAGTCCAGTCCCTGCCCAAGCTGCCACTGGGGCTGCACTCAGAGAGCTCTAACTTACCAGATTTTGTGATTTCCTGCACTATGGTGGGAGATGATCAAGGCTTGTTAGGGGACAGTCCTGTGTGCTGGCTCTGCTTTGGCCCCAGCAGCTCTGGAGTGTTTCCAACACAGAGCCAAGCACAGTGTGAGCAGAAGGGACATCCCCCGCCCCAGCCCTGCACGCAGCAGCCTCCCAGCGAAGAGCCACAGCAGAAGCCATTCCTTTCTCCCTGCTTCTCCTCCTTCCCAGCTCTGCCCTGGCCTTTGTGAGCACAGGGTACCCATGGCCCCGTTCCCACACTCATAATCCCTGGGTCACAGCAGACAAAGGAGGTGCTACTGCTGGGAGCCAGGCTGGGGGCAGCCAGGGCAGCTGGGCAGAGCTGCCTTTGCTGCTGCTGCTGCCTCATTTTATTCTCACTGAAGATGGCCTGCAGATTTCTCCCAGCTAATTCCTCCCTTTAATCCCCTTCTCCTCTCCTGGCCGGGTCAGGGTGCTTTCTTGTCATCTCCCTCCTTCCCTGGTGGTTCCATCCCAGTGACTATTGATAAATCCTGATTCAGCTGAGATGTCCCTATTACCCACACACTCCATCTCACTGGTAGGCAGGAGCCAAGCCAGGGCTGCAGGAAGGTGGAGATGCTGCCAGTGACCTTGCACTCTGCCCTTGCCTGGTTAGACATGAGGTCTAAAGAGAAGTCACTTGGAGGTGGATCAAGACATGGCTGGGTTGTGCCTTCTGGTGAATTCCAATTGGGATCTCTCAGGAGGGCTTCTTTGCCAGGATGAAGGATATATAAGGCTGAAATCCGATGTTCCCATGGGTCCCTTGGCAACATTTCACTCCTGGGTTTGCTCCTGGAGCTGGAGACCTGGCAGAGCCCACAACTCTTCCCAGGCAGTGTGCTCCCTGCTGGGCCCTGACAATGGTGCACCTTGGCTATGCGAGCTGGAGCTGGGCACCTGCCCTTCACATGGACATCACCACTGCCAGGCTTAGAACAGGAGCTTTGCTCAGAGTCTAAACAGAGATTCAGGGACTGAGATTAGTCCTGATTTGTGAGAAACTTTGCTCTAACACTGAAGCATCAGGGTGTTCTCTATTAAAATGTCTAGTGCAGTGGGTTCCAGACCACATTGCAGTGATGAGGAGAAGTGCTCAACTGTCACCAAATCAAGGGAGTCAATTGTTATATTTTTATTGGAAATCCAACAGTAGCATCCTCATTTCCAGGCCTGGGAGGGAGCTTAAGGGCTGAAGTTTGGGTGAAGCCTGCAAATAGCAGAGCCATCTCTTTTTCTATCTGTTTTTTGAAAGTGCAGCTGCAGCTCACAAGCTGTGAGTCCCTTTCATCTGGAATTTCAGTATCTCTAGTCCTAATACTGTGCCACATGGTCCTTGCCTACTAAGGAGTTGGCTGCTCCAAAACCTCCTGTTTCAGCACTTTTCTGTGGCACCTGCAATGCTGGGGGCTGGCCTGAGCAGACAGCCCTGCCAGTGACTGTGGCATCCACCATGCTTCTGGAGGCCCCTTGAGGATGTGCCTGTGAGTTTATCCATGGATTTTCTTACAATGTTCTACTTTTATTACTTGCTATGAGAGTGGCAAAATACCGGCACAGGTTGTTCAGAGAGGTGGTGGCTGCCCTGTTGCAGGAAACATTCAAGGTCAGACTGGATGTGCCTCTGAGAAACCCGATCTAGTGGAAGACGCCCCTGATCACTGCAGGGGATTTAGACTAGATGAGCTTTAAAGGTCCCTTCCAACCCATTCTATGATCCTGGTAATAAACCAATCCTCCAGGTGCTCAGGGGCTCATTGGTGCTCACAGAGCATCAGTGCACAGCCCTCTCTGCTGACCTAAATCATGTGGTATCAGGGATGAGTGGAAAAAAAAAGACAAGGCTGTGGCAGAAGAAGCAGCCTGGGATGGAAGATAAGGTTTCCCACAACACCCTGGTTTTCTTATCTTCAGTACTGCAAATAAAAACGAGGGAGCCAGTGAAGCTGATTCCCACAATGTAGCAAGGACTCATCAGCGTTTGTTTTCCCAGTGACTCCTGGTTCTGTAGGATACCTGGGCCCCAGGATGGGCTTCCCCTGCAGACCTCAGCTCAGTGGATGTCTGCTCTCCCCACATGGCAGGCAGGGATTCTGTGTGTCCCCTCCATGTCCCACAGAATGTCTCCCGTGGGTCCTCACAGTCCCCAGCTCTGCAGGGATGAGGATGTTGCCGATCCCACCCCTCTGATCCACAAAAGCTTCTTGGCCACCAGCAGGGAAGGAAATGCAGCTGTGCCATGTGCTGGGGGTGGGAGCCATGCACTGAACCAGCCTGGCAGAACCCCTACCCCACCTCTGCCAGCCCTGGCATGCAGGAGCCCTACCTTCAGACAACAACGCTTGCAGTTCTCCAGAGCAAATGCTGGAGCTTTGCAATACCTGCTCATCATTGTATGGAGTTCAATGAGGTTTTGAAATGTGGCATCTATAATCTATCACCTGCATTAAAATAGGGCAACATATTTTGTAGAATTACAGACTGGTTTGGGCTGGACAGGACCTTTAAAGCTTATCTTGTTCCATCTCCTGCCATGGGGTATTTCTGCACCAGCTTTTCTAAAACAATGGGTGCTTCTACTCCATATTACCCTGTTTGCATTACCTATTTCTAGAGGCATGTCTGATTTATGATTCTACCCTCTCTCCAGGGAAATAATGGGGAAAATTTAAGTGCTGCTGGTCTGCATTAATTTTATCAAGTAGGACAGCTGGCTGGTGAAGCCACAACTCCTGCTTTCCAGGAGGAGTCAGGGACATGGATAAAAAAATTCAAGGCTGCCCAATGTGCCATCAAGAACAAAAGAGCATCTCAGCAGAGGTTTGGTGTCGGCTGGGTCTAGTAGCAGGCATGGAGCAGGACTGGGACAAACTCTGGGAATTTTTAATCAGAGGGAATTTCACAACGGAAGGAAGCAAAGTAGTGAGATGGGGGCTCTACAGCGAAGCTTTTAAGTACAACACTGAAAGCTTTAAGTAGTTGTACAGGTTTTTAAGGTGTTTGACATTTTGACTTGTCCAGGGAAAAAGCAGGGAAGAGATTCCTTTTTCCACTGGAATAAGTCCAGCTTGGCAGCCCGCACCCAATTAGCAGCAAAAGCCACTAACAGCTCAGCATGTGCAGCTCCTGCCTCTGACTCTTCTCACAGACCTTGTGAACTCTGAGACTGTTTTCTTTTCAGACACCCTTTGCTAGGAAAATCTACACACAGAATGGTCTGTCCTAGAAGAAATCAGCTCTGCTGCAGCCTGAACCATTTGGAGGGAAAATGGTTCTTTCTGAGTGCCAAAGGCTTGTTCTAAAAATCCCCTCCCCACATTAAAACACTGCCTCTATTGTACAAAAGTGTATTAAAATTGTTAATAGATATAGATATGAGCTCATGACATATGTATGTGTGTATATATATGTGTATATGTATATATTTATATATATACTGCATCTAAATCTCTGTGTGTGTGTGCGCGCATATATATATATATATATATATATATATATATATATGTATATATATTAGATCCCACTGTATTGTGCTGAGGCTGTGGAATTTTACTGGAGATTGGTAATGTTCATGTTTAAGCAAAACAAACCAAAGGACACATTGGCCCTGGAAATGAGGTTTTGCTTCACTGAGCAGCCAGGGAGATGAGGAGTAATGGGCTAGTTTTGTGGGAGCTTGTTGCACCACCCCCAACCCCTGGAGCCTGGCTGATCACCTCTTGCTGGCAATGGGTCCCTGATACAACTGCTGACTCACTGGGAGCCCCAGACCTCAGGAAAATACCAGAATTCTCCCTGGGAGTGTCCCCATGGCTCTGTTCAGGGTTGAGTTGATGCCGTCGGCGCCCAGGAAGGTCCCTGTCCATGAGTGAACATCCGGGGGTTGGGCCACAGCATGACCTGCCTGGGGCCAGCTCCTGACACAGCTGCTTGGGATTTTGCTTTTCCCACAAGCAGTTGCATCCCTCATAGCCCCTTTCTGAGTGATTAATGACCCTGTCAATAGATTTGTTCTACTGCTTCTTCCTGAGGCTGCTCCTGGGCAGACCATGTCAGTCTCCCCAGCCTTCCCAGGGATGTTCCCAGTTGTCACTTCCCATGTGAGGGACAGATGTGTCCCCATGTGCTCAGCTGGGATTGTGGCAATTCCTGCTGCTTCTTCTCCATTGCCATGTACGAACCTCAGGCCCTGCCAGTTCCCCTTTCCCTCGTGTGGATCTGCCCTTCCTTGGAACGGGGTGCAAGGCTGGGCCCTGCACATCTCCTGAGCTCAGCCATGGGAGCATGCTGGGGCTCACCACAAACTGAACCCTTGGATCAGCACATTGTGGCTGTGGGCAGGGCCTGGGGACTGCAGGGGGCTGTGGAAGGTCAGGGCTTAATCTCTTGGTGGCCATACAGGCGCTGTGGCCATGCTGACCTCCCCACTGCAGAGGAGCCAGAGGGGCCCCAGGGAGCCGTGGCCTGCGAGGGGATTTAGGGGTTGCCCTGGAAGTGCTGGAAGCTGCCTGAGGAAGGGGATCGTTTGGAAAAAGCACATGGCAGGGATGTTTTCCTTGTGGAAATAGATGAGGTGCTTTCCCTGGAAAAGGGCTCTGGCCCAGGGAGTTGCTGCCCTGTGATCCCGCCTCGGCTTTGGGCTTTGCTGCTGGGGTTGTACATTAATTTCTCAGAGTTCTGCCTTTTGCCAGGCCTGTTCCTCTTTTTCAGCTCCTTTTCTGAATGTTTTGTCCCTTAAAAATAAGGGTGAACCTAGAAGTCCTGCCTTCCACTCAAAATGCTCAGAGCAGAGAATTCCAGGATAGGCCCCAGGAGCAAGGGCAGAATCAGGATTAATTAAAAACCCTAGAAAGCAATTTCACTGAGGCCATAAAACAGCAAGGCAGCTAAAAGCAGATAAATCTGCTAATTATTTGCTCATTTTAAAAGCCCTCCATTAAATTCCTCTAAGGTGATCCCATAAATCTCTCCAACACCATTAAGGCCAATTGTCTTCAATTCTTATCTCCCCTTAGGACCTTTTATGGTCCTACAAACAGTGTTTTTAGGATCTGCACTGCACATATAACCAGTGTTTGAAGAGGTCATCCAACAGAAGTGACCCCTGTTCCCCATGGCAGCAGGAAATAGCAGGTCCTCCCCAGAGAGGTGGATGAAGCTCTAGGACTGGCAGGACTGGCAGCTCTTGCCCCATGACTCCAGGAGCCACTGTCAGGCTTTCTGGGGGACTGCATGGATGCTGAGCTGTGGGCACAGCTGCTAGAAATGCCTTCTGGCACTGGAAGCATTTGAGCATAAGATGAGCCTGTTTGCAGTTGTGTGGGCTCCTGTACTGGGTGCATGACAGGCTGGATGGGGCTTGGAGCAACCTGGTCTGGTGGAAGGTGTCCCTGCCCGTGGCACAGGGTGGAACTTTAAGCACAGAGATGAGCTTTAAGGTCCCTTCCAATCCAAACCAGTCTCTGCTTCTGTGATTTTGTGATTTGCACACAGAGGGCTGGGAATGGGGCTTGCCTTGGCCATGCTAGGGGGACTGGATGGAGCCCAGATGGAAGGGCTGTTCCACAAAGCTCTTCAGTTCTGTGTGTACAAATTTAAGATTAGAGGAAAATCATCCTCCAGGTACTCATTATGGGCATTTCACCACAGGCAAACCCCCACTAAAACACTGAAATTATGCAAAAGATATTTTAGCACTGAAGCTGCATGTGCAGGGCTGCTCCCTGCCATGGTATTGGGTGCTGCCTTCTGCCTCCAGCATCACAGCATTCTTTTCCCCTTCCTTCAACCACATTTAGCCCTCCTCAACTCTGGCACTGCTTGCCTCCATTCCAGGGAGGAAGAGCTGGCAGGGGGATACTAGCACCAGCATTCTTTGGCTGTGCCCTGCCACTCTCTGCAATGCCAGCTTTGCCTTCAGTGCTGAGTTCACAGCCCATTTTGCAGCCAGTACCTGCATTACCACAATTCAGCTTCATCTGCTGAGCCTGACCCCCCTGGCTGTACAGAGCCAGAAGGTCCTCCTGAGCCTCCTTTTCTCCAGGCTGAGCTCCTTTCCCAGCTTCCTCAGCCACTCCTGGGGCTCCCACCCCTTCTCCACCATTCCCTCACTGGAGCTGTGCTTCCCTGGTTCCCCACACCCTGGATGGTTCCTCAAGGAAATGTCACCAGCAGATTTGAACGGCAGAAATGGTGCCATGAGCCTGATGCCACCACTGTGTCCCTGTCCCCTGCTCTGGCAGCAGCTGCTCTCTGCTCTTTATTTTCTTTTATTTTCTTTTATTTTTATTTATCTCTGGCTTTTTATTTTCAAGTTTTATTGCTCTGAGATTACAGGCTGTGCAAGGGAGGTGTTTCTAACTATCCTTCTCTTAGTGAGATGATGTGTGGCTTGATTTTATGTGTTTTTCTAGTGGCTTGTGTTTTCTGCCTGTGCAAAACAAAGACTTTCTGGTTTATGGAGTCAGGCCAGTTCAGTCAATGCCACTCATACCTCTGCAGCCACCTGGCCTCCTATCCCAGACACCTGGGAGTGTAATCACCCTTAAAAAAAAAAACAAAACAACAAAAAACAGCAACAAGAAAAACCAACCAACCAAAAAAAAAAAAAAACAACAAAAACACAGCTGTGAAGAAAATGTTTAATTTTGCATCTCAGCACGTGCAAAGGCCCCAGTGTCCTAGGCGGGGCATTAAACTAAGCTGGCTCTCCTGCAGGATGCATCTCCATACGAAAGTGTCTTTCTCCTGGGGTGTGCTGGCCCAGAGTGATGCCGACACTGTCGTGGACTCCCCGGGACCAGCAGGGGTAATGGGGGCAGGGGAGCAGCAGCCTTGGGCGGCACTGGGGCGGTGCTGGTTGGGTGGTGGTCGGGTCCAGAGCCCATCCTGCGCTCTCTCGCCCGGCCCCGCGGTGCCAACACGGCTTTTGCCTTGTCCCTGCCACATCCCAGCCACAGCGCTGTCCCCTCCCCGCGGGGGAACAGAGCCCAGAGCCACCTTCCCACGGGCCCTGCCCCACCCCTCGGCTCCCCTCTGATGTGGCTTCCGAAGGATGTGGTGACAATAAAAGTGCGATGCCGGCGAGGTGCGAAGGGAGCTGAGGCGCTGGGTTTCCTGTTAGCACCAGCGCCCGGAGCCAGCTCTCCCCGCAACGCCAGCTCCATTTACAGCTATTTGCTAAAACAACACGGAGTGTGTGAACTCCCTCTAGGCCAAAAATAACCGCGGCCCCGTGGAGTCCGGCTGTTTGTTTGTTTTCAGCTGTTTTCTGCCCTTCTGGGGGAGGAATCCTGCCTGCAGTGGGGGCGCCGCCTTGCTCCGCGCTGCGGGGGGATCTCGGTGCGCTGCATTAAAAGCTGGAGCTCCTATCTCGGGGCTGGCTGGGCTTTTGCTCTGTGCTGCCTGATGGGGGGTTCCCGGAGGTCCCCTCTGCAAGGACAGGGCAGCCGGGTCTCAGGGTGATGCCCCCCCAGCCTTGCCCACTCGCTCCGCCAGATTTTGGGGAATTGTAGGGCTGTAGCAAAGGCGCCTGTAGCTGCAGGTGCCAGGGAATGGGACAGCAAATGTCCCGGTAGGTGTAAAGCAGGGTGAGCAGAAGGAGGGGGCTTAGTGGACGTCCTTTGGGGCTTAGGAAGTTGGGCTGAGGTGAGGGCAAGAGCTCCTGGGGAGCTGTGAGTCCACAGCCCCTTCATAGTCCCTCCTAACACTACCTGTAGGATGGATTTTGCTTGGTTCTCCTGGGGAATTCCCAAATAGGTATTTCAATTCTTACTCTTTCAGTCAGTTTATTCTTACTCATTCAGTGCTAAGAATGATAGTTTTTACATACCAACTAGTTCTAAAGCAAAGTGAAAGTCTTCTAAACCACAAGAAAAATGCCCCCAGTGCCTGGAGGGAGAAGAATTGCTTTAATTCACATTTCCCACAGTGCCTGTGACAGTATTTGTACCTACATTGGGCAGTCAGAGCCCTTCCCCACAGATGTCCCTGGTGCTCTTTGCCCATCTGCCCCTGCCAGCTCTCCCTAATCAGGCTCTTCAGGAGCCCCAAACAGGTAGAAGGGTTTGACAATGTCCCTCTCTGCAGGGACAGAGGAGGACAATTGTCCCTGTACTGGGCACTGGTCAGGCCACACCTCAAGTCCTGGGTTCAGTTTTGGGATTCTCATGACAGAAAGACTTTGAGGGGCTGGAGCATGTCCAGAGGTTAGGCACTTAGGAGCACATGCAGGTTATGCTGTGTCTATCTCATGTAATTCTTGTGGTGGGGAGAAATCTAGCAAAGTCCTCAGCATCACACCGAGGGACATCCAGGAGTGCTGCTGAAACTCCTCACACCACCAGAGCCCACAGCTGTCCCCAGGAGGGGACACCTCCCATCCCTTTTGGAGGTGAAAAATGCAGCAGGACCATGGGACTGAGCAACTAACACAGCACAAGACCTGGTGCAGATAATCCAGGGAGCAAACCCCCTGTTTGTCACTCCCCTGTCATTGCCAGAAAGTCACTTAAATAGCCTTTTCCATAATGAAAAATAAGAAGTTGCGTCTGCCATGAAATAAAAAGGAGTATTTTGTATGCTTTGTGAAATCATAGCAAGTCACTCCCATGCAGGTCACTGTGTCAGCCACTTCTGCATTGCACCCATCAGCTCTCGCCTCTGCACTGCTTCGCTGAGCTTTGATTAAAACTATCTTAACAGGGAGGCAGAATAGGGAATCCATTATAAATGACAGTTTAAAAGGGTCTCCAATTGCGGTGGACTTTATGGGGAAGGGTCAGGTTCTCCACCCTGGGGAAAAATTTCTCATGGGTGAGTTGGGGAAGATGTCTGGTCTGTGTTCACCAAAATTTCTATTGCTGTGAGGAAGATCTGGGAAAAGGACAGCTTTATCTGGACACTGGAGGCTCCCTCACACTTGCAACATCGAAACCATCACACACAATCACTCGTGCACAAAAGTCTGTGTGATGTCTGCACAAAGTGGAAAAGTCAATGAGGAAATTATGAGCTGAAAGAAACATTATTCAGGAGGTTTTGGGTGGCTGCAAGTCACAAAATGTGGAGCAAAACCCTTTCCTTGGCAATAGCAGTAGCTGTTCAGATTGATTCGTTTGGGCAGAAACTGCCCTGGACTGTGCTGGTCAGTCGGGACCTTTTATCTTCATTAGCTTTCCATTGAACAGACCGATAATGGGGAACATAGCAACAGGGATTTTCTTCCTGCTCAGGAATATTCTGCAGTTTGGAGTTTGGGCTGTGCAGAATGAGCCACCAGCTTGGGTGTTTTGTTTCTTGACCCTGCTGGAATGCTTATGATTGTCATCAATGTGATTTCTAATTTCAAGAGATTCTTTCCAATTTTTTCTCTCCCTTACTGATAAACATTATTGCCACCCAATAAGTTTCCCCTTATGTGACAGACAGTTCCTCATGGCATGTGAGAATTTCTGTTTGCAAACAGTCTCCTCTGGTTCAGATTTGGCTGGTGCCCTTCTTTTCATCAGTCTGTTTATAATGGGATGGTCATCCCATCTTCCAACATCTTCCAGCTTTGATTTTTCACTCAATCTTTTTGCATCTCACATCTACATTTCCCTGAGGAAGCAAAGGCTTCGGGGGCATCCAACCCCAGCCCGCCTCTGTGAGGTGGCTCCAGGGCAGGGGAGGTGCAGGCTGAGGGTAGTGCTTACACAGCGCATGGATGCTCAGGTAGGAATTACATTTAAGCCCGTCAAGCCACAAGATTCTCATCCAACAGCTTTCCATGACTCATGTCCTCAGGAGACCCCAGGACTGGCTTTCAGAGCTGGATGTCACAGCTTCCCAGGACAGCAGGTCTGGCCTGGGGCCTCGCTTTTTGTACTGGGGTGCATATGGTGTCTCCAGGGACTCAAGTGATGGCGTTTTCCTTTAGATTTTGCAGAGTAGCAGGAGAAATTTATGGTGCTGTCTGACAGCACAGGAGGAAATGAGAAATGAGAATGAGGAGGTCTCTCATTTCTCATTTGTCCTCTAGGACAATGTTCAGAGAACAAAAATAATAAATTTTAAAAGACATAGTAGTCTTTTTTTCTAGTTTTGAGAAGTTGCTGATGTGTTTGTTAAATACAGTGGGGGAATAGACATTCGCTATGTGGCGGAAACCATGTCTGGTGTGGTCTCAAGTCCATCATCTCCAGGTCCTCCAACAACTTCCATGGAGTGAGAGAGATCTGGAAATAAGGTCATGAAATGGGCTTAGCACAAATCCTGATCCTGTTGTGTCCCTGAATGCTGGTCTGGCTGTCATGCTGGGGTGGACACATGTCCTGGGCAATTTTCTTTGGGCAGGATGGAGCTCTGGGCTGCCCCTTCCTCTCCTGGAGCCTAAACATCCCCTTCCCTGTCTGGTCAAGCGTCCCAGCTCCAGCCTGGTTGCAGGGTGCTTATGGCTTGAAAAACACAGCTAAAATTAATTTGGTTTTAATAGAGGGACTGAAGACACTGGAGAGCAGGAAATGCATGTGCTGGGCTTGTGTGTTGGGGCTTGGGGCACTCCAGAGCAGCCCCTGTACCCTGGAGAGACCTGCAGTGGTGGCTGGCAGATGCCAGAACTGTGTCAGTTCTGCGTGGCACCAAGTTCCCACCACATACCCTGCTCCCAGGAACCAGCCACTGACAGATCTCTAAACCATGAGGGTTCACTCACCTTCCTGGACACTTGGAAGTGTCTGGTGCTTCAGTCTGAGCTATTCATCCACAGCAGCAGCTGGCTTGGAGAGGAATTTGTCTGATCCCTGATGTTCCTAACTGCTGATGGGAATCATTGTCCTCAGCTGGTGTCTCTCCTACAGACAAGGAAGGAGTCCCGAGTGCAGGATGCAGCTGAACACCAAACTCAGGGCAGTTCTGAGTCCTGTGCCCAGAGTCTGTGCTGTGTGTGGTGCACCTGGAGTCAGGGAAATGGAGCAGAGAGCTGAGTGGTGTGTCTGAACGCAGTCCCTGCTCCCCTCACACTGCCAGGCTGCTCCTGTGAGTGTATACAGGCAAAGAAGGGTCAAACTGGTTATTTCTGACAGCATCAAGACAGCCCCTAACCAGCCCACTCACTGGAAGAGCAGTGGAGCACCACCAGAGCCCTGGCTCCCACTCCTCCCATGGCTCCCGCAAACCTCCCTGCAGGGCTGGGGGTACCTTGTGCCTTTGGCTTTTTTTGCTCATGGCAGGGTTCGGGTGTTGCAGCTGTGGAAGGAATTCATGCACATCCCCATGGCCTCATCCCCACCAGGAATGGTGGCACTGTGGCTCTCTCCAGTGCTGGTGCTGCTGCTAGCCCTCAGCGTGGGACCTGGCATGGCAGGGACACCAGATCTTATGGAGCCAACCCCCATTTGGAAGTCTGAGCTCCTGCCATACAGCAGGCTTGCTGCTCCTCTTTCCTTCTGTCCCTCTGTTGGTTCTGCTGTGATCCTGTGGCTGCTGTGTCTCTCATAGTGCCTGGGCAGTGGGACACGGCAAGGTGACAAATCCCCGCACACCAGGACTGTTATTTATTTACTGCCACAGCCTTGTTGGGCCCCAGTCAAGCCTCTGAGCTCTTCACTTGCTCCTTTTTGTTTTCATCTCACATTTTTCTAGACGCTGTGTTTTCACATCTTCTGTTTGTTTTGAATGCTGGGGGGGTATGGACACACCACAGCCAGTTCCCAGCCTGGACCGTGCCGGGTGATGCAGGGCCGGGGTGTGAAGGCGCCTGCTGGGAGCTTGGTGACACTGCTCGTGTGGTCACACTGCTTATGTGGTCACTGCGGCTGCGGCCCCCAGGAGGGACACGGGAGGAGCTGCGGGGCTCCCAGCCAGAGCCAGGCAGGGAGGTGGGAGCAGCTGGCTCTTTCATCCCAACTGGGACCGTGCAGTGCATCCTGATCTTGGCATGGTTCTGCTGGAAGGTTCTTCCCAGTCCCTCCCGCTCGGTGCCAGCACACCCAGCCAGATGGGGGTCCAGGCTGAGAAGTCCAGAGGACCCTCGTCCCCAACAAGCCTCAGTTCACAGGGCGGCTTTGGGCTGGACTGGGAAGAGCAGGAGCCCTGCAAGGGCAGCTGTGGGCACAGCTGGCTGTGCTGCTCTGGGTACTGGCTGGAAGCAGCCACTTGAGCAGGGATTTGTCTGTCCCAATTTCCCATGGGATTTGGTAGGCTCCAGTTCTGGGCGATGCTCAGACAGGCTGATAGTGCTCTAGGACCCACAGAACACCTCACCAGCACTGTCTCCTTAGCATTTATTTTAAAACAAGGAATTTCATGCCCACCTTAGCAGGTCCAGCACATGGTTATCCTGTGTCTTGGCAGCAGTGCAGACAACCCCCTCTGGGGTTCAGACATAAAATTTGAAATCTTTTTGAGTACTTTGGGTTGTTGTCTGGCTTTGTCGTCTGCCTCCAAGGTCACTAAAGCTGTGCTGGGCATGCTGTAGGAGGGGATCTCACATCCCACTGGCCTCAGAGTCACCCCACCTCTCACAGCTAGCCTCTCCTTGACCACACTGAGGACCTCCTCCCTTTCCTTCCCACATCCCCTGCTGCCATTTGGGAGCAGATCCTGTTTGTGGTGGACCCCTGAGGGTGGTTCCTTCTGTCCAGCTGTCAGTTTGTCAAATCCAGACAGTGTCATTTGGTGTTTTTGACCAATTCTTCATACTTTTGTGGTTTTGTTTCTGCTGTTGCTTCATCCCACATGCCCTCTGCAGCAGCCCAAGGATTCACCAAGATAAAGGCAGGCTGAGGAGGAGCAGGAGGGGCAGGAGGGGCAGAGAGTTGGGAGCAATCATTGACCTGGAGCACAACACGGTTCCCAGAGCAGAGCCTTTGCCTCTGGGCTGGTAGAAACAGGCCCCTATTCCCTGCTAGCTCTACCTGGTGAGGAGTACAGGGACAGCAGGATGGGGACACACCACCCTCCATCTCTACCAGAGCTTCCAACAGGTACCAGCAGCCTCCCTGCCCACAGAGACTTTGGTTTTCCTCTCCTTCCCACAGAAAGCTCAGAGAAAGGTGAGGCTTGGCTGTGGAGGTGCCACACCTCCAGTGCTCCAAAAGGGCCGAGCACTGGAGTAGTCATAGAGTGGTTCTTGGGAGGATCTTCCATGGGGAACGCTGAGATGCTGTAGCCCTGGGGAGCAATGGAGCCTTTGGCAGTGTGTCCCTTTTGGGGTGTCTTGGCCTTGTGCTGGCTCTGAATAACCAAGAGTGAGGCCTGGGGGCTTCATCCTGTGAGACCACCAGACCAGCTCAGTTGGGAGCATTTGTGCCTCTTCCCTTTCCTCTTGCTCTGGTGACAAAGAGCAAAGCTGCCAGTTTGCCTGGAATGACCTCTGTGCCCTCCAAGCCTAACCCCTTCCTTGAAAAGACAAAAATCCCATTGCCTTGCCCCTCCATCTGTTTAGCGAACAGTTTAACCTAACAAGATTAGCATTTGAGGTCAGCTCTTCTGCTCTTACATTCCCAGCCCCCCCCCCCCCCCCCCCCCCCCCCCCCCCCCCCCCCCCCCCCCCGCCGTTTGCAAAGAAAACAGCATTGGATTTGGGACAAAAGCTCAAAACCCCTCATTTGTAAGTAGCACAGCCTTTGGAAACTGTTTTGTTCCAAAGTTATCTGGGGAAGGGCTTTTGAATCCTCTCCTAAAGCAAACAGGAGCTGACCAAGGGGATCAGCCTGAGGGAGGATGGAGCCCAGCATGAAGCAACACACCCAGAGCTGGGGAAATTCCAGTGGGTTATGCTTCCCAAGGAAGTTTGTGAGCAGAGAGGATGTGATAGTGGGGAGGGGCTGCAGTGAGGTGGCTGAACAGGATTGAATCAGGACATTCCCTGTTCTCCCAGACACCCTTCAGTGATGTTCCAGCATATACCTCCATCCTATTGGGAACACATGGGCAGTGAAGGCACATCCCTGATGGAGAAGCCACAGAAGGAAAGGATCACAGAGTCATAGAATCAGAGAATCTTAGAAGTGTTTAGGTTAGAAAAGACCTTTAAGATCATGAATCCCAACAGTGATCACTACCATGTTCACCACTAAACCATGTCCTCACATGCCAGGGATACTGACTGCACTACTGCCCTGAGCAGTCTGTTTCAGACCTTGACAACCCCTTCTGTGAAAAAAAATTCCTAATATCTAATCACGTGAGAGCGGTGGGCGGCATAGCTGAAGTAACCTGTGAGAGTACACCAGTGGATTTTTCAATGTGTGCCTTTACTTGTTCCTTAAGCATCAGCACAGCCCCACCAAGAGCCCCTTCCATGGGGCTGGGCCTACGCCCTGCCATAGCCTGGCACTGCCCAGGCAGGTGACAGCCCGAAGAGTCCCTAAGGACTTGTCATCTGGGTTGGGGGGAAAAGGTAAAGAGTTTGATTTTCATTCTCTGGCACCGTTTTCCCCTCCCTCTTCTCCCACCCACCCCCTCCCTTTTCGCCACATTGTGCTGAGCTTGAATCAGGCCTTCACAAAGGGGATTAGGGCTGGTTGCTGATAAATAGGAAAGCAGGTTGGAAGCGTGGGAACCAGCCATGGCGCAGCACGGAGGGACATTCCTGCTCCGGAGGGCTGGGTGGGAGCAAAAGTCCGGGCTAACCCCGGGTCACCCGGGGGAACCCAGCGCCTGAGAAGATTTGTTCGGACACTGCCTTTTGTTGTGCACAGTTCCGTGTCAGCCCAGCGTGGCTCTCGCCACTATTGATGGGAAGCACCCGAGGGCCCCCCTTTCACTCGGCATTTTCGGGGTGACGTCAAGGAGGCCTGTGGGAACCCGAGCAGGCAGCCCAGAGTGATCCCAGCCCTATCCCGTGTCTGCCAAGACAAGCAGGGATGCTCAGGGGGTCCCCAAGAGCTGAGCTCTGCTCTGTGCAAACTATCCCAGCCAGGTGGGATGGATCCTCCTGCAGACAGCTGGGTGGGAACATGGAGGGTGCTTTTCTTTATCTCAGCCCCAGTGTTATCAGAGAAATTTCCCAGAGGAAAGATGCGATCCTGCCAAAAAATTCCTTCTGGGAAATGTCTGTTGGATTGAGAGCATGACCACTCAGCCCTGTGAATCCCAGGGGTGTCTGTGGTGTCTGCTCCTGCCCCACCTCACACCTGCTGAAATGTTGAGCATCCCTCATTCTGATGCTTTGAATCTCCACATGGAGACCCCAAGAGAGGCGGTAGAAGAGCCTAGGACTGGTCTGACCCTTAGTCCAGCTTCTGCACTGGCCTCTTTTCAGGAAGAGGCCAGGCAAGGAATTTCCCCATGAGTACTGGGCTGGTTCAGTGAAGCTGCTTGGAACAGCCAAATGAAGATCAGCTGCTTTGCATCTGGTGCTGAGGCTGGAGCAGCAACACGGAGCATCTGGGGACAGGCAGCATGCCAGGGAGAGATCCTGCTGGGAAAATCCCTCCTTTTCCCCCTGTGACCTGACAGAGAGGAGCTGAAGGTGACCTTGAACCCTGCAACTCGTCCTGACTGGGTTCTGCATGGTTCATCCACCAGCCCAGGCTCAAAAAAGGAGCTGAGCTCCAAGGCTGGGACTCGCTTCCAGCCCTTGCTACTCCTCTGAAGCCTGTTTTTGCTGTCAAAGGCTCCAGCATGGTTCTGGGATCCTAAAAGGGTCAAAAAAGCTCAAAGGAGCTGAACCAAATGGTCTAAACAGCCATATCCACGTGTATGTGGATGTGGACCAACAGGCTTTGTGTATAGCAGGGAGGCAAAGGGGGAGAGTGACAAATATTTGCTGCTGGCAGGTCCTGTGTCTGTGTTCTACCACATCAGAAGGGAAAACAGAAGGCTCCCCTATGAGCTGTGATTACCCCAGAGAAATGGGGCAGCTCTGGGCACAGTGGGATTGTGGCTGTTTCACTGCTCAGGATGCACACTGCCCTTCCTGAGGAATCTGTGTGGGCAGCTGTGGAAATACTTAGAGAGGTCACTTGGGAGCCTAGGAGCTGCAGGGGCAGCATGGCTCTGCTAGGGCTGGACTACAGCCAGGGGTTTTCTGAAAGACCTCTGAAAAAAGTGGGAATGGCTTCCAAGAAGCTGGATTTTCAACTGGTCTGGGGCCTTCCTGGTGGGTGGAAGAAGCGAGTCACCACCTGCGTTTTTGGGTCCTTGCCCAAAGTGGCTCCCTGGCTCTGCACAGCAGAGTGCGGGGACTCACCATGCTGCTGAGCACCTGACCTACAGCCAAGGCAGCACATGGCAAACCAGGGTGTCCCTGGTGATCCTGGGAGAGTGCACCGATGGGGACAAGAATGAGGATAGGGATGAGGGTGAGGATGTGAATTGGAATGGGAATGGGGACAAGGATGTGTCTTTTTGGCAGAGCCTGTTGAACAAAAGGTGATAGTTTTCAACTGACAGAGATTCAGATTAAATATAAGGAAGTTTTTTACAATGAGGGTGGTGAGGCCCTGGCACAGGTTGCCCAGAGAAACTGCGGCTGCCCCATCCCTGCCAGTGTCCAAGGCCAGGCTGGATGGGGCTTGGAGCAACCTGGGATAGTGAAAGGTGTCCCTGCCCATGGAACGGGGTAGGACTTGATGGACTTTAAGGTTCCCTCCAATTCAAACCAGTCTAGGATTCTGTGGTTCTATGATTTGAAAGCAGACTGGAGCTCAGGGGCAAACTCCTGGTACTTCCAAGCATCCATGTATGGAACATGTCAGCCAGGACAGACAGCACAAGCACGTCAGGCATGGACACCTCCCTCCTGAAGGGCTGGATCAGCCCATGAGGACAGTTCTGCTGGGTCTCCCCTTGTCCCAGCATCCCAACCCTACCTTGGGTTTGAGCTGGTGGCACTCACTGGTGGCAGCCCCATGTGCCAGGAGATGTGGTGACTCTGCCCTCAGCCTTCCCTCAGTCCCGAGCCTCTCCTGGCCTGTGAGTGGCTCCATTCCCGTACCTCATCCCTTTGGCTCTCTGCAGAAGAGCTGTGAAATTTGATGTCAATTCCTGGCAGTTTGGGTGCAGTTCTGTGGTGCAACGGTGTTGACGTGTCCTGATGCCACATGTCCCTGTCCCAGGGCTGCACTCACTGACAGCCCCATCATTGTTACCCCAGAGCTGGGACATGAGGTGACACTGCCTGGCAGGAGCCCAGCCCAGGCCATGGCCATTCTCTTTATTGTTCTCCTTGTCTCCCAGCTATTCCTGTTACCAAGTTGTGCTCCCTTTGCAGTTCATTCCCACCAGGCAGGCACCTTGTTTCATACTGCTCGTAAGGATTCACTGCCCTTTGGCAGAGGTATTCCTGTGCCCTGACACCCAGAGCTGTGTGGTAACAGTGCAGCCTTGTCCCCCCTGTACCAGAATCCGGGGATAAACCATGGCTAGCCCGTGGGATGCAGGTTGTTTGCCAGGATGCTGATGAGCTTCCCTCCCTCCCCGGCTGGCAGCTGGGATGGTTCCTTCAGGAACCGCTTTGCCACCTGCAGTGGGAGCACCAGGACACAGGGACACCTGCCCACACAGCCCCCCCATGAGCCCGGCTCATCGAGCTGGGTCTGTGTGGGCACAAATCCACAGAGATGAGCTGAGAGTGAGCCGATACGAGGCATCATCTGCTTTGCAGGGAGAAGTAGCAGAAATCTCTCGTTTCTCTCCAGGCACCTGAGAGCAGCCAGATTTTGGGGGTGCTGAGCACTTAGGCAGTGAATGCAGAGGTGGCCAGAGCCCAGCGTCACCCCCTCCCGGGCCAGCACGGGCCAGCGGCCATTTGGCCGGGCCGGGCCGAAGGCGGTGCCGGGGCGGGGGGGTCGGAGGGGCCCAGTCGCACCTCGGCCGGAGATGAAAGAGCCGCGGGCCGGGAGATGAAAGGGCCGGCGGGGCCGCGGCGGGCGAGCACGGAGGTGAGGGGAAGTCCCGGGAGTTGTTTTTCCTCTCATCTGTGCCGCGCAGCAGGACAGCGGTAAGCAGCGCCAGGCGCTCCCAGGGTCCCCTCCCGGCTCCGGGCCCAGCGTCCATCAGGCTGCTGCATGGAGGAGGAGAGGCTCTGCTGAAGGAGAAGGGCTGCAGGGGTTATAATGGTCTCTCCTTTTACCATTTTTATCATGGGGGGGATAATAGTATCTTCTTTGCCTGAGACAGAAGTTGTAGGAATCCTGGGGGCAGTCAGAGTCACCATGAGCTGAGCAGGTGTCCCCTGGGCTGCTGAGGATGCTGTGCTCCAGAGGCCCCTTTTAAGCTCCTGCACTGGAGTTGTGTGTCTTCAGAGGCTCCTGCAGGGCAGACAGAGCAGAGGCTGGCGCTGACAGACGGGCATCCTCACCTTCCCCAGGAAGCCTCGGACTTGGAGGTTTGGATGAATCTCTAAGACCAAATGGCAAGCTACTGCTCCCAAAATATTCTCACCAGGGACCTGGTGAAGGTCCATTTTTCATTTCTTCGTATCACTTTCAGATGCACGAGCTTGTGCAAGGGTCTGGGCTCTCGCTGTGAGATGCCTCAACTGTGCAGGTACCCATGAAAAGAGGCTGAGCAGGAGCAGTTCCTACCCAGCTGCTACCTCCAGGACAAACCCCAAGTCTGCTCACCCCAGCAGCTCAGGCAGAGCTCAGAGGGGTTTATCCTCCAGCCCTAGCTCTATGTATCCCACATAGTTCTGTCAGGCTGCAGGATTTGTGGTGGCCAGAGGTCCTGACTGGCTATGGCCACAAGCAAAGGCAGTGAGGAACAGGGCACTGATCCCCAACACAGCAGGTAGGGACCGGGTTTTGGGGACCCACAGAGAGTTGGATAAAGATGCAGATGGAGCCAGACAGGTCTCCAGCTTGGCTTCTGCATGACCCAGACTGCATGGGCGAGCTTGAAAAAAATTGAGGGAGTCTCTTGTTGCAGCTTGAACTGATGTGTTTGTAATATCAGTGCTTCAGGGTGGTTTGATTGGTGCTAGAACTCCTTGATTGGGCAGATCTCAGGTGGGGAAGCAGAAAATACAGAGCTGCCCTCTAATCCAGCCCCTTGTGTCTCCTCTTCTGTTTATCTCTGCTGTCCCAGCAAGTCCAGGGCTGTCAACTTGCCCTGGGGATCACTCTGCGCATGGCCCATGCTGGACCCACTGGATGCCTGGAATTGGGGAGCAGGTCGGGGCAGCTAGACTGGGATGAAAACACCAGACAAACTCTCCCAGTTCCTCTCTCACAGCTGCAGCAAGTCTGACAGTGCTCTGCCTGCTCCTCCCTGGGAAGCACCAACCCTCTCAGGACCCACGGGGTTCAGCTGGCACTGGGAAGCCTGGGGACGGTGGCCTGAGGGACAAGGGGTCCCAACTCTGCTCTGCGCCTCCCCTCTGCACCAACTCTCCCTCCTCTTTCCTCATCTGCCCTGGGCAAGGGTCTCTTCTCACCTTGGCTTAAGCCTCAAAGCCATGGTCCTGGCTCAGTTGCTGGCTCAACAGTGCTTCTGAACCGGGGACAGATGGCAACAGCTCACCCACATCTGTCAGGGTAGAGCAGGTAAACCCTTCAAGAGAAGCCTCACTTCTCAAGCACCAAGGCACCTGTGTCAGGTGATGAACTAAACCTGCCCCAGGTTTCCCAGTACGCTGAGTGAACCAAGAGCTTTTGAAACCAGCCCAGAATCACACTGGGACAGAGCCTGCATTATTGTGCTTTTGCTTCCATGTGAATTCCAGTACTCTGACATATTTAGATCAAACCTGATGACCCAAATCTGACTGTGGCAACTGAGAGAAGAAATGACCCTCCAAAAAGAGCAGCCCAAAGAGTCCTCACATGTGCTCCAGGCCACCCCAGGCCACTGCACCATGCACAGAAGAGCAGCCAGGCAGCACCAAAGGGATTCACTGGCTTTAATTCAATTACTTTGCAAAGCAGCATGAGGCCAGTGGCACCTCCACAGGATCCACAGCAGTGGGACGGCTCTGCAGGCTCTGGAAGCTGTCACTGACAGCCCGTGTGAAACAGCTCCGTGGGCTGAGGCCAGTAAACGTGAGCAATGCAGAACCTGCCTGCAGCAGGACACGTCAATGGAGCTGGGGCACCAGAGGGTCTCCCTGTTGCTGGAGTGGGCCAGCAGCTCATTGGGGGACCTGGAAAAGCCTCCCAGCCCTTTGGGGCAGGAAGGTTGTGGGGTCAGGGAGGAAGCTGCCTCCAGAGCTGACTGGAAATGGAGGTAGGCATGGAAGGAAACAATAGGGAGGTGAGAAAAGGACTCATCCCTCCTTTCTCCTGCTTCCCTCATTAGAAACATGGACCTAGTTGAGGTTCCAAGGCAACATGAGAATCTGGAATTTGTAGGGTCTTGCAGGGAAATATCTCCAGGTGTGGGGCTCCTTACAGAGTCAGCATTTGCTGTGGCCTTGGGTACCTCTCAAGCCCACTGCCCCAAGTTGTCAAGGGTATCCAGCCATAAATGAGGCAGAGCAGGTATTGTTAATGTGAAAAAGCCAGAAAAACCCTTTTCACTTCAAGACCTCTCCTCTGGCCCTTTCTTTATCTTAATACTGAGCAGCTATGATGCCCTAGACAGGTCTCTAATTGAAAACATAAGTGAGGAGGCTGTTACCCCAACGTTCATTTTCTTAGGAGACGTCTACCATCATCTGGGGCAGGGAATCCCAGTTCCAGATGATGCCTGTCCCATCCCTACCACTGCCATGTTCCCAGGGAGGCCAGAGGTGCTGTGCTCAGTGTTCATCTGGCCACTCAGAATGGTGAGCTGGGGCTCAGCTTTTGTGCACATGGGTTTTTCCACGGCCCAGTGATGCTTTCCCAGTCTTGCTTCCTACCTCTCAGGGTAGCCTGAAAGCAAGTGGGAGTTTCAGATGTTGCAAAGCCTGACCTGCTTTGGTCAGTGGTGAGAGAAGAACCAACTTCAGCCCTGCAAATGGCCCAGGGGGAGCCTGGGTAAGCTTATGAGAGTGTGCCAGCCTGGGGACAGGAGACAACTGGGGCAGTGTGCCCTGGTGGGCAAGGGCTCCCAGCAGCAAAAACCCCAGGCAGCGAGTTCCCGTTACACCCCCTTGCACCTTCAGCCCCATCCACCCCTCTACAGAGGGGATAGGCCAAGGGGACAGGCCAGGGGCACCCCAGGCACTCCAGGGCTGGGAAGAAGGATCCCTCATCCTGGGGAGAGTCCTCTTGCTCCAGCCCAGCAGCTGCACCTGGCTGGCCCCCACGCGCCGAAGCCCTGGCACCCGTTGGACTGGCGGGTCTAGGGGCAGGCGGGATGGGCTGGCCCCAGAGCCCTCGCTCAGTGCCGCAGGGTTGGGTTCTCCCCGCTCCTGGGAACCAAGCGTCCGCTTTTGTTGGCAAACAGAGCGTAGCTTTCATGTGAAAAGGTTAGTACAGTATGTTAGTTCCTAGGGAGGGGATAATAGAGTCTGATTCTCACACCCGGGGCCTCGAGGTGACAGCAGCACGGGAGAAGGGTATTTAACACCTTCCCCTTGGGAATCTTTTCCAAGAGCAGGGAGCAGGAGGAGGGCAGTGTGACTTCTTTGTCCCTGCTTCCCTGGCACCCCCATCCCACCCTACTGGCACTGGCATCCTCACAGCGGTAGGAGACCCTGGGAAGCAATTGGACAATAGTTCAGGATCTGGCTCCTTGTCACCGGCTCACAGTCTGTGAGCACACAGGGAGGGTGTGGGTTGTGGTTCCCAGTGGGGATGGGGTCTCTGGGGGACCACAGGGATGAGCCCCCTTGGCTGTGTGCTGCCTGGGGGATGGGTGCCCTCAGTCGGTGTCCCTACAGCTGTCACTCCCTTGCCACCTGACAGCCCTGTCTGTGCTAGGACTGGGGCTCATGGTGCCACCTGGGGCACCCTCAGTGCACCAGGATTCAGGGGCAGATACATCCCACAAAGCTGGACAAGTTGGCAGAGCCCAGATGCTGCACAGGGACGATGTAAAGAAGCTGCTGTCTGCCTTGCCTTTCCTAGAAAAGCCAAGATTTCTTCTAAATCCAGCCTCCCTCCCCATTCCACTAGTGAAGGAGAAGGACAAGCCCTGTGAGTGTGTTGCACCTGGGGACGGCCCCTCCAGGGCTCTGCAGTCACATGCCATCAGGGGAACCAGATATAGATTGGTGTTGCCATTTTCTTAGGGGGGAGCATCCAGTGAGGGCAGGCACAACACCAGGGTGGGGGTTCCCAGTGGTGATTGCCAGCACAGTGACAGGAACCCCAGCCTGGGGCCTCAATGGGCCAGGATGAAGCTCCCCCAGGAGGTGCTGCTGCTGCTTGTCTAACTGAGGGGGCAGAGCTGGATTAAACCCATGGTTGCTCTGTGTTTTGAAGGAATTCAATTCAGACTGCCCATGCAGGAGCTGGATTGTCCTCAGAGCAGGAGAGACTAGTTCTGCCAAATTCCACCCAATGGGATGCCAAATTACAAGTGTCATTGCTGGATCTGTCACAGTGCTCCAAGTCTCAGGGCAGACACCTTCCCACCACTTACTGATCTCAGAAATGGCACCTTTTTGGGGTGATCTTTTCCTGGGTGACCAGGTTCTGATGCTGAAGTTGCCCATGGGAAAAAGGCGGCTCCCCAGCCTCCAGCACTGCCTGTCCTTGGTGTGCTGCTGCCACTGAGCTGTGCTCAGGTGGGACAAGGGATGCTGCAGAGCAGTAGTTGAGTGCCACCATGTCCCCTCCATGAGGCTGGGTCAGACACCAGAACATCAGGGATGGGATATTTTGCCATCTGGTCTATGCCTTCTAGAAACAAGGTGGTGAGGAACTGCTGCAATTAATGGCCAAAGTCAGTGTTTAATAAAGTGGAGAGCTGTGCCAGCTTGCTGTCATGAGACCCATCCTGGGCATCCCGATGATTTTAGGGCTGTGGTGGTGGGCTCCAAGCTGCTGTGCCCCAGACTATTGCCTTACAGGGCTCCTCACTCCTGTAACCACCTGACTTCACTACTCAGCTCTTTTGTGCTATTTTCTTTTTCTTTCATTCTTTAAAACAGCAAGATGACAATTCTAGCCTCACTAGATATTCTGGCAGCATCTCTTGAAGGAGCTGCTGCCTCCTGCCCCTGCAGCCTGTGCGCCCTGGGCTGCTGCCCCAGCAGCTACAGGGACCCCAGCTCCCATGGTAAGAGTGCACAAGTGCCAGGGGTGGCACTGCCATCATGGACCTGTCTGCATGTCCACTACTCCAGCTGTTCCAGCCTGGAACAGAGTGGGAGGCAACAGTGGACCCATGCTGGCATGGAGGCACTGGAGAGGAGCAGGTTGTCCCCTCTGGTGTGTGGGTTCACATCATCCCTACACCCACAGAGGATCTTTCTGGGTCAACCTGCACCATCCCACTCACACCAGAGGGGATGATTTCCAGATGGGATGGCCCAGGCCTGAGAAGCAGACATTCCCTCGCTCGAGTGTGCTGAAATGTTTAATTAGAGTTTAACAGCAGCCTGGGAAAAGATGTCATATTTCTGGGCTGCATTTTCCTGTGGGGCCGCGGGCTCCGTACGCGGAGCCGGGGCAGACCTGCGGCACAAAGAGCCCTTTATGAGCCTCTCCCTGCGCTCGCCCCGACCCTGAACTTTCCCATCAGCTGCTGGCGCGGTGCCCTCGCAGTGCCCGGGAGGGAGCCAGGGGTGGGAGCAGGGCTCTTGCTCGCTACTTCGGGGTGGTGCTGCAGGAGAAGGGACACGGAGAGGTGTCTGCAGGAGAGGACATGCCTCTGTGTTGGGATGCTAGGATGAGCCCTGCTCTGGTGTGGCCACAGGCACAGCAATGCACTGGCCGTGCATGCGGCAGGATGCCAGGGTTCAGCAGGATGGGACCTGGGGACACAGTGCTGCCTGTGAGGGTCCCTCAGCCAGGTGTTTCTGAAGGTGAAGCCCACGTTAATCACAGATTTCATTTCACAGACCCCAGCAGGACTCAGGTCTCAGTCCCATTTCTCCACCCCCACAATGGGAAAGGAGGGGAAGATGCTCAGCCCTGCCCAGCTGGTGGAGACAGCAAGGTGGCAGGACAGGATCCTTAGCCCTCTCCATCACCCCCCTGGGCACTGGGAGGGCCCTGGGGAGCACAGCCACCATCCTAAGGAAGCTAGAGAGGAATGTGAGGAATGAAGCATACACCTTTCTTCCCCAGCTTCACCCCCACAAAATGCCCATCAGCATTTTCCACTCACAGGTATTTTTTTCTGCTGGTTGAAATTATAGTTCTGCCGCCACTCACCTGCCCACGTCCTGTCCGTCAGGGAAAGGGCAAACCCAGGTGTGGCAGGGTCAGATCACTCCTGTCATCTGCCCCAGTTTTGCCTCCTCCACTTGGCCATTGAAACAATAGCCAGCGACACTCTTGGGCCTAGCTAGAGCCTAAAAAATGACACATTTGTACATCATTGCCCCTTTTTACCTTTTTTATGCGTGTGACACAAGCCTGTGATGCTGTAGATCACTCCCTGCACCCCCTGATGCTGTGGTGAGGAGCTGTGGAGGGGTTGGGTCCCCCATCACACCATGGTGACCCCATGTGTCACCAACACGCTGGGATCACATTAACACATCTGGGAGATGTCAGGCTGGGAACGTGGGGAATAAGTGCCTGAGGTTTCCTGGGGTTTGTTCTTAACTCTGGCAGCAGCAGCTCTTCCCCTGCACCCATGTTTTCCTCTCGCTGGTCCCAGCTAGTAGCCAATGTGGCTTCTCTCTGAGACTGCTTTGGGGAGCCTTTTGAAGAAGTTGTGAATGAAGAGCTGCTGTTTTCCCTCAGGATGAGATGCAGATGGTTACTCTCAAAGGGGATGGTGGTCCCTGTGAGTCCCTCTGTGCTGGGAATGCTGCCTGAGCCCAGCTGTGCAGTGTCATGCTCTGCTCACTGTGGGAAGAACTGCACCCTCAGGTTACATTGAACTCTTGCCTTGGACAGGGACAGCCTTCCAAAAGTGCTTGGCAGCAGCTGGGTACTCACCCAAATTTGCCCTTTGTCCACCCTACCAAAGGTTTCTCAGTAAATGCTGGGCAGCACATGGCCCATGGACCTTCACTTATGGCATGTCCTACAGCCACACCCATCCAGCTTTCATCCCAGAGGTGACCAACATAAGTCCCACCCCACAAGGGCTTGTTTAGGGAAAAGGATGCTGGCACGCCTGCAGTGAGACACTGGGCAAAGAAACCCACCACAGCACAGGGCTCCTCCTTCTCCTCACCTGCCCATGGGTGGCCTGGGAGCAACCCCCGACACCCCTGCCCACTGCCCAGGACCCCAGGGTCAGCTTAGGGATGTCCCCATCAGTGTGGCACACTCCATGTCACCTCCCAAGCCCCAGCTTGTTCCCAGAGTCCTCCTTGGCCAAGCATAGGTACTGCAGCCCTTTTGGACTCTGTCAGAGTGGGATCTGCCTTTACTCCCTAGCTCCCTCCCTACACTTTTTGTTTCCAGGTAGTGACAGTTTTTGGAGTAGGCCCACGCTCACAGAGACCATCCCCAAAGTGAGAATTGGTGTCAGACCAGGATAAATCAGTGGCTCATGTTTTGGGGATACCATCTGTCCTCAGCCTCAGCAGTGAAGGCTGAGCTGGGGCATCAAAGACCTCCTCCAGTGCCAGTGGCACAGCCAGACTGCTCATGGTGAGGATTGTGATGGTGGTTTTGACTTTAGGAGTTTAAGATTCTGCTTCAAAATGAAACTATGCTGCCCTCCCAGCTGTGGGGAGCACAACCTCCTAGCACATCCCAACTGTTGCCACACAGCCAAGGGGATGGATCCAACAGCAGTGCTCATGGCCAGGGCAGGGACCAGTCTGGACCGTGCTGGAGCTGGTTTGTCCACCTGGGCTTTCCTCATCTCACAGCTGAGGGTTTGGCTGCTGGGGTGTGCTGACCAGAGGGACAATGAGCATCCCACAGTGGGAACCGGGGAGGTGAGGAGGTGGCCAAGCTGGCAGCAGTGCCATTTCCCAGAAGGGCACCCCTGAGGACCCATGTCCCACCAGCCTGGGGGAGCCCAGCCAGCAGCTCTGTGCATTCTGCAGCCCTCTGGGGTAAGCTCAGCCTGGGGCTGAGCCTTGTCGGGGGATGAACTCAGCCTGGAGATGTGCTCACCCTGGAGACTATCCCATCCTAAGGCTGAGCTCAGTTTGAGGATCAGCCCATCCCGGGGGTGAGTTTAGTTTGGAGATGAGCCCATCCTGGAGTAAACCCTGCCTTGAAATGAGCCCAGCCTGGGGGTAATCTCAAAACAGCTCTAATCTCATTTTCAGGTCTAATCTCAGACCAGTGCTGGTCACAGCCTGGATGCTGAGCCCAGCTGAGTCAAACCAGGGAGGTTAGCCCAGTTTTGGTGCTAAATACAGCCCAACCCAGGCTGGGTGCTGAGCCCCACCAGCCGGAGCTGCTGTTCCTGGCTGTCCATCCGTGGGGTGGATGCCAGCCCAGCCCAGCAGGATTAGGGGTCCCCCATGCCGGGAAAGGGCACCGTGCCTCGGGCAGTGCAGCAGCATAGTGCCCGGCTTGTTTGTGCAGGGAGCCTCCCGCCCCTCCTCCAGCCTTCCCAGTCTATTCCACCTTATGTGAAGGAACTGGTTTTTCTTCCTGGGCCATTGTTTCCGCTGGATTGGGTAGATAGCTCCAGGCCTCGCTCAGATTTCCTTTCTCACGGGTTTTGGTTTTTTGGTTTGTTTTTTTTTTGTTGTTGTTGTTTTTTT
>VRYO01002223.1:5821087-5847549 GCA_009812075.1 Sialia sialis
TTGCTTGCTGCCATTACCCAGGACGAGAGGTTGGGCTCTGGGAGCCAGGTCTGCCCTGGCCATCCTGCAGCTACACACAAGCTGCTTAGGCTGGGGCAGCACAAGTTCCCATTTTCCTGCAGCTCTGGCTACTACATCGGGTTTATTTGCTTAAACAAATGGAAGGGGATGGGCCTGGTGCAGCTCCACAGAGCTAAAGTCCAGCTTGAGATGGGACACCACCACTTGACTGCTGACCTGGATGGTGGCCTGATGAGAGTGTGGCAGGGCTGCTCTGCAGCTCCAAGGGTTCCCTGTGATGAAGTGTTCCCAGCCTCAGAGTGGCTGGAGGCATGGGGACCTGGCCTGCAGAGCTGCTCCCTAGCTCCTTCCTTCCTGCCACAGCACAGCACATGAGCCAGGAGGATGTCCCAGTGTCCCGTGTGATGCTGTCCCCTACCCAGAGGTCTGGCACAGTGACAGGGAAGGGCAGGTAGTCCTCCAATGGTACCTGGTTCCAGCTGGGGAAGGCAGTGTGTCCTCCCCTGCGTGGCAGACTTGGGTTCCCAGATATAAATAGAAGCTGAAACATGAACCCAACTTCCCCAGTTCTGCCTCTGCCCTCACATCTTCACCACACTCAGCTGCAGTGCTGGCCTGGGCAACCAGCCAGGGGCAGACCCAGGCCTCACCACGGAAGGCAGAGGAGAGGGCAGCGGGATACTTTGGGACCAGATGGCCATGGAGATGCAGAGATAGGCAGCCACTTGGCCCATGGTGGCCCTGGCCTCTTGTTCAGGGCTGAAAACTGCTCTGGGGAAAAGCAGAGAGCTAAGGGTACAGCTTCCAGCCAGGCACTGCCCCAAGGGCTCAGCACAGGGCCGGGGAACAAGCCCCTGACATACATAACACAGCTGGTCCCAGGATCTCAGTCAGAGGGAGGACAGCTGCCAGGAAAAGCCAGAAGGAGCCAGAATAAGGGTGGCTGTTGCTTAATACACAATAAAGATAATTTCCTAAAGCTTGTCCAGCCCCGGGAACAGAGGACAGACCCCCCAGCTTGGCTGCATGTCCAGGGGAAGGTGCAGCAGGGAAGAGGCTTCATGGGCTGCCCTGGGGATTCCCGGGGCCTGACTCAGGCAGGAAGCCATCTCACAGTACGGCCAGCAAGACCTTGGGGGAGAAAGAGCAGTGCGGGTGCCTGACTGCCAATGACCTGAGTCTGGGGATCCTCTAGACAGAGAAAAGCTTCATCCCTTTGCAGTTTCCAGGGCTCTGACTCCCAAGGGCAGAAAATGGAACTCCGTGACCCATTTCTGATGACAAAACATGATGCTCCTGAAGGTCTGGGGTTGCTTGGCAGTGAAATTTCCACCTGCATTTTAGTTTTGGAATATGAGCTGGCAGGATGTGGACCCTCGCTCTGTTTCAAGTGCTGGGCAATTCCAGAGTTTGATTTGTTTTGGGTTTTTTCCCAGCTCTGAGGTCCATCAGCCTCTGGCATCCTCTGATCAAGAGCTGAGCTTTCACCTCTAGCTGGATAAAGCTCATTAGCTTGATAAAGAGGAGCAGCAATGAGATGCATTGTAGGGAGCTGGGCAAATTAAGCTTTGTCTTGCTGTGGCACAGGCTTTCGAGCAGAGTGGAGCAGAAGGTGGGTGTCCTGGAGCTGCATGACACAGGTTTTCACCCCCAGGAGGGGCTAACCCTCACCCCAGGATTGGATATAAAGCACATTTATAAGGCAGAAAAGTGCTGGCATGGGGCTGGAGGAGCAGAGGCACTGTAGTCAGGAGGGTGGGAAGGGACAGCTCACACCTGGCCCGTCAGCTCCTGGCACAGAGCTCACCCTAGAGCCAAGTCTTTAGGGACGCTGCGTAAGCTTGTTAGCAGGCAGTTATTACTGGCTTGCTTTGTTATTAAACTTGCCATGAGCATGTCCTGGAGCAGCACCCGTGTGCTGGGTGCTGGATAAACAGGGCTTGCGGCTACAGTGAAGGTTGGGTCAAGGGTGCTGTGGCAGCCTCAGCTTTTTGGGATGTTCTGCCCAGCTGGGAGGGAAGATGAGCAAGTGAGACTTGAGGTGGCTGAGAGGCAGCTGGAGGGATCCGAGGAGGCATGTGTGCAGTGGGAGGCAGCTTGAACATAATTTTTTTACATCTAGGAAATCCAGCTTTGCATGTGGGTTTAGGTGTAGTGTGGGGTGAGATTCTCATCACTGCAAAGGCCTTGAGGTACTGAAAAGGGCTTTCATTGTCACCCCTAGCAGTGACAGCAGTGGGATGGGGTTTCTGTTTGGGGACCAGCAGTGTCTGCGCTCAAGGGAGAATGAGTGCAGCAGGGGAAGAGAAAAACAGAGGCCACTCAGCCTGCTCCCATTCCTGCTGCATGCTGAGCCTGCTTCACAGCCTCCACACCTTATGCAGGGATGTGCCTGTGCTTCCTCTCCCCTCTTCCTATCCCTGCCCTTCACCCCAGCTCACAAGTCACCTCTTTACTCAGAGCAGCTGCAAACTGGGAGGTGGAAATGGGAAGAGGGTGCCCTCACAAGAAGCCAGTGGGAGCTGGGGGGACCTGAAAGGGAGCCAGCAGCAGATGGGATCCACAGACAAGGAGGTAGTGGGATCTGGGGTGCCCCAAGGAGGAGCCAGCAGAAGCTGGGGTACCCATGGAGCCTCCAGGGCTCTGTCACCCTGACTCTCACTATCTCCCCAGTCAGAGAAGCTTTGCTAATCTGCCTGTTTCAGCCATGGCTGATGCTCCCAGACAAGCAAGGCCCTTGTAGCTGTCAGGTGAGCCTTTCCCAGAGCTTATGCAAATGATACTAATTAAAGGCATTCTTATCTGTTCGATTTCCCACACCTTTTGCCTCAAGGGGGATAGAAAACTTCATGTTTTAACTCCATATTTCGTGGCAGTCAGAAGGACTGCCTAGGGAAAGTGTTGGGAAATTCAGCAGGTCACTCCTGATGAGAAGAATTGGCTTATGCAAGTGTTGAAACCCTTTATTATGCATGAGAAACCTTCCAGAAATGGATGACTAATAGCAAAGCGGGAGCAGAGAAAGCAGTGGGAACTCAGTACCAGGCTGGCATGAGATTCATGTCATCTTACCAGCTTAACAGGGTTGGGCTAGGTCAGCACTTGCCTAAGAGACCTCTCAGAGTACCTGGCAGTGAGGGAAGTGATGTTAATGATTCAATAAACAGAGCCCTTCCCTCTTTGTGAACCAAATGGCCCCTGATGCCAGGATCCCACTGGCAGCCCTGTGTTTCCACTGGCAGCATGCTACTGAGCTCAGATGGCCATAAAATCCCTGCTGCTGACGTGCAGGCAGGTTTGGTGGAGGATGCCCAGGCTGCATTTCCATGTAGGAGCATCAGAGCCCAACTCCCAGCCCTGGCAGGCAGGGCTGCCCTGGTGCTGTGGGCACTCAGGGCTGTTGTGTGCATGGGGAGGCTTTGCTCTCTGGAAGGACCACACTGACACACCCGGCATCTCCTCTGCTGCTGGGGGGTTTACTGGTAGCCAAGGACAGACACTGCACCATTGCAACAGAGCGGGAGCAGCAATGTGCATCTTTATGATTCCCAGGCACTGGTGATCAGAAGATCAGTGAGGAAAGCTCTTGGCATAAAGGGGAAGAGAAACAGCCCAGCCAGCTGCTCTCTGAAAATCCCCTTGGAGAGATGGCTGTCCCCAGCATTGCACCCAGAGGTGGCCTTTGCACCCACAGGGTGCGGAGATCTCCAGTGGGCTGAATTGCTGAGTTTCTGCTGTTTATACAACAACCTCAAAGGTGCTACAGGGCAGAGCATTGCTGGAGGAAGAGGAGAGTGTCTGAAGGTCAAAGCTGTGGGTGCAGCCAGGGCAGCTGAAGTCACTTGCAAAAAACGTGAGAAAATAGACATGTGAGCAGATGAATATGGTCAGCTCCTGACTTCATCTTCACATCTGGGGTGTTACCTGGTTTTCTTTCACTGCCCTTCTCACCATCTCTCACCTTCCCAGGCACTCTTCTTTGGGTTGTAGGCAGGAGCTGTGTGGAGGAAGATCCATAACTTCTGGCCTTTGGAGGCAATAGAGGGCAGCCTGTGCTAAGCCCAGGCATCCTGCAGTCTGGGGAGGTTTTAAGTCTCAATAAGTCCCTGAAAGAAACTCCTGGATGCTCAAGGGCTGTGCTTTCACAACCAAAGGGAGAGTTGCAACCTCCATCCGGAGGAGTGGCCCTTTCACCAGGTGATATCCATCTTGGAGAGAGGGAGAAAAAGGAGAGGGTAGGTGGTGAGTAGGAAAAGAGATATCACTGCAGGTGGCTGTTGAGTAGTCCTGTGATACGCGAGCAGAAGACGCCCAAGGAATTGTCCTGACATGAGCTGCCCTGAATTGCCCCAAAGAGTTCACACCGGGCAGTGTTGTCCTTTACAGCAGGTTTGATACACTGAGGATTTCCCAAGCCAGGAGCTCTCCAGGCAGAAATCTGTGTCTCACTGGTACAACCCCTGCCAAGGAGATCCCTCAGTGACATTGGCCTGTGACGTTTGTAAGCAGAGCAGGTGAAAGGAGCCCTAAGGCCCTGAGGCCGTTCCAGGGTGGCTTCTCTGGGCAGAGGTCAGCATCACCAAGGTGACCCAAAGCACTTCGGAGATGAAACTTTTAGAGATATCAAAGGAAGGAGCGAAACTGCATCCAGTGCTGTCTGAGCTGCTCGTCTTCAGTGTGTTTTGGGTACCAGTCTATGTCCACCTGAGTTCATGCTGCCAGCCTTAGGCAAGCTCACACTGACTTCTGCAGCACTTTTGGAGTCACCGAAGGTTTGGCTCCTGTTATCTGCTGAACTTGAGTTTTCTTTCAGCTTCTCAGCTCCATGGGTGGAGGTGCAGAAAGAGGATGGGATGCTGAGGTGGCCCTGGAGCTCCAGGCTCAAGCATCCAGTCCCTCGAGTCCTGGGAGGTTCATGCGTCACTGCTGCTGAAATCTGCAGCCAGGAGGGCTGGGAGAGGCAGGGATCATCCTAAACAAAAACAAGGCGCCAGCATTGCAAAAGGACATTTCACGTGCCTCGTCTTCCTTGGTGGCACAGGAGAGGCTCAAACTGCTGGGGACAAGCACCTCGTTGGGCTCAGGGAGCACAGATCCACACCAGTGACATCACCGCAGTCCCAGTCCAATGACATCACTCCTTCTAATGCCTTTGTGGTGACAGCACAGAGACGGCAGGGCTGCCAGTGCCCCTGTGTCCCTGAGGTCCTGGGGAGGAGCACACAGGTGTGGGGTTGACAGTGCCCCACACGAGGTGCAGCACCTTGACCAGGACGCGCAGGGAGGCACGGGGACAGGGGACAACAGTGAGGGACTGCAGCAAGACCGCAGCTGCATCTGAGACGAGCTGCACCTGCTCCTCGTCCTTGCATGTGACCCTAGAGCCTGGGGACGCAGGGGAGGTGTCACAGTCGTGTCCCCCAGCGCAGGGAGCCTGAGCTCCACAGCGGCTCCATGGCCCCGCTGCCGAGGGGATCGGAGCAGGGCTCGCTGCGCTCACGTGCAGCAGCAGGGGCAGCCGGCGCTGCCCGGCCCGGCTGATTCACACGGGGAGCCGGGGGCCGGGCTGCCGTGGGAAAGCGCTCCCGCCATGGCTCCCGAGCGCCGGGATTGCTTCAGCGGGGGTGCAGCCAAGATCCATTTCACAGAGGGCAGAGCAGATCTCGGCTGGGATTTACCAGTGACTAAGCATGTGCTGGCACGGGCTGCCCCAGCGTGAGAAAAGCAGGGCTGCTCCTTCTCCGAGGTGTGCCCGCTGCTGCCCTGCACCCCACTGCCTCAGGGACATCGGGCACGCCACTGTGTCACAAGGGCATCGGGCACCCCATTGCCTCCGGGGCATTGGGCACCCCAGCACCTTGAGGACATCGGGCACGCTCCTGTGCCACAGCGACAGCAGTGTCAGCGCATTCAGAAGCCCCTCAGTCCCCTGCTCCCAAGCTGGACTCTGCCCTTTCCTCATTCCTGAGGCCAGGCAGGATGGCGTGAGCAGAGCATTCAGCCCACTCAGCGCATTATCCCCCGGGCAGGACTGGGGCGTGGGCAGAAGCTGCCACCCCCACCCCGAGCCTGGCACAGGGGCTGGGGGGATCCTGAGATGTTGCAGAGATGCCAAAGCCTTCTCTGTCAGGTTATGGCCACTGCTTGCAGCAGTTGCATCCCAGGCAGTGTTCCAATGTGCCACCATCTCCTGCTAATTCACTTCTTGAAGATTTTTGGGGCCACATCTAATCCTGCCATGACGGATCTGTAGAAACCAAACATTCCTGAGAAGGAACTCTCCACTTCCTTACCCTATATACGAAAGACCCACACAAAAAACTACTCCACATCCCCAGGAGCCAAGCATCAAGCCTGAGGCCACCACTGGTCCCTGCAAAGCAGCCACGCAGCCCAGCCTCTGGAGGCTGCAGCCTTCTCCACTCACTTTCTCTCTTTTGGCTAATTTTGGCGATGCATTAAAAAAAAATTAATTTAATTTTTTTATTACAGCTAATGGCACTACTTATCTGGCTCCTGAGCTTGTACTGTGTTTTTGAGAAGCTGAAAGTTGTGAAGGCCCAGAGGCAGGGGGCAGTGGCGTGGGGCACAGAGCCTCTTGCCAGCGCCAAACAGCCCCAGAGAGTGGGGAATGTCAGGATACCCCTGTGCCGCTGGGTGTAGGAGAAACAGGACTTCTGGACAGAAATCAATATGATTATGTAGAAGGTTATTTGTTGTTTACTTTTAGTTTTAATTATACATTTTAAGACTACTGTTTATGCGATTACCTATTTTTGATTGGTGCCTTTATGCTGTTTACGTATTCTGCGTGAGCCCTTCAGGTACAATGATTAGTTGCTGTTCAGAACTTTGCTGCCTACCTTTATCTTGGGTTTTTTAATTTTGGTATTCTGTGTTTTAGCTCTTTTTTTTCTGATTTGGTATAATTTATGTTTTAGTAGCTTTGAAGGGTCTTAACATGTTGCAGGAAAACACTTGTGTACTTGTTATAAACATTGGTCTAAACTAGGGAATATACAGAAAAACAGCTAGGCATGTGAAAAAACAGCAAATATGTAGAAATATGTAGAAAAACAATTAGGCAGTAAAATATGGAGAAAAACAGTTAAATATAGTTTGGCTGGTGCATACGATACAGACCATGGCCTAGACTTGTTCAGACATGTTACTACGACCCAGACTTTTTCAGCATTACTACAGCTGGGCACCCCTGGGCCAGGGAGTGAACTGCCCCTAGATCACAACAGCCATGAATTTTAGAGGAGTAGAGAAATTAGTGCAAGGTCATGCTGGACACCGAGTGGGACGAGAAACCTGTACCCAGTGTGCTGGCACTGCTGCACAAGAACCTGGTGGCCTCTGAGCTTCCAGGCCCGGGCATCCTGGGGAATTTGGTGTGTGACAGAGGGCAGAGGAGACCCTGCATGTCCATGACAGCAAGGAGGGCAGGAAAGGAGGGTGCCCTTGGGCCCTGCTGCACCCTCCTGGCTGCCAGTTCAATGGACAGCTGGTTTGGGAGCTTTCTGGAAACCTCTGACTCTCCAGTGCTGCCACTGTGCCCAAGAGGTGCCATCCTCCACCCCTGCAGGCTCAACACCCCTCTCCAGCATGCAGCCCATTGTTACTATCGTGGGAAGTGGGACCAGAACATGTCCTCAGCAACTGCCCATCCCCTCTGCCTGCCTGTTACAATCCCACAGATGCCTGTGAGGGTGTGGGTGCCTTTTAGGGGGTGCCATCTTGACTCTAGGTCCAGCCTGTGCAAGCTGGGATGTCCTCAGACCTCAAAGGGACCATCTAACACCCGGCCAGGCTGTGCAGAAATTCAGGTTCCCACAAATTACAGCATCATTCTGCCTCCCTTGGGCTTTCGTCAAGATGCATTTCCTAGGTTCCTGGGTTTGAGGGTGAGACCAGGGAGAGCTTTGCCCTGGTCAGGGGAGGGGGACATGCCCCCAGAGGTATCATCTTGCCCCCAGTATGAGCAAGGAGCAGCACAGGGCTTTGTCCCCAGTTGCTCAAGGGGTTCCCTGATGCTGCTGTGCAAGTCAGAGGATTGCCGCAAAATTCCCTTTTAAAAGTGACAGCGTCTTCCATGTTATTTGGGTACTTCCAAAATCACCTCTTGTCCATCTCTGTCTGTCCATGCTGCTGCTCTGCAGGGCTGGGGCACTGGGGCCTCAGGGAACTGAGCCCAGGTGTCTTTTCTGTCCAAAATAACGGGGAGCGCGTGCTGGTTTTGTGGAGGCTGCCAGTGGAATCACCTGCTGCTGCAAGGTAGAGCTGGGACATGGTGGCAAGCTCGTTTCTAAACAAATCACCATGCCCTATTCCTCCTGTGTGAGCAGGGCCATCGCTGGCCCTTGTCATGAACCCAGCACCGCTACAGCCCCAAACCAGCAGAGTGGCCACCAGCCCACACCAGGGCCTGGGTGGGAGCTGGAAAACCTTTCTGGTTTCAACAGGCTCTGGAGCAAAGCCCCTGGCAGGGAAGTGACTTTTTCTGGTTGGTGAAGTTGCTCACCTGTCTCCTGCCTTGCCTTGGGTGCAGCATGCTGGGAATGCTCTGCCAGCAGAAAACAGCCCCTGAAAACAAGCAGCTGACAAAAGGTGTTGCAGCACATCCCAGCAACCAGCTCCCAGGCCCAGAAGGGAGGGGAGAAGAAAGGGAAGGAGTCAGGGAGCTGGCTGCGATGCTCCTGGGGAGCTTTAGTGCTGCTCACTCTGGTCAAGTGTGTTTGGCTGCCAGCTGCACCCTGTGCTCAGCCCTGGGCACCATCCCTGGGTGCTCCTCAGCAGTGGGGTTTGAGGAGCTCCTTGGGAGCACCTGGCACATGCAGGCACTCAGAGACCTGTCTGAGTACATTTTGGCAAACAAAAGGTGCGGTAGAAAGCATGACTCAGTGCTCACAGTGCTGCAGCACAGCCAAGGCAAGCAGAGCCAGATGAGAGCCCAGAGTGTTTTGGGGTCCACAGCCATACCCCCCCCCAGCCTCTATCAGACAAAAGAGATCAAATCTTGAAGCCACAACCGAGACTTTGGATGTCTGTTTGTTGCTTTAAGGCAGCCTGGTTGCTGGTGTTTTCTGCCCAGGCAGCCAGGGTGGCAGCAGTGCTGGCAGCCTGGCTGGAGACGTGGCTGAGCACACACAGAGGGAGCACCTCTAGAGGGGGTTCTTGTGCTTGTGGCTGGTGCCTGTCCCTGCTCACTGGGACAGGTCCTGCCCTGTTTACCATGGTTTGCCCCAGGTTTCTCTGCTGTGATACATGATGCATGGGCTGCCCAACCTGTGCATGGGGTGCCCAGCATGGTTTTGTGCCCACAGCAGGTAGGAGGTGCACAGAGAGCACAATGGCCATCTCACTGACCTCCCCCTCTCTTTTCTCTCAGGTGTGCAATTGCAACAAGTACCTGAAGGTCTCACGAGAGAGGATGAGGCAGCTGGTGGAGAGCAGCAGACAAGCATCAGAAGAGCACAGTGCAGGTGAGTGGGTGGGTGCCCACAGCTGGATGTGATCCCCCCTCCTGTGCCCTTGCCTGGGACTCAGTGGCCTGGATAGAGCAGGACCATCCCTCTGGGCCTGAAGGTTCCTCAGAGAGGTACCCTGCCATCAACCTGCCACTGGGTGCAGACCCACAGAGTTCTTTCAAGTCCAGTTAATGTTTTTTCTGCCCTGGCTACCCTGTCCTGCCCTGCAAGGCACTGGGTCATGCATGGGATTGCCCAGCCCGGGGGGATTGGTGACATGCCAACAGTAGCTCAAGTGATGGCCTGAGGCCATCATCACCTGAACTGAAAAACTCAGCTTGGGTGGTGAAATGCCTCCTGGCTGGAGCTGCTCACAGTGCCTTCCTCACCTGCCCAATGCCTCTTGAATTAGGTCAGGCTGCAGGGAGGTGAGTCAGTGCCATCTGCCCAGCCAGGCTGCAGCGGGCTCTGCAGAGGGAAGGCTCCTCCGTGCTGTGCTCGAGCTGCATTGACTCACACACACTCCTTCCCGCAGGGAGACACAGTTTGGTGGCAAACGACACCCATTGCAGACACACCGGAATGGGAATGTGCCCCTGTTCCTGCCCTAACCCAGGCCGGGCTCTGCTACCAGCCCTTTGTGCATCACTTAGCCGTCTGGCAGCAGGGAACAGAGGGAAGTGGCAGCTGTGGCATTGCTGGGAGCTGCACGTGTGGCTCTGGGGATGAGGAACGTGGTGGGGCGGTTTTTCCCATGGTGCCAGCAGCCTGGGAGTGCTGTGCTTCCCCAGAGGCCAGGACATCCTCTCCAGAGCACTCTCTGCGTGTGTATCCAGCGACCAGACGGGCCAGTTCAGCCAGTTTCAGAGTATGGGAAATAGAAATGCTGTGGTTTGTGCTCAGAGTGAGCTGTTTCCCCTTCCCCCTTCATGATGAGGTTAATGGAGCTGGGAGGGTCTCCACACAGACTCTTCAGGGACCACCTTGCCCTACTCTTTTACACCCCATCTGCAACACTGTGTGTCTCCATCAGGCTGTGCAGTCTCCTGCTGGGTCCCCCATGTACCTGGGACGGGGAGGATGGGAAATTATGGGGAAGGACCAGGTGGGACCGGTGGGATGGCCATGTCACTCATGACCTTGTCAGGGAGCATCCTCCAAGGGACCATCCTCTGCCCCAGAGCAGGCAGGGGCAGGAACCAAAAGTGCCACAGCATCCTCAGAGGGTCGGTGGAGACATGAAACAGAAGCTGTGATTTGTACAGGTGGGCACAGCAGGGCACTGGCAACCACCCAAAGTGAAAACCCCTGGAGTCATGCCAGCAGGGTCCCCCGTGACCCAAAGGTCTGGCCCCATCCTGGGGTTTCCACTGCTGTTTGGATTTTGCTAGGACCTGCAGGTGAGCTTGACTAGATTGCCCCCAAAATGTCCCACTTTAGGTCAGGTTTTCAGGAAGACAGACAGGAAGGGTGTGCTGACAGTGTCCTGCCATCACTTGGTGGGGACAGTGGTGGCATTGGGACAGGCTGGAAAGCCATAGAAGTGGGTCCATAAGGAAAATCTCAGCTGTTCACTGATCTCCTTTACATTTTCCTGCTGAAGGAGTTGGTGGCAGGACCTGCCCTGCCCTTGTCATGGCCCAACACATGGCATGGAGTGCTCAGCACCCACAGCCCCACACCAGAACTGTCCCCTGTCCCATGACTCCAGCCCAGGCCATGTTGTCCCTGTCAGCATTGGCCAAGACCATGGCCGGGTGCTGCTGCTTGGCAAGAAAATGCCTTTTCCCTGCTCCTGCTTCCAGGCAAGGAGGGAACCTCCTCCCACAGGGACTTCACCTCTCCAGGGCAGAGCTGGTGGATTCTGGGGCAGATGGAGACAGATCCTTCAGAACCACCCCTCAGCGCAAGTCTGCATCTGGCCCAGAGTGCTGGGGTCCAGCTGCAGCCAGCCACAGGCCAGTGCTGCTCCATTTGGCTCCTGGATTTTTATAGCAGGGCTTCCAAATGATGAAAGGCCAATTATTCATGCTGTAATAGCTCACTCTTACTTGGACCTAGGACTTTCACAGGTCTTAGGGAACATATTCCTTGACACAGCAACAATTTTCACTGCTGGGGAAAAATGAGGGCTTTGTCAGAAGTGCTGCAAATTGTTTAAAGCCCAGACAGCTTTGCCCTGTGATGCCTTTTTCCCAGTGGGATGCTCTAAGCAGCTCAGGTGCATGGGGCGGGCTGTGGGTCACCACGGGGCACAGACAAGTCCTTGTTGGAGGCAGTGACAGATTGTGGCTCCCAAGTGACCCAGGGGAATAAGCTGTGTCACAGGCTCTGGTCTAGCCAGTGGAACTCTTGCTTAGTCAGTGCAGTAAAACCAGCTGGCACAAGGCCTCAGAGCTCAGTGGGTGCTCTGCCAAATGAAATCTGGTCTCTGGGAAAGGCAAGGATGTAGCATATTCCATCGGGTTGGGAGTTGCCAAACAGAGGAGGCAAATTTAAATCCCCCCTCACCATCTAAAATGTGCTGCAAAATATGAAAACAATGGATCCTGCTACACTTGGGTCTGTGGTGCTGACCAGCTATGGTGGAGCCTCCAGCTGACCAGCTGCCAGCCCTGGGGCTCTGGACACAGTTGCAGGGTAAGTCCCAGATGGCCCCAGGGGTGGCTGGAGGAGCAACCAGAATGTCCCTACACTGGGTGGTAGGATGGCATCAGGCAACTTCGGCATCCACCTTTCTCCTGCCAGCTTGAGCAGTGACTTGGGGTTTCTTTCCCTTCTCAGCCCTCGACTCCACCCAAGCCTGGGGAAGAGCCGGTAGAGACAGCAGGCAGGAGGAGGAGCTGCAGACTGCAGTGTGGGGAAGGCTGGGCAGCAGCTCCAGGCTGGGGTGGCAGCAGGACAGTCCCTCCTCTACAGCCACCACACTGGGCCAGCTGAGGGCAAGGGCTGCTGGGACTCACTCCCCTTAGCCAGGAGTTCTCATGGACGGCAGGAAGAGCCCTCTGCATGCATAAAGCCTACGGCCGGAGGCTTCCCTGCTCCACAGTATTTGGCTTTGCTATGAGCATCACACTTGTCTTGTTGCCATGTGGGAAGGGTGTGAGATAGGTCCCTGAGCTGTCCCAGGAGTATTCTTCAACCATGGATCCTCACTGCCTTGTACCAGACTCAGTTTATGGGGCCAAGGCACCTCCATTGACTTAGGCTGCTCTAAACACTTCTACGTGGAAGGGAATGGGTTCCTGAGGAGTTGCACCCCTGGATCCAGGGGATCTTCTCCCCACTTGGCAGCCCCATGCATTTAGGCTCTCTTCTCCAGGGTGCAACAGAATAACAGGAGCATCCTCACGTGCCCAAGCAGGGCAAGGATGGGACCAGGGGCTGCAGTGGTGAGATCAGCCAGAAACATCCCCCAGGCTCAGCTGGGTTGTGCTCTGCCAGCTTTCCGTCTTCAGCGGAGTTTCACTTGCTCATATGGAAAAGCACGGCAGGGCTGGGACCCGGTGACATTGTTGTGTCTGCTGGTTTGCAGAGCTCTGCTGTGCCTGGGGCACTGTGCCCAGCATGACCTGGGAAAGAGCTGGGGCCATTCAGAGCCGGGGACCATTGTGTGTGCTGCTGTCCAGCACTGGGTACAGGGGCTGGCAGGGTTCTCTTCACAGCGCCACGGGGAGTTAAGAGCAGCCTCTGGAGCTGCCTCTTCCTTGAGCTCATCCTCCCTCCTCCACCCTGGGAACATCTTAAGATCATGGCCCGGCTGCTGCAGCCCAGGTTGCACAATTCCGGTCCTTTGTCCTTTGCTTATCTGCCTTATCGAGGAGGAAAAGATAACCAGGTATCTTCAGTGCCCTGCAATCAGCACATTTCTCAGGCTCATAACTCCTCTTATCAGACTGATCTCTTACCGCGGCCGAGGTTTCTCATGTACCTTTGTACTCCAAGAATGCTCCCAGGTCTGTGTTCAGCCTTGAGCAAAGCCTCGACAAAGCTGAGAGCTTTCTCACAAACCCCCCAGCCCTGGCTGTGACCGAGCCACTCACACCACTGTGATAGCTCTGGCTGTGGTGGGTGCAGGGCTTGGGGCTGGCACAGGGCTCAGGGCTGGCACAGGGCTACATCTCCAGAAGCAGCAGGAGCTGCCAGGTGCTTGCTTGAGCCAGCTGGGACAGGCACCCAGCTCCTCACCCCAAGGCCTTGGTTCGGGCAGGGGTGACACAGAGGTATCTGGGCAAGAAAGAGGACCCATGGGGCAGGATTTTGGGCAGAAGTACCTGGCTCCCTGGGAAGTCGTTGGCCACAACCCTGACACTGAAACCCTGGGGGTATCCAGGGCTCACACAGTGGGAACAGGTTGTTCCCAGCTAAATAAGGGCTTTGTAGGCTGGGAGAGGGGAACGGGCACAGGTTCAGAAGTTTTCCCTGAATCTGCTGTGTCCCTGCTGTGCCCCCTGTCCTGCTGTGGAAGTCCCAGTGGTTGTCCCAGTAATGCTGACCCAGCACTGCAGCATTGCAGCTGACAGAACAGGCTGAAGGGACTACAGGTCACCAGTGTCACCATCATGGTGGCTTTTCAATGTGACCCCCACTAAGAGCCCCTCTGTGTGGGGGAATGTGCATGCCCTTGCCCGCACCAGGCAGCCCATGTCTTGTCCCATGTCCATCCCACTGGGCTCAGCCCCATGAGCAGGATCTTGCAGTGGGGCACATGGAGCTGCAACTCCTGTCTTGTCTCTGTACTGGGACAAATCACTTTGCCCCCACAACCTCCCTGTGGCAACAGTTCAGGATTTTTGTAGGACTACCAGAGTGATCCTTGTGGCTCTGGTTCCCAGATGCTGCCATGTCTCCCCAAGTGAAGGGACTGTTGGTTCCTTGGACTGCCCAGACCTTGTTCAGTGCACGGGGTGTGGGATGGGCCTCTGGTGTGGGTCTGCCCCACTGTCTTGTCCCAGCTGCTGACTGGAGGCTGAATGAAGGGGATCCAGTCCAGGCTGGGGAGCTCCTGCTGCACCCACCTCGTAAAGCATGGGGCCATCCTGCCCTGGGGCATACAGAAGGGGCTTGAGCACAAAGCAGGGCTGCTGCAGAGGTGACAAGTGTGTGCAGAGGTGGGATCCCACCACCGAGAGTGGCCCTGCTCAGGTCAGGAAAGAACCAGATGCAGAAATAAGCAGAATGGGGGTGCTGCAGCATCCCCTCTCCCCTGGACATGGCAGCATTTCCTGGCAATGAGATGTCATGGTGGGAACAGCAGCAGTTTTTGCTTGTTCTCGTGGGATTAATTCCCACAGGCAAGCAGAGGTGGATGGGAGCTGTGAGTGGGAAGCACGTGCAAGGCCAGGAGGAGATGGCTCATGTGCTAAGCACTGCCCAGTTGGGGACAGTGCTGGGGGATGGATGTTGCTGCCTATGGAGCTCTGCAGCATTCACATGGGGGTGCTCAGCCTTGGGGGACTGGGGGCAGCTGGGCTCAGCCCCTCACCCAGGCTCTGTCATCCCCAGGGTCAGGCAGCCAGGAGGGGGAGAGGTGAACAAGAGGCGAAGGGGTTTTTATTTTCAAGATGTTTTATAATGGGATTATTAGTTCCCAAGAAGTGTTTCAAATTGATTCGGTAAGGAATCGCTTTCCGTTCTCCTCTGTGGGGATGCAGTGGGAATCCAGCCTTTGGTGTGAACCTCGCAGAGCTCTGGAAGCCACAGATCTGACAAGCTCCCGGCATCCTGGAAGGATACGCTGGGCTCCCTGCAGCCCCATGCACCCTACACATGCCTTTTGCTCCACCTTTTCTGGAACTCTGGGGTGTGCAGCATCCAGGCAAGATGGGCTGCAGTCCCAAGGGAACTGTGGCTCCACTGGGGAGGCCTCTGTCTGTCTGAAAGGAGAGAAAAAAGCCCATTTTCAAACCATCCCCCTTTCCCTAGGAAACCCCTGTTTTTCTGGGGGATCCAGCCTTTCCCAGCTCAGTTTTCCCACATGCCTGGCTGGCATCCTATGCCTGATGCCTGGTGGCCCTTTCACCCTGTCGGTGAGGGGAGCACAAGCATCTTCAAAAGCCCTGGGAAGAATTTGGTGAGAGGGGGAGAAGGGGTTTTACAAGCTCCCATTCAGAAATGGTCACTTTGAAGTGATGTAGCATTTTCAACCCTTTGAAGAGCCACAATTAGGAGGGGGCTGGTGCAAGCAAAGGCAAAACTATGGGGTGACCATCACGGCCTTTCTCTCCTCAGGCTTTTAAGAGATGAACTTTCCCTCCCTGTTACCTTCTTCCCACGAGCCTGATGGGGGAGGGATTGGGATGTTTTGGGAGAGCTGGAGGTTTCCCATACCCCTGTGCAGGGAAGGAGGGATCTGCCGGTGGCTTTGCCTGCCAGCAGCAGGACAATGGAGAGAGCATGTTGCAAGAGAGTAAATTACTCAGTATCCCTGCAGACACACAGAATGTCAGTGTCCCATCAGTGTCCTGGTGCCATGATCAGGCCAGGGAAATTTTAGGCTCCATAATGGGGAAAGTTGTTGGCCATGGTTGCTGGGTGCTGGCAGTGCCATTTCCATTGCATTGGATCTAAAAGTCCCATCCAAGGTCGATGTCCCTCCCTTCAGGGTCTGATGCTTGAGAGCAGGGAGGATAGGAGAAAAAAGGTGCCCAGGCTGAGGCCACCTCATGCCACCAAACACAGGAGTAGCACAGGTCAGAGGGAGGTGGGAACAGGGTGAGGACAGTGCCCCTGTTCCCGCCATGGGGATCTGCCACCCGCTGGCAGGCTTTATCCTGGAGGAATCCCTGGGAAATGGACTCCTCCTCCACATCCCTTCTCTGGGTGGCTCAGGAATCTCCTGAGAGGAGCCTGAGTGTTTGACCACTTGCCAGAAATTGGAGAAAATGGAAATTGAGGTCATTGTTTTCCCTTAAAGGATACATGCCAATGTCCAAGGCAGATGCAGGAGATAAAGGAAAGGCCCACCTGTGAGTGAGGCCATGGGGCACTTGCCCAGGGCACAACCCTGATGAACCCAACTCTTGCCCAGTGTCTCCAACAAGGCTTGGGACTGCTTCCCCTTGTGCTGTGTCTGCAAACCCCAAACTATTGCTGCTGCTGGGCAATGTGATGGTAAAGAGCTGGCCTGCAAATCCCCCCTGAGAACATCTCCAGCCATGACCCTGCATATGGCTCTTGGTGTGCTGGGAACTGGGAGTGACCGTGCCCCACTAGCTCAGGCTAGGGGAGGTGTGGAAGGTCTTGGGGGTATCTGGGGAACCCCCCTGAACCAGGGGCTGGTGTGAGCTGATCCCTCCACACCTCCCCCGAGCTGTGGCTCTTTCTGCTCATGCAATGAGCAGGCCCAGATCCCACTGCACAGCTGGGAGATGACTCTGCCAGGACAGGACAGCTCTGCCAGGATGGGTTGGCAATGTCAGGGCTGTCCCCAGCCGTGCGTTCCCCCACGATAATCCCCAGCATGTCCCAGCTCCTGATGGCTCTGAGATGCCGGGAAGGGCCAGCTGGGAATGCTGGTGTCTCTCTCGGTCTTGGCTGGCTCCTGACAGGGTCCCCATGATTCTGAAAAAGGTCAGATGGACACCCCAGAAGTGCCGCTGGGGCGATGCAGGATGCCTTTCTTAGTCGGTGCCTGAGCAGGACAGACCCCCCTGCCAAAAGTGAGTCATACCACAGCAATAACTGCAGCCTGTTCCCAGCTGCCAGGCTCCCTGATGGATGGGAGGCAGCTCAGCCCTCGGCTTCCGCTGCCCGGATCCGGAGATTGCGGGAGGAAGAGCGTTCACCGGGTGCCGAAACTGCGGGGCCAGAGCACCCGGTGTGTGATGGCAGCGATTCCCGGTCAGGGGGATGGGGCTGGGACGTGCGAGGACAGCTCAAGGGACACAGCTCCACAGCACTGTGCTCCTTGCCCTGGGTACGTGGTGGGAGGTGGGGGGGTCACACACTGGGATGGGGTCACAGCCCAAAGCCCCGTGTCCGCGAGCAGGTCCGGAGAGTTGTGGGTGCCATTAGCAGCTGATGACATTGGCGGGTTAATTAAAGCAGCAGTAAGGGCTTCCCTGCTGTTTGTTTGGCCCATAATGAATCCGGGGGTGGGGGCACAGCCCCACTCTGACAGCACCCTTGCCTGACATGTGTCAGGGAGGCAAAACCACTGCACCCAGAACAGCAGCAGCATTGGTGCCCAGACTGGAACTGACCTCAAGACACAGCAAAGGAAGTGGAGGAGGTGCCAGGCAGGGGAGCAAGTGGCTGTACGGGTGCCACGCTTAGGGCAGGCAGCTGCTGGATGCTGGTGACCAACCACCCTCTACCAAATTCAGAGGATGTTCCTCCCTGGGATACAGGGCAGAGCCTGGACCCCTGCAGGGATGACAGGCCCCTCACAAGGGTCACTCACCTGGCTGAGCGCAGATTCTGCTCATCACAGCAGTGACTGATGGTTTTTCTGCTGTCTTCTCTCTCCACAGGCCAGCTGGGGAGCCAGAGCTGCGATGTCACTGTGCCAGTCTGTGAAACAGCCCAGCCTGGCTGTGCCCCACACGGTGAGCACGCAGAGGGGATGGAGCAGTACAGGGCAGCCGCAGTGTTGGCAGGGAACATGATCCTGCAGGTCACTGCCATTCCCCCCAAGGTGCTGGACAGAGCCGAGCTCACTCACTTCTACTGCTGCTCCCACTGTGGGAAAGTGTTTTGGGAAGGGTCCCATTTTGGACACGTTGTCTCCCAGTTTCAGGATGTGCTTGTGGCCTCTGGGGACACACAGAGTGTCTATGAGCTGAGCTGAGCTGAGCTGAGCTGAGCTGAGTGGAAGCACAGCAGCTTCACAGAAGAATGGGGACTGCCTGGGGAACCTCAGCAGATTTTGGGCCTTGGGTTTCCAGAGAGAGGCTATAAGTGGGGAGGGAGGAGCTCTCATTTTGGGATCAACCATGGAGAGCACGGTCGCAGATGCACCAGTGGTTTGCAACAGCCCAAAAGTATGCGACCTCCATGAGATCATTAAAGCAGAGGTGGCTGAAGAATGGACCCTTTGCTTTATTTCTGCCCCTCTCCAACCTACAAATGGTGAGATGTTGGCAGAGCTCTGCTGACCAAAACCTCACCCCATGAGTGCTGACTCCACCCCACCACACCCCAGTGCCCCTCTGCCCACTCACTCATGGGGGAGCAGGAGCTGCATCCCCAACAGCAGCACGGATCAGAGAGCATCCTGAGCACTCCCACTCTGTGGGACATGTGTCACACCTCCACCCATCCCCAGCATACTCTCCACCCTGACCCTGAGCTCCCAGCACTCCTTGGAGGCAGCTGGTGGGTGCAGACGTGGTGGTCTGCAGAGGCTGAGCATTGCTGGGCTCATGGAAATCTCTGGGTGCACCACAATGCCCACTCGCACCTGCACCCACTGTGCTGGGGCCTGGGATGACCATGCTGGTCCTGGGGGTGCTCCCACTGGTGCCAAAGCCTCCTCCTCCCCTGGGGAGATGCCTCAGGCCCCGTGCCCAGGCGCTGTGCAGGGTGCACAGGAGAGGCAATGATGTGTGTGGGGCCCACCAGTACCAGGAACTGGTATCACTGGTGGGACTGCCGAGCATCTAGAGGAGACTGCATGTGCCTTGGAGTTCTTAGGCTAGGTCCTGCAGCCCCAGGGGGCTGCTGTCCAGTGCCTTCCAATTCATGGCCAGGCTCACACCATTCCATCCTGAACAGAGGAGCATCTGCAAAATTCCTCCTCTAATCTGGTTCAACTGCCAGGCCCTGCTGTTGTTGTTAAGAGGGCCTGAGGAACGCTTGGCTAAGTGACATTTATGGGCCAGCGATGCACCTGCCCAGGCAGCTCATGCTGCAGTGCAGGACTCATTTTGCCTCTTCCAAAGCTCCTGGCCACTTTAAATATTCTTCTTTTCCATAAGATCCATAATATTCATGCTTGAGCATTAATTGGTTCAAGTGACTCCAAAAAGCAGCCATCCCCACACTGCCAGTACTGGGCACTGAGCAGCCCAAGAAGTCCCCCAGGCTCCACACAGACTCATCCTTTTGTCATCATCCTGCTTCTCCAGGGTTTGTTCTGGGAGGGCAGAAGCTAAGGATGAGGCAAAGCAGGAATGATGCAGAGCCTCCAACAGCGAGCAAATGGGATGGACCTTTCTAGACTCTGTTTAGGGGAAGCTGCTGAGCCACATGCACATCTGACCAGAATGGGCATTCCTGGCCTTTGCTGGGTTTTCCAGAGCTGTGGTTTCACATTCATCTGCCACTGCTTCCACTGTGGAGGGGAGCTCACAGATGGGTACACATGGTCCTGTCCCTCACCTGGGGACAGCTGCCTAGGCAGGTGCCTTCCTTCTGATCCCTGGGGACAGTAGGGTCACCTCCTGGCCAACTCCAGTACTTTAACTGCTCGAGAGCTCCTCCAGTTTAGGGGTGAGCTCTTGTGCTTACAATCAGGGCTGTGCTAGGGCAGAGTCCCATGGCTGGGACTTGTTTAGGACACCAACCCAGGGAAGAATCTGGCAATTGGTGTGTACCTGTGGACTTGGCATGAAACAGCTCCTAGAGGATTCCATCCAGCTCCTGGGGACAGGGGCCATGGCTAGCACCCAGCACAGCACTCTTTCCTTCCTGTTGCCCGTAGGAGGTGGTGCTGTGATGGGAACTGTGCAGCAAGGTCACCTCCAGTCATAGAGACAGTCAGCAGCAAATTCCACACCAGATCAGCCTTGAGGAGCATCCAGGAGGTAATAAATTGTCCTTTTTGAATAGTGGATACATATCAAAGGGACTTAAACCAGCTTTCTAATCAGCTTACAATATTGTTTCCTTATCTGGCTGCTTGAAAAAAATAATTACAAAACCCTGTTGTCTGTGTCATACTAATGTTTAACATTTATTAGGGCAGTAATGAGCCCTCTTTGGTTTTATGGAGTTGTTTGATCCTGCATGGAAGGGCAGCCCCAGCAGTGTTCAGCAGGGATGAGCACCCTTGGGTGGGCTGCCCACTCCAGAGCCCATGGATCCCCCAGCTGCTTCACCTGTGCTCAGCTCCTGCCTTTTCGTGACAGGATGTGATCATGAGGGGACCCTGGGATAAAACAGCACTGAGGAAGGATTTTATTGCTCTTTATCATGAATGAGATCTGGCTGAACAGCATCCATCCCTCAGCCCTGGGAAACCACATGCTGCATCGGATGTTGGGTGGTTCCTCTCCTCTCCTTGTGTACTCCTGCACATCCTTCAGAGTTTGACGGGGACAAGGTGTTTGACGCTCAGGCCAGCTTTAGTTTACAAATGGATATATCAACATTGTTCCTCATCAGGCAGGAATGCACTTCCCTTCCTTCTCCCCCACCTTATCCCCATCCCTGAGCAAACTTCCTTCCTCCTGTAATCTGTAGCGGAAACCTCGCCACATATTTGACCGGCTTACAGAAATCAGCTCAGTGTTCCCTGGCGTGACTTTGTTCCTTGAACTAGGGCTGGTTGGTCCCTAAGGCAGCCAGCAAGGCACGGGAGGAGGAGGACTGGGGCTATACCACTGCCCATCTTCATCCTGGAGCCCCTCTTCCAGCTGGATGTTCCAATTGAGCTCCCAGTTGCTTGTCTGCCATTTTCAAAACAAAGCCATGTGGTTTTGGACACAGATCCAGCCTGAGCTGGCTGTGAGCTCCAGCCCTTATGCTGTCCCACACTGTGGGAATGCTGCTCCCACAGGGTCACTGCTCACAGTGAGGGGAGAGGAGAGACTGTCAAGAAGGGACATTCGCATCAATCAGGGGATGTTTGCTCCCTGGGGAACAGCCTGGGACCAGATCCTTCCCATCAACCTGCCGATTTGTGGGCATGACCTTAGGCAAATGAGCTTCTATCACTCGCCAGACATGTGTCCCATGGCGGCTATGGCTGTGTCACCCCTGAGCCTGAGGTCCCCATGGGGCAGTCAGCAGGTGCAGAAGCCACTCCTGGTGAACTGTAAGGAGTCTTCTGAGGGAGCTGTGCAGTGGAAGCAGTGGGGTGACATATATGCATCCCACAGCCACCACAAAGGAGTGGCCATGCAGTGCAACCAAACAAATTGCTCAGAGGAGCTGTGGCTGCCCCATTCCTGGAAGCATCCAAAGCCAGGCTGCATGGGGCTTGGAGCAAGCTGGGACAGTGGCAGGTGTCCCTGTCCATGGGAGGGGGTTTAACAGGATGAGTTTTAAAAATCACTTCCAGCCCAAACCAGTCTGTGATTCTTTGATAAATGGCCCCAAGAACCATGTGTCTCAGGAGGTGGCAATTTCCTTGCACCAAAACCCTGCACTGATACTGGATTCAATCCTAGAGCTCATTCAGATGATCCAGGACTGTCCTGGTTTGGAGGACAGGTGTCTGCTAAGAAAGGCAGGAGCCTCTCTTTGAAATGGAGAATGTAAACCCCCTCCCCCCAAGTTATTATAATTTTGAAATTAAGGGGCTCTCAGGCAAAGATATGGGAATTAGGAATAACAGTTCTTTACTTGGAAAATTAAAGTAGAAATACAGCACTACAAAGAAACAAACCCCAAACACTGACAAAGTCAGAATACAACCTGACACCCCGTCAGGCAGGGTGTTGGTAGCAGTGCCACTAAATGGTGGCTACAGTCCTCTTGCAGTGACAGATGTGGTTCGGTTGAAGCAGCAGTCCTGTAGAAGGGTGCAGTTTCCTTTCAGAGGTCCAGTGGTGATGTGGAGAAGTCCAGTTTTCCTCTGGAAGTCCAGTGGAGAGAAGGCTCCCTAGTGTCCCAAATCTTCATTTTTATAGTGGTAAGAAATGTTTGGCTCTTTCCCCTGGCTGCAGCATCTCCCAGTGGGATGAAGTAATTCTATCAGTGGTACAGTGGGACTCAATGAGCCATTAGCAGAAGATAATTCTATGGAGGAAGGATGGGTTGTGAAAAGATAAAGAACAGTGCTCTACTTGGTTTCAATGGATGGCCCATTAGCAGAATATCTCCCATGGAGATAATGATCACTGCCCCCACCGGTCTCAACAGATGGTGACAGAATAGATATCTTTGATCATCCTGTATTGCAACCTATGACAAGGACAAAATAATTATGGCCCAAAGGTGGGTGGGGAGGTTGGCCCAGGATACATAAAACCAAGGTCTGTGTCTCCAACCACTGCAAAGTGAAGATATGGTCCCTCCACATGCCAGTTTTCCAGAACTAGAAGACCTACAAGCAGCTGCCAGCACACCACATCAGGGACATGTGATAGTGTCAGTTTAGCAGAACATGGGCTGGAGCCTTGGTAGTTTGGAGAACACTGGCCATAGGGACATCAGTCAAGGGGATGCCTCAGCATGGCCTGGCAGCGCTGAGACACTTGTGCAGCCAGAGATCTCTGCCGGTGGCACCGGGCAGGAATTCTCCAGCTCCAAGTGTGTCCCAGATGGCGGCCTTTTTTGTGCTATCAGACACTGAGACCATAGGCTACCTCAGAAGAGCTGCAGCATTTCCAGCAGGATAAGGACCGACCTGATGAAGCACTGGAGTGGTTAAAGGCCAAACCACAATTAGATAACCCAAACTGTACAGCCCAGCACCACATCCTCCAGCCCGGGGACACCCCTGCCTTTGTGCTCCTCAGAGCACAATGACTACGTGTAGTGTTATGACCCTGCTTGAGATTCACTCAGGTTTTAAATCCTGTTTGTCACAGGCTGGGAGGGAGTGACCATGCAGAGCAGCATCTACAATGACATCCGTGGGAAGTGGCAGTCTCCAAACCATATTCCTTCATTGGCCCCTGTGGTGTGGGAGTCCCAGGAGGATGCCCTTGTCCACAGAATTTCCCAAACCACTCATGAGAGCTTTTCTTGTGGTGCTGTACTCCCTGCAAAGGACACAGGGCATCCACACGTCCTCGCCACAAGAGTATGAGGTTTCCCTTGCAAACCCCCAGCTCTGGCTTCGGGAGCTCTGCCTGCAGGGCTGGCAGGGTCCGGGCCTGCCCAGGCACAGTCTGGGGTGCCATCGAAGGTTCCGTCAGTGATGTGTCCATGGGGAGAGCATGAGTTCGATCTCACAGCCACGCCCCTGTTTGTGCAGCCCTCAGACCACACGGAGGACGTGTGTCCCCTGAGATCCCCCCGCTTGACCTCTTCCCCACCAGGGACAGTGATCCCCTTTCTTGCCCCCAGAGGTGAATCCGCACAAGGGAGACTGTTCCCACGCAGCAGACACAGCCCCGGCTGGGGTCCCTGCATGTCCACACCATACATCTCCGTGCTGGGGCAGGCGACACTGGCCGAGCCCCGCGTTTCCCCACCGGGGCTCCGGCAGCTGCTTTGCCAAAATGCCGGGAGGCGAAGCGCCGGCGTGGCCAGCGGCAGAGGAAACCTCCGCGCTTCCTCCGGCTCCGAGCAGCCGAGCGGGCCGGGCGCTCTCCCTAACACGCCTTTCGCTGGGGCTCTGCGCTGGGAAGAAAAGCTCCCGTCTTTCCCACGCTCTCCGACACATTTTAATGAATTAAGTGGGGGCACGCCCCCTCGCCGCCTGCCCTGGATCCGTCCCCCGGCTCTCCGGCTCTGTGCAAGGAGGCCTCGGGGGGTGGCTGGACTCTCGCTGCCGAGTCCGCCTGGCCGGGAGGACGAGCGTGACCCGCTGGGATTTTTTTTTTTTTTGGAAAAGGGTTGCGACGTGCCCAGCCCAATGCGCCCAGCCCTGGGGCGGCTCTGAGCTCTGCCGGCCATGCCGGTGGCAGCCGGCGCTTCTCCCTCCCGCAGGCTCTCACGGGCACGGGGAAATTTGGCTGTCACGTCTCCTGAGGAGGGGAAATTTGTTCCGCGCCTCTCGGCGTGACCGTTCGCTTAAGGCATCGCAGCTCCGGGGCCCTTCCCCGCCTCCCGCCACGTCCTCGCCTCGCCTCAGAAGAGAGCGGGTAAATCACTGGCTGGGACTGCTGGTTTTGCAGGGGCCCATGAAGCGAGGGCCTCCCAGCGCCGGCCGCAGACCGTGGCAGCCCCTGCACGGCGGGCGGGCCGCGGATCTGTGCGGGGAGCCTGGCCCGGCCGTCACACCGCTCCCGGCTCCTCTCGAGTTACAGAGCTGGCTACAAACTGGAGTTGAAATGCAGCTTTTCAAATCGGTCTTTTTATTTTCCTTTCTCCCCATTCCCCCCTCTTTCTCGTTCTTTCCCCTCCCTCTCTGGCCCCGTTCCCAGGCCGAGTCCTGCCCCCACCTGCCAGTCCCGAATATTTGCATGGCTGGGTCCTCGCCCGGGCTCTTTTTCTCACCAGTGTCACTGGCAAATGCAGATTTGCTTGCGAGGATGTAACTCTGGCCAAGCCCCAGGCCGCGGAGGTGTGAGCAATTCCCACTCTCCCACGGCTCCCTCACAGAGCTCCACACCTCGCAGATTACGGCCAGTAAAGACACAAAATCGGCTGTGCCGGGATATTTAGGAGCAAAAAGGAGAGGGTGAGCCAGGAAGACCAGAGCCCCGACACCGAGGCCATCGCACCCACGTCCACCAAAGCTGCCGCACGACCCCCACTGCCTTCCCTTTTCCAGCTTTGTCGTGATGGGTTGGGTGGAATCAGTGCCAGGGGACGGTCACGGGCTGAGGTGGCTCCGGCGCTCCCCGCTCGCTGTTTGCCCTGCCGGGCTGTGCCGGCCCCCGGGCACAAGCGGAGCTCCCGTGAGTCACCGTGAGTCACGGCACGTCCCGCCGCTCGCTGCGGCGAGCCGACACGGGAGACAGGACAGGGATTGCCGCTGGTGATTCCCGCTGACAGCCGTGGCTGGGGTGATGGGGACAGAGCCACCGCCTGCTGCTCGAGGCCCTCGGGGGGACGGGACAGAGGCAGGGGTGGCTCCTCTTCATTGTCCTCGGGCAAATCTGACTCCTGCACGGACCCCCAGCTTCAAGCCCTGAGCCCATATCAGTGCCCTGTGCCAGCGCTGCAGTGGCTCCATGTCCCAGCGGCACAGGGACATCCTGGGAGAAGCTGCACAGGCACAGGAGAGCAGAGGGGGGGTGGAGTCTACAGCCCCCAGAAGCAGTGAGTTCCAATCCCTCCTATTCCATGAGAATGATGGACTGCAACACACTCACATTAAAGTGGAGTGACAGGGAGAGCTCTGGCCTGGGGAAGCCAAACAGACAGAGACCACACAGGTGGAATTGGGACAGAGATTGGGATGAGATGGGCATCGGATGGGCAAGGGTGAGGAAATGGGGATGGAGAGGGAGCTGTGCATGGGCATAGAATGAGGGTGGAGACAAGGACAGGATGAAGATGGGGAGATGGGCATGGAGATGGGGATGGATGTGAAGATGGGAACAGGATAGGTATGGGGGTAGGGATGAGAACAACTAGCTGCAGAAATCGAGTTAGAAAAGCAAACCCTTTATGGCAGGAAAATGAAGAGCTGCTTCAACAACTCCTTACAGCCTATATCCCTGTGGGATGAGAAGGACCCAAATGGGGCAGGAGTGTTCACAGGCCACTCCAGCTGCTGGGAAAAGCCACGGGAACAGGCCATGGGGCAAGTCACACTCGGAGCTCAAGGCCACTGTCCTCCAGCTGTGTGACAGACGCTCCGTGATGGCACATTTCATCGGCTGGGGTTGAATTTAGCAGTTGGCTGATTTCTTCCTTTCCCTTCCCAAAAGGACACACCAGCAGTGCCAGGTGACAGCAGCTTGCCACCCAGCTGCCCCGGCTCGGCTGCTGTCACCTCGGTTTATGACACACTCCTTCCTCTCTCGCCGCACCTCCCGCCCTCTCCTGCTGACCAAATGCCGGGAGGCGGTGGGAGCTGGCCCGGGAGCGCCGCTTCCCACCTGGACCCGCCGTTTGCTCCCCGGGGACCAAACGGGAACAGGAGGGAGTTCGCGGGGGGCGAATGGGGGAGGAAGAGGGCCCCCCCGGAGGGTCCCCGCAGCACCGTTTCTGGTTGATGCGCTGTTTTCGGTATTTTTT
>VRYO01002223.1:5848549-5869590 GCA_009812075.1 Sialia sialis
GGAGCCAAGCGCAGCCCCGAGCGAGACCGAGCGAAGCCGAGGTGGGAGCGCCCCCCATCGCCCGCTCCCTCCCTCACAGCGCGCGCGGGGTCCGCGCCCGTCCCGCGCTTCCCTCTGAGGGGGCGTGTCCTCCCCACTCTGCCACGCCCCAGCGCCCATTCGGGCCAATAGGCGCGCGGCCCCGCCCCCGCGGCGCGTCACGGCCGTGCCATTGTTATGCAAATAAAAGGGCGGGTAAAAGGCGCGCGCGGGCTGGGGCGCTGCAGAGGCGTGGGGTGCGGGAAGCGGAGCAGCGAGCGCAGGAGCGGCGGGGCCGGGGCGCAGCGGTAGCGGCGGCACCCCCGGCACCCCAGCCCAGCCCCGGCAGCCCCCGCAGCACCGCCCACCCGCCGCCGCATGCCCGGGCGGGCGCCGCCGTCGCCGTCCATGCGGGGCGGCGGGGCCGAGGCGGCGGCATGAGCCAGAGCGAGGTGTCGCCGTGCGCGGCGCCGCCGCCGCCCCCCAGCCAGCGGGTGTTCCAGGAGGCAGTGCGTCGCGGCAACACCAAGGAGCTGCAGTCGCTACTACAGAACATGACGAACTGCGAGTTCAACGTCAACTCCTTCGGGCCCGAGGGGCAGACGGCTCTGCACCAGTCCGTCATCGACGGCAACCTCGAGCTCGTCAAGCTCCTGGTCAAGTTCGGCGCCGACATCCGCCTGGCCAACCGCGATGGCTGGAGCGCCCTGCACATCGCCGCCTTCGGGGGCCACCAGGACATCGTCCTCTACCTGATCACCAAGGCCAAATACTCCGCTGGCGCACGGTGATGCCGGGGCTGCCCCCCGCTCCGCTCGCCCGGTGATACCGGGTCCCCCCTCACCCCGCGCTCCCCCGGCCATGCCGGCTCCCGCTCCCCCGGTGATGCCGGGGACCTTCCCCGCTCCCCCGGCCGCCAGAGCTGCTCCCGCCCCCGCCCGGGGGGGGTTTGGCGAAGATTTGGGGCCCCACGCAGAACACGCCACCGCTTTTACATTTTTAAGTTTTTTGGTCGTTTGTTTGGTTTTTTAAATTTTCCAAGGGTTGTTTCCTACTGTAACATGGGTTTTTTCCTCCATCTACCTCGGCTGCACTCACAGTATTCACGGTTTCAGTTTGACATCTGGGCAGATGCTTTAACACCCCCCGTTCCCTCTCTGCTAATATTTAATCCTCCTCCCCGCCCCCCTCGCTCCCGACCTTCCCATTTAAAGTGTTCTGGCTCAGAAACGAATTCATTTCAACGCCCCCCAAAAGCCACACCGCAGACCCCCACCGGTGCTGGGGTCCCGTCTCTGGTGCCAGCCCCGGCCCCGGGAGCGATGCTCCGTCCGCGGGCTGGGGCTCCCGGCGAGGAAGAGCAGCAAAGTCTTCTTCCTCTCCAGTGTTCTCCCACCGTTGACTTTTTTTTGTCGAGGCGACTCCGTTGGAATACGACAGACATGGTTTTCTCACCCCGATTGCTCCTGGGTTTGGTTGATTTTTGCATTGGGTTTTCTGCTTTGGTTCTTCCTTGGGTGTCTGAAGAAAATCTGTGTCCTAACCCACTCCACGAATCTGTTTAGCACACGTGAGATCCCAGGAAAAGACATTGAGTCCTTGTGGTTTTGTTTGTAAAGGGGGATTAGCAAATCCTGGACTGTTTTTTTTTTGTTTGTTTGTTTTTTTTAAAAAGTGAAATGAACTCTAGAGGCAGAGGATTTGCTTTTGCACAGAAGAGGGGCGCGAGCGCTCTCTGCTGCCTACAGAGATGCTGGAAAACTACTGAAAAGAGTTTGGGAACTTTTATTTTTTTTTCTTTTGGTGAAACTTGGATAACACTTCTCAATGCAGAATGATTCACTTGACGTACGTACACTCACCCGCCTTTTATAGGAGATATATATCCAGCTGTATATATCTTTATAAAGGAAAGGGAGGAAGCAGAGCGAGCCACCTGAAGGCGCATTTTGAAGTGACTGCACGTATAATCGCAAATGCTGCTTTTTTATTGCTATGGCACAAGAACATCCATTTGGAAAATGCGGAAAAGTTCAGAAGTCTTTCTCCCTCTGGTCTTTCAGCCCTCTTCTCCCTGTCTGCACTAAAGCCATCCACATTACTGTCTCCCCGCTCCTTCCTCTCTTGCTCCCTGCATCCAAACCATTCTGATTAAAAAAGAGAACAGAAAATAGTTACCTGCTGGTTTACTGGGGTTGTGTTTTACCTATTTATCATGTCTGTATATATTTGTGGGTGAAGATTGTGAGTCTGATTCTGTTTGAAGCTGGTGGCGAGTGTTTCAAAAATATGGTTTGGGATATATGCTTTTTTGTTGTACTTTTTTTTCTTTTCCTAGTCTTAAAACTGAAAAAAAAAAAAAAAAAAAAAAAAAGAACCGACCCCTAGAGTCTGCCCTGATTATTTCCCATTGCACTGAATATTCTGCTTTATCTCTGATGGTTTCATCTGCTGTTGTTTGCGTTTTGTTGGGTTTTTTGTTTTTGCTCTTTGTCCATTTCAACAATTTGAGATGATTTCAAAAGCTCCAGATTTAAAGAAGGAAAAGAAAAAAAGCCCTGACAAAAGTGTCTACTGTTATTGCTGTAATTTGCAAGGAACTGCTTGGTCGAAGTCTTTCTGTGAGCATGGAAGGGGGTGTCCAGCACTTCCACTGGTGCTTCTGTGCGATAGTTACGGGGTGGGAACAAGACCTTTCCTAGTGAGGTTTTATTGTTGTTACCAGATGGTTGCACATTTTTTTTTTTTTTACGTAAATGGATTTGCCACAATGAAATGTCATAACATTTATGACATGATATTAAAAAGTGTATTGTAAAGCCGAGTTCTAGATGGATTTTAAAAAAGAAATCTTGGTTATAAACCCAGTCTAAAGGGAGCTCTGTCCAGTGTTGTAAAGACAACATGATGTAACCCATATTTATATTTTTATAAAATACCTATTAAGACTGTGAATCTCCTGTGTGAATTGCTGGGTGAGTTGTTTAAGAAAAGTATTGTTCCTTTCCAGCCTCCTGGAGCTTTAGACACGCTGAGATTTTTGTGAAACTGTACGTCGGGGAAGGGGGTTTGCTCTGAAATTGTGAGTTGATGTATTTTTACATCCCTTTTGTATTTTACTGAAAAGCTGCTGCCCTTCCTAGTCCCTAGAGTTTCAATTTTCTATGCAACCCCCACACCCCCGTCTCTCTTGATCCTGAGAAGTAAAAGGGATGCAGATTGATTCAAATTGAAATGAGGGTCCCCCCCACCCCCCTTGTTGGCTCATCGTGCTGCTGACCCTTCACGCCAAAACGGGGAGTACAAGAAAAAAAAAAAGAGGCAGGTGGGGGAGGCTCTTTTGTGCATGACTGGTTGCCTTCCAGCAGTCATCTTTTTAATTATTATTATTATTTTTGTAAGAAGAATATATTGATAATGTCAGTGAAATAAGCAGACATTGAAGCTGATGCACAGATTGCTCCAGAAAGGAGTTTTTCTGTAGATTTTTCTTTAGATGCAAATACCTTTTTTAATTATGTTAATTAATGTTAAGAATTTTTAGGCTTATATTGAAGCTGTATGTGGGTCACTACATGATCATTTCTAACTGGATAAAGTCTGTACAGTACAGCATATTCCTGAGTGTATGATATAGATGTGTAGCCCCAGAGTGCGAAATTTATAAATAAATTTTTCATTGATCTTTTTATAAGAAAAACCCAAGGCTGTTTTGTTTGTTCTTTTCCATGTGGTTATTGGTGTTGCTGGGTGTTTCCCATGGTGGGGGGTGGCTGGCTGGGACTCCAGCTGTGTCTTCTGGTGTGAAACCTGTAGCTGTTCTGGGTTTGGATGCACCCCTAGAGGCTGGAGTGGATATGGGGGAAGTGTGGCTCCTCCCCAGAGGCTGGAGGAAGTGGATTGGGCTCAAAGGTGTCCTCGTTTGCCCCATTGCAGCATTCAGAGGCTGGTATAGAGGAGGGATAACTCAGACCAAAGCCTGGTGCTGGATGGGCATGTGCTGTTTGAGACACTTCTGAAGAAGCCACTTGTGCCCAGAGGGTGAGGGAAGAGCTCCACAGCCAGTCCTGAGATGGGGGATTTGGAGTGCATTTTTGGGGCTGCAGCCCTAGCCTGTCTGGCTGAGCACCCCGCTCCCTGTGAACATTCTCAGCTTTTTGATTGCAGCCTGGGTCCCAGCAAGGGTTTGAGGCCCCTCAGGCTGTGGGGCTGGGGTCAGTGGCAAGGAAGGGGCACAGGGTGAGGGTCAGCATGGCCTCTCCATCCCCAAAAAATCTGTCCTGTGGTGTGACTCAGTGCAGCAGTGTCCAGCAAGGCTGAACCCCTCTCTGGAGCCTTTCCCAGCACGAGCTGGCTGCTGCGGGAAGGGGAAGAGCAGAGGCAGGCCCAGCTTTGTGCCTGCACTGCTGAGCCCTGCCCAGGCTTTGAAGGCACGATGCAGGCAAACCTCTCTTTCTGGCACTGCTGGGGGGTCAGATGAGGATTTTTTTCTATCAGTAATTCTGCCAGCTCTGCAAATGCCTAAATCCAGGGAAATTCGTGCTGTGCTCAGATTGGTTCTGGGTGTGGGTTCCCAGGGATGCAAGGAGTGACGTCCTGCAAATACAGTAGAGGGGAAACCTGGAGAAAAGGCTCAGTGTGACCTTTCCTGGTTGGCCAAACTCCACTCTAATGTGCCAAGTCCTGTGCCATCTGCTGCCAGCACAGGCCAGTGTCTGGCACAGACACAGATGGTGTCCCCAGGTGCCCTGGGGACACGCAGCCACCCAGGCAGCAGCCTAGTGTGGACAATACAGGCACCAAGTGACCTGGATGGATTTGAGCAGGAGAGAAAAGATGCCAAAACCATCAGTCACTGGTGGTCACGGGGGTCCTTCACCCAGGGTCCTGCTGCTGACTCCAAATCTGTTGGGGGTGTGGGGCGAGCGCCGCTTCCCTCTCCAGCCATGGCACCGTGTGACTTTGACTACCGGCCTGTACCACCAAACCTCACAGTGGCTGTCTTCCTCAGGGCACACCTGCAGGTGGAAAGAATCCCAACCTTATCCCTTTGCTTGGAATGCTGCACAACCTCGTCCTGCCATCTGTATTGGGATTTCACAGAGCTGACTTCACCTGGCTCAGCTCAGCCCTGCAGTTCTCACCCTTCACCTTGTCCCAGTGCCCCACAGCTCTGGGCAGGTTTTCTGGGGAAATGCAGCATTCCTGTGTGTGGCTCCTCTCCCCACAGTGGATGGGGTGGGCTGGGGTCTCCAGCAGCCCCTGATTTGGGCAGCCTCCTGGAGCAAAGCCCCTCTGTGTTCCCCACATGTCATGGCCCTGGCAGAGGAAATGTGCTGAGGACACGGCTGAACCTCAGCTCCAAGGCTGAGCACCCTGGGGAGCAGCTGCCCTGGTGCCAGCTCCTCCCAAGGTCCATGGCCACATGACTTTGCAACTTTCCTCTACAGAAACCCTGTCCAAGAAATCTAGGAACTTCAAAGAGTTTTTCCCCCCCCTTTTTTCTTTCCCTTTTTTATTTTTGTCCCAATAACATAAAAATTTTGGATGATTTGGTAGTGTAAGCACATTCTTCTGGCATTTTTGCCTGTCCCTGGCTGCATGTCATTGTCCGTTGGCTGCATTACGTAGGTGCTGTTGTTCCAAGAGAAACCAAAGCAAGAATTTGAACTTTCAAGTGCTTCCTGCCATTGTCTTTTGCTTTTGTTTGTGTTGCTGACTCCAAACCAGATGGATCGGGCTCCCCTCCGGCTGGGGGGTGATGGGAAGTCAACACAGCCTGGCGAGGTTTGACAGCTTTGTCTTCTCTTCTATTGCCCTTCATCCGTCAAGCCTGGCCATCAGCACGGAATCAGCCATCGCATATGGATGCGGGGGAGGAGGTGGGATTTTATTTGAATTTCAGGGAGCTTAACACAGTAAGTAATGAATGAGAAAGAAAGACAGCGACCGAGCAAGCAAGAGGGGACCGGCTGTAATCAAAACTCCGGACATTTTAAATAGATGCTTTGTTGGGCATTTCTATGACTATGATAATGCTGCAGCCCGAAGGTCCAAAGAGGAGTTACCTTTTTTAACAAAAAAAAAATCACAATCAACTTCTGTTCGGTGCCGGCGAGGAGCCAGTGGCTCAGGCTGCCCAGCCAGGCTGGCCTCATTTCCAAACTTCAGAATTTTTGCCTCTACTCAAGGCATTCTGGGCTTCATCCCGATGGGTGGATGGATGGATGGATGGTCAGCAGCACCAGGATCCTCAGTGCATCATGCAGGACAGGACAGCTCATGGTTTCAGCCTGTTTTTGCTTCTGACCAAGGCTGCTGTTGTGCAGCTGGGTGCAGAGGTCCTGTCCCCTGTATCCATCCCAGGTCACCCCATTCCTGCAGCATGGTGTAATTTTTTTCTCTTCTTGAGGTGTACATGGGCTTCATGCAACTGCCGTGAGGTGAGTATGGGATTTTCATTGCCATCCCCCATGCCCTGAAATCACTGTTACTCTACAGACCCCCCAGATTTTGAGGGCTATGTCCTCCCCAGGATGCTCCCAGCACAGCTCCAATAGGCAGCTCCAATTTCTCCTTGATGCAGCAAGTGCCCCCAGGAATGATGCTGGTCCATTGTGCAGGAAGGAGAAATCTCTTCCCAAAACCTCTGCAGCTGCCATGTTCCTCTGCCACCACAAGCACCCATCTTAGTGTGCTCAGGGAGAGGTGACCTCTACAGACCTGTAGATTCAATGGAATTTTTTTTCTTCTTTTTTTTTTTAACAGGCTTCTCTTTCTGAGAAGAGAAATGGTCAAGCAGGGCAACATCGTGGTTTCATTGGTTTTGGGGAAGACAGTGGGATTTGGATCTGGAAGGGTGGAAGCTGCTTGGCTGGAGGGCTAGAGGGATGGCAGGGGGCCTGGGGGGATCTCTAGGGACATGGAGGGGTGGAAGAATGCAGGGAGAGGGGCTGGCTGGGAGGGATGGGGAATAGAAGTCTGAGGGGATGGATGGGTAAGAGATGGGTAGAAGAATGGAGAGAGGCAAAGCTAAACAGCTGGAGAGCCATGATGGGTTTGGGGTGGTTGGGATAATTATTTTGACTGGAAGCTCCTCATTCAGCCTGACTCCAAGAGTGTTCTGTGGCTGGGAGCAGACCCTGAGGGCAAGCCAAGGAGAGCAGCATCTCCAGCAGCACTGTCTGTTGATGGCAGATCTCAGCCCAGTTGAGCTGGTGGTGTCCTCCTGGCACTTTTTAGGAAGAGGCTCCCCAGAAGGGGAAAATTCCCCTTTATGTTTATTCTGAAAATTCCCCTGCATGTTTATCCCAGTAGGATGGCTATGGCTCTGCTGGCCCCTCCTCAGTGGGGCATGGAGGATGTGGACACAAGCATGGAGCATCGGCAGAGTGGGCCATTGAGCAGAGCCCAGCAATGGCTGGAGGGGACTTGGACAGAGGGGACATTGGTGGCCAGCACTCGGTGGCTCTGCTGTGATGGATATGGGAGGCAGCTGAGACTGAGCCTTCACAGGGAGCCTGAGCAGCACCCTGGGACTAATGGTTTGTGCTCTGAAACTTGACAGCACAATGAACAGATCCTGGCTTTGAATGAATCCTGCAACTAAGGAGAGCCTCTGCTTGGAAGCAGTGACTCTGCAGCCTCCTCTCACCCCGAGACTATCATCCCTGTTCTTGTTTTCTCCAGGAGAAAAATCCCTTTTCACTCATGTGCAGTCCCCAGCAATGTTCTCACACATTAATGCAGTTGCCCAAACAGGCTCTGAGTGTGTGCAGCCCTCAGGGCTGCCCTGGACTAGGCTCTGATGTCTCAGTGTGGTCACCCCTCCAGCTGAGGCAGGAGCTGGGTGGCAGTTCCCTGGACTCCTGATTTCCTTTAATTATGCCTAAACCACCCAGTCACCCAGTGGCTGGAGGGCTTTTCCTGGAGGGGATGGGGGAGCTGAGGCACTGGTTGCAGTGTGACCTGAGGATTTCCCTGAGTTCCCCATAGCATGCCCAGTCTGCCCCTTGGAGAGGATTGCTGGATTTGCAGCAGCCCACAACCCTTGGGTCACAGCCAGTGTTGTGAGACTTACTGGGTCTCTTGCTGGAGGCTTCAGAGGTCACAGATGGGGGACCCAAACCAGCCACAGGGGCCTGGGGCACCTGGTGGCCCGAGGGAGCTGGGCTTTGGGTACAGGAAGGTGCTGGTTCAGCACCCCTTGCCTGCCTGTGTCCAGGAGCTGGGGAGCCCAGGGCAGCCCTGGCCTTGTGCCACAGTGCCAGGATCAGGCCTTGGCCCCGGCACAGTGCCCAGACAGGGAGCCTATCCCCAGTGGGTCCTCACATTTGTCCTTGCTCACATTCCCAGTTACGGTGACAACTCTGAGCCACCCCCGTCCCATTTTCCACTCCCTGCTCCCCCTCATTCAAAGCCTCTGTCCTTTTAAGCTATTTTTTTCCCCTCCTATTCATTTCCCGGACGCCTCAATCCTTTTCTCCTGCCTAGCCCCTCTCCTGAGCAGCTGCTATGCTAATAAGCATGAGGCAGAAAAGGGAGCAAGCCTTTGCAAGGCTGGGGAGGAGAGAAAGACCCCAGAGCCCTCCAAACGCTAAATAAATCCAAGGCTGGAGCAGCATCCCCGAACAAAGAGGCCTGGCCTCCCCCCTCTTTTCCCCTCTTCCCAATTCCACCACCTTTTCACATTCAAATCCATTAAACAGCGAGCAGAAAGACCCTGAGTATTCATAGCATTGCATTAAAGAGAAAGCCCCGTGGTTTCTCTCCATCGGGGCCAGGCGGGGACAGGCTCTCCATCCCCTCTGGGCTGGGAATCACCCAGCTCTGGCCCCTGGGCTCGTCGGAGGGAGGACAAAAGCTTCTGGAACCATGCATGTGGACCAGTCGCCTCTACCCTGAGATCCAGGGTTCTTCCCCACATGGAACTCTTGGGTTTCTCCAGTGAGATGGAGCCCCTGGTTCCTACAGGCAACTGATGGGGGTTGCAATGGAGCCTGGGGGTACAGCAGGATGGGGACCCCCACATCTCCTGTATGCTGGCAGTACTGGGGAGTGCTACAGCAGTGACAGGGCAATGGGGACACCCAGATTTTGTGGTGGACTGAAGGTCTCCCCTAGGCAAGGGCAGCTCTCTTGATCCCGGTGATGGGTGAGGAGGGAGAGTACTCCTGCCAGGCCAGGCACAGCTGAGCATGCTGTGATGGTGCCCACCAGCCTCTGGGTAATGACCAGCCACCTCTGTCTCACCATGGCTGGTGCCTTCCCAGCACAGCAGGTGTCTTGGGCCAATAACAGAGATCCCTTATACCAAAATTTATGATTTCATACCCACTGTGCCTATTTTACCTATTTTGTCAGAGCAGCTTTCTGGTGCAAAGACCATTGATCTTATTCCCTGAGCAGGAAGAGGCAAGGATAGAGGTTAATATGTACTGGGCTCCCTATCAACTGCTGAGGCTGGTGGTGGGATGCCTGAAAGGGTGGGACTCTTCTCTGGAGGAAAAACAGGTTGGCATTTTCTTTTTCTGCCTTCTGGGGTGGAAATAGACACTCACCTCCAGGAAGGATTTTATGTTCTTCCCTGGGACTAAGTTTCTGTTGGAACTCCAGGAGATTGGACTTTTAGTATCAAATACTGAAAAATCTTTTGAATTCATGGATTTAACATATTAGGAATTAATGATGCCAGGTGGACCATGAAGATCATGATGGTCACCTGTGGTGTTCAGGAGGCAGCAGCCCCTGGGACCCTCCTTCACAACTTGGTCAGTGGGGTAGGATTAAGCTCTGACCATGGGGGTCAATCCGAGGGCATCTGGGTTCCACAGAGGAAGAAGGAGAAGGAAGGCAGAACAAAGAGCTTCCCTAAACTTACTTTTCTCCTTGTCCTGGCATGTCCTTCCTGGCCTCTGCCTCAGATTCTGGAGCCATCCCATGTGTCCGGGGCACCCTGAAGGGTCTTAGCTGGCACGCAGTGCTGTCTTTTTGTGCCTGAATCCTGCTTTGCACCAGTACAATGAGGAGTTTGGAAGGTGATCAAGGCTGCCCTGACAGGCCACCTCCATAAGGTTCAGCCATATCCCACCCTGGGCTCCTACATTCATCTTTACCTGGTCACCAGGGCTCCATCCTGACCACTGCACAGATTTGGGGTGCATGAGAGACCAGACCAGCAAGAGATCTAGGTCAGAAAATGGGGAGAGTTGTGATGACCCTCAGGAAACTGAAAATGATGTTAACTACTACATGGGACATGGGACACAGGAGCTCAGACCCCTGTCCCTGCCATGCAAGACCCCAAGGCTGTGTCAACAGTGCCCAGAGGGTCTCCCTGCATGGGATCCCCGGCTCCCCAAGTTGCTCCTCAGTGTGGGGTCTCTGAGGCGCCTTCACAGGTGAGGTTTCGTGGCTGTGGGACTTGGTTGGCCCACCCCACCCCTGCTTCCCACTGCAGACCACCCAGTTCCTCAGGCCAGGGAGAACCTTGCTCACTCTAGGCTGGGCTCCACAAGAGATGTTCCCCAAAAAAATCAGCTCTCTGGAGTGAATATCAGCAGGGACCCCAAGAGGTTTCTGAGAACAACTTCCCTCTATCCCATGAAGGAAACCAGCTCTAGCCAGGAGCCACCCTCAAATTCCCAGTTCATGGAGAAGGCCCCTCCCATGGGGGGAACTTGTGTCCAAACTACAGATAGACTCAGCTCATCAGAAACACCTAGGGGCTGTGCTGCTCCAGCTTCCATGGAGTATCCTTGGGCAGAGACAGTGGTCAACTGTTGTGGTCCCACACCACTTTGACAAGGGCATTCACTTCCACCTGTGCCTCAGGTAGAGGCAGGACATAAAGTGCTGACCTGGCATGGAGAGACATGGAAGGCCTCAGATTCTGCCAATGCCACAGTGTGCTTCTGGGTGAGTCCTCATGTGTCTCTCCATGGGTCAGTGACGGGTCGCCATGATCTGCCATCGCCCTCAAGGACCCCTCATTCCCAGTGTGACCCTGAGCCCATCTCGCTCTGCTCCAGCCCTTCCTGAGGATCAGCCCTAGCAGGGAATGCACCTGCCCCACACCTGCCCGCAGAGCAGCCCCATTTGCACCCAGACCTGCATGGCCCTAGGAGATGCTGAGAAGGGCAGGGAACACTCTGGGTTTTGAGGGGATCTTCTAAGAAACAACATGGTTAACAAACACTGGGGCGCCACCATCTCTGCTGCCAAGGCTGTGGCTGGAAGTGCCCCAGCCCTTCCCTAGGTCTAACAGACCCCACCCTGCTGCAGATTCCAGCCTTCCTTTGAGCTCCAAAGCCTTCAGCTCTGCAGGATGAGGCCAATAGTTCTGCTAGGTCGAGGGCTGGGAACATCCCAATCATGAATTGCCCCACATTACTCCCAGACTGTTCCAAGGGCTACCCCAGCTGCCTCCTCATCCCAGGCACTGGCTGGGGACATTGTGTACTGAGCTAGACGGGCTGACTCAGGGGGCCTGCAAGCAGCGCAGCACTGCTGTCTTCCATCGTGGCTGCACCTCGAGGGGTGTGGTGGGACCATGCTGGGCAGGTCTGCCTGCGTCAGCAGATGGGACGGGGGTCTGGGGCGTCCCTCCGAGGGGTTGGCCGGGGAGAAAGGTCCCTGCTTAGCAATGCAGGAATGCAGGTCGGGTTGAATGCGGCGGAGGCGGGTCTGATCTGGTGCCCCACTAAGCCTCCATTCTTTCCCAGCCGGTGCATCTTGTATTCAGGCTGCCTGCTCCTAAGCAGAGCGTCTTTAATCCTTCCCTTGTCTCCTCCATTCCCTTTCAGACCTTTAGCCAATGGGAAGGGGATGAGCAGCTCTCTGCAGGAAGGAAATTAAAAGCGAGGAGGAGGGCAGGGAGGAGGAGAGCGCGGGGAGGGGGACTTGGAAGAGGAGACAATCCTGGAGTGGAGATGCCAGTCATCGGGGTCTCAATAGCCCCATTCACCCTGCCCAGCCACACAGAAAATCAGGGTCACCAGGATCCATGCCCTGCCTGGAGACAACTGTTGCTTTATTCTTTTTAATTGCTGGAAAACGCAGAAAAGTTCACTTGTGTGTGTGGCTGGCTCCGGTGGGGGCTGCGCCGGGGGGCGCGGGCAGCGGAGGGGCGGGAGGGATGGGGTAGAGCCCAAGGCGCAGCGAAAAGGACACAAAAAGCAGACGCACGTGAGGGTGAAGGCTGCGACCCGGCGCGGCGGAGGAGCATCTGCACAGCCGAGCAGCCGAGCGGTGCCTCGGACACGGAGCGAGCGCCAGGACGGGGACAGGGAGGCATCGCACGCATGGAAAGAGCTCCCGGGGTTTTGGGGTGGAGGGGCCAGGCAGGGAAGAGCCGTGCAGACAGACACGTGTGGGCAGATGTGTCTCCGCATCTCCGGACGCGAAGAAGCCTGGTTGATGCTTCTGGCTGGAGACCAGGCAGCTCAGAGCACACATGGGACACCCAGTGGCATACCGACACGCAGCCCGAGGTGCTGACACAGCTCTCAGATGGACATAGAGCTGTGCCATCTCCACTTTGAGATGCTGCTCCAAGTGCCAGTCCAGTCAGGTGGAGGTTCCACCTCTGCACCTGCACAGCCTTACCCAGGGGTGTCCCAGAGAACAGCTCTGGGAAACCAGCTGCCCCAGCTGCCCTCTCACTCTACCATCCAGCCCCCTTGCTGTCCTATGTGCCCAGATGTGGCTGAGCACCAGTCTTGACACACAGACCATCACAGGATGTTGCCACCCATCAGCAGCCCAGCAGTGCTGCACCGGCTGCTTGGCAGCTGCCCTCTAGCTCTGATGGGTGCTGAGTGCCAAGGGACACACTGGGAGAGGACACGAGTCCCTGGGCCAAAGATGGAGCCAGTCCCATCCTGCCTCCATCAGGAACATCTCTGTGCACCCTCCCCCAGGCCTTCTGTGAGCCAGGAGTGATTTGGGTCTGTTGCAGCCTTCAAATTTGGGTTGCACTTCCCTTCCTGCTCCAGCCTTGTCTCCCTTTGCTCTGCCCTTTGCTGAACACTCAACTTTTCTGTGTGAGGAGCATCAGAAATGTGCTCCCAAGCACTCCATGACTCATGGGACACAAGGCAGTATCTTCTGAGGTTTCCCTGATAACCATGGACTCTTGCAAGTCATAGAATTCCTGACTGGTTTGGGTTGGAAACTCATTAAAACTCATTCAGTTCCACACCCCTGCCATGGGCAGGGACACCTTCCACTATCCCAAAGTGCTCCAAGACCTGTCCAACCTGGCCTTGGATACTTCCAGGAACAGGGCAGTCACAACCCCTCTGCGCAACATGTGCCACAGCCTCAGCACCCTCACAGGGAATAATTTCTTCCTAATATCTAGTATAAATCTCTCCTCTTTTAGTTTAAAATAGCTGCCTCTTGTCCTGTCACTATCTGCCCGTGTAAAAAGTCACTCTCCCTGTCTTCACAAGCCTGCTCTAAGTACAGCCTTCCTCGGTGCCCATCACTGCCCGGACGCAGGAAGGGGGCTCAGGGAACCCTCTCCCCGCCCGTGACTGCGGCAGGGACAGAGCGGGGCTGTCATTGCTTACCGCCGGCTGCCACCTAGTGATGGAGGAACCGAGGTGGCGGGGACCTCGCCTGGGCACCCATGGGAGGGACCTCCGGCTCGGGGGCTGGAGCCCAGGGTTTGCTGCGCCGGGGATGCTCCTCTAGAGAGACTAGGCGAGGCGAGGAGGGGTGGGGGCTACCGAAGGTATCTGTGCCGCAGGGCTGCGTCTGCCTCGCTCTCCCTGCACCGGGATGTGCAGGAAGATCTGTTTGTGGAGGTGTCCAGGCTGTCTCTGCCAGGACCAACATTATCTCGCAGCCCCGTGCCCGGGCAGCAGCTCCTGCTGGTCCTTATCCAAGGGTCCGTCAGTGACTGCGGGGGAGTGGAGGGTGAAAGTCCAGCTGACTTCTGCCAGTGTGCCACCAGCTCTGGCTCTTCTCCACAAATATTGGGCCGTGGCCACCTGGAGAGGGGCTCTTGCCCTTTGCTCTGTTTGCAGTTTCCCTCGGGCTGTTTAGTTTCTGTTAATCATCCCACAAAGGCAAACAGTGCTGGGAAGGATTGAGGATGGCCCAGCATTTCCCGCTCCTCCCGGCCCAGGGACCCTCGTCTGTGGGATGGGTCACACCCAGCCGGATCCTGGATGTTGGCCATCAGCTTGGGACTGCCTGGAAGGGGTCCAAAAGGGGAGCACATAACTCAGGCTCCATTATACTGATTAGATAGCTTGGGGTTTGCACTGGGCATCCCTCAGTGCTCTCCTCACCGCAGAGTCAGGCTGGTCCATCAGGGCTGAGGCTCTTTGTGGGATGACAGAGCAGGAATATGAGTCTCAACATCCCAACAAAGAATAAAGGAGAAACACAGCTCCTGGCCCCATGGTGTAGGAACAGGCAAGAGTGAGGAGCTCAGCCTGGTGTGGCTGGGATGGTGCTCTTCTCCACTCCTGCACCCTACAGAGCTCTCTGCAAATCCCCACCACCGCCAAGGGCAGTGGTGCTCCCCGAGCCGTACACCCCAGCTCCCCCGGAAGCCCCCCCGCAGGCCGGCTGGCCCTGCTGGCCCTGGGCTGAAGGCTGAAGGTCACAGTGCTCTACAGTGGGGGCAGCGCAGAGTCCGGGATCCCACTGGAGTGCTGAGGCTCAGCAGCACTCCGAAGTCACCGACAATGATTATCTGGGGTCTCCTTTCCCTCCTCCTCTTCACTGTGGCTCGTGGAACCCCCATCGGAGACCAGGATGAAGATATCCAAGTGCAGGAGAATTTTCAGGCTGAGCGGGTAATGGCAGCTTGTGGTCCCGTAATTCTGGGGGCAAAAGGGATGGGGTAAGCTTTCTTTCATTTTCCTCCAGAAAGAAGGGCAATGATGCCTATGCCCATGCCAGGCTGTGCAGAAGAGACATTGGCAGTGTGGCACTCCCTGGGTGCCACTCAGAAGGTGCCAGCCTTTGGGGTGGCCTCATCCTTGCAAACCTCAAGCAGGGTGGCTGCTGTTTGAGTGCCGGGGCAGATTAGTCCTGTGGCATGTCTGTGGTTCAGCATGCAGGATCTCTGTGGGGTGCAGGCTGCCTGGGAGATCCTCCACAATGCACCCTATTCCCTGCCAGGCTTCATACAGCCCTGTATGTGTGCCAAGGTCTGGGTGTCACTGGTAAACCTGAGGGGATGCCAGCCTCATACCTCCAGCCCTTGCCTCGTAGTCAGGGAACCAAGGAAAATTCTGCTTAGGGCTGATACACTTCCCAAATCCTGCAGCAGCTCTGGCCTCAGCACCCTGCATCACCACCTCCCAGTTTCTCCCTGGGTCAGGAATAGTTAAACTCTGCACAAAACCAGGTGATGTCCCATCTTGGTGAGGAGGGCTCATGGTGCAGATGTTTCTCTCTTCTCCCTGTAGATGTACGGGAAATGGTTCGACATTGCCATTGGCACGACCTGCAAATGGATGAAGAACTACAAGGAGAAGTTCAGCATGGGCACACTGGTGCTGGGCCCTGGCCCCAATGCTGACCAAATCAGCACTACCAGCACCAGGCTGAGGTATGGGGCACGCTGGGGGCACTGCTGGAGGTGCTTGAGCCTCCTCCAAAGCCACCCCTCCCAGGGGCTGGGACAGACACAGGGGTTACTTGCTCTGCTTGGCATCCAAGCCCTGAGGTGGGGATGGATTTGGCTCAAATACCTGATGCCTTGGGCAGCACAGTTTCAGGGGTCCTGCACCATGGCTTTGGTGCTCCAGACATGATTTTCATGCCATAACCAGGGAAAACAATTCCTCCAAGTAGCTGATTGTTTTCTTCCTCTCTTCAGGCAAGGTGACTGCACACAAGTCTCAGGGGAGTACCAGAAAAGCAACACCCCTGGCAAATACACCTACTACAACCCCAGTGAGTTGGGGTGAGGCATGGCTGGGAGATGGGGACCAGCTCTGGGGACAGTCGGCAGAGGTGGAAGGGGTTCAGAAGAGCAGGGCTCAGAGGCCACTCCACTGTTTGGGTCATTTTCAGCCAAAGTCTAGAGTAAATATGAGGGGAAAGGGCTGCTTGAGCACTGTCCCTGCATAGCCACAGGATGATGAGATGTTGCAGCAGGTTGCTCCTGCCCACATGGTCCCAGGCTGAGGCAGGGAGCAGTCACACTCCAGGAGCATTAGTGATATCTCAGTTGTTTGCAGCTGAGACTCAGGCTGGTGAGCCTAAAGGAGTCATGGCTGTATCTGAGTCTGCTTCCCAAAAATTATGCTTTTTAAAATTAGATGCCTGATTTCAGCCACCAGCTTTGGGACTCTTTCACTGCTCCATCTCACCATGAGGGGCAGGAATTACATCTCTGTGTGTCTGTCTCACCCAGAATGGCACGTGTCTATTCAGTCCTATGTGCTTCGTACCAACTATGAAGAATATGCTGTCATTCTGATGAAGAAGGAAAGCAGTTTTGGTCCAGGCACCACCCTGAAGCTGTATGGTATGTCTGGCCATGGCACTTGAGGTCAAGTAGGCTCTAGTGTGGACCAGCACAGCTCAAAAACACCACCTGAGGGTCTCTCAGAGCCTTAAGGGACCTGACCATGAGCTTTGGAAATGGTGACTTAGACCAGCTCTTCTTTGGCATGGCAGAGGTGGAGCCTCATGGCTCTATGAGAGCCACATGAGGCACTGAATGTCCAAAACATCATGGTGTTTGGAATGAAGGTGGTGATATCTGCTTACAGGAAACCCAGCCCTGAAGTGGCAGGAAATGCTGTCTTCCATTATTAAGAAACATTAAACTCACTTTGTCCAAGCCTTTGATCAAGGCTGGTCAAGAACAACGGGCTGCCCAGGGAAGCAGTGACATCACTGTGCCTGGAAAGGTTCAAAAACCATGGAGATATGGAGCTTAGGGACATGTTTTAGGGTGGACATAGCAGTGCTGGGTCAATGGCTGGGCTCGATCTTTGCTTCCCTGATTCTGTGTTGGGAAGGACCAGGAGGCTGGTGTTGCACCCACCTGCCTGTGCCAGCTGAGCTCAGTGGGTGCTCGGAGGCTGCACTCCCACACCAGCCCTGCTCACAGCCCATTCTCTTTCCCAGGGAGGAGTCCGGAGCTGCGGGAGGACCTCATTGAGTCTTTCCATCAGCTAGCTCTGGAGATGGGCATCCCTGAAGACTCCATCTTCATCCTGGCCAACAGAGGTAACCTCCCATGGGGCATGTATGTCTCTTGCTGCCAGAACACTCCAGCTGCTCCTTCTCGGTCTGCCAAGCTGGGGAGATGGGGGATGGTGAAGAGGGAGGGAGAAGAAAGAACTGCTTTTTTAGCATGGGATGAAAAGGAAATAAAGCCATGTGTCAGTCAGGATTCCACCAGAGAAATCAGCTTCCCGTCAGAGGGGCCTCTGCTGGGCTGTTGGGTCTATGGAGTCACACCACTGTGCTGGCATGAGGGCATGGCATCCTTGTGTTTGGTCCCCAAGCTGGGTGCTGCCAGCACCTGGGATGCTCCTTGCTCAGTCTGGGGTTCAGAAAGGGTTAGTGTGATGGAGGGGGTGTGTGTGGGGTGTGTGTGTTTGTATGTGTGTGTAGGATTCTAGGGGGAAATTAGGGGGCGTGGAAATTTTTGGAGGTGGAGGGAGGTATGGCCATATTAGGATGGTGCTTCTGTGAGTGGGAGGTGGAAAGCAGAAAGAGAAGAATGTTGGGTGGAAGTGGGAGGGTGTCTCCTTGCCCAGGGTCCTGCATGTGCACAGTGATGGCCTCACTGAGACGAATTTGTTAGGACCAACTCTCCTCTCATCTTCTCTCCTGCTCCTGGGCCAGGTGAATGTGTTCCTCAGGAGACTGAAAATGCTCCCCAGGTGAGTAGGCCAGCTGGGACCTTCTGAAGGGGATCAAAGCCAGAAATATCCCTTCCAAGCCAATCTCACTGGAGATGGGTTGTCCAGGGAGAAGGCTCCATGGGGAGGATATGTTGTTGAGCAGTGGCTCCACTGACCATCCTGGGAGTTGCTCTTCCACCTCTGTTGATGGGCTTTGTCTGCAAGGATGGGGGCAGGTGCAGGCTGCAGCGGGAGGGTCCTGGTGGGCACAGGAGCTTATTTCCAAGTGGAAGCCCTTTCCTACTCTGATTTTTTTCACAGTGTGAAGGTTGCTGGTGTTTCCTTGTCTTTGCCTGTCTGTGTATGTCCCAGGCTGTAGGCCCTTTCTCCAGTGATGGGGAAGTTTAGCACCCACTGGTCCTTCAACTTACATCACTCAGCACCTCCCAGCCTCTCAGGGTTGAGTGTTGAAAGATTTTCCAGGGGGAATGGGACTTACATAGGAGAAACAACTCCGTTGACTCCAGAGCAGGTAACACACCATTGAGGCACATTCCCAGCATGGGGCATGACTTGGGCACTTTGGGTGTCTTAATCCACAACCTGGGATTGTGGACCACATCCTGGAAGAGCATCAGGCTGGGAAGGTCATGAGGTGTGATGGGATCACAGCCTGCAGATCTGAGATCAGTGACTAGAGACATGCTGGGAGCACAGAGGAGGATTGGAACCACCCTGAGGTGGGCAGCAGGTCTCACAGGCAGAGACTGATGACTGCTCTGTGCTTCCTTACTGGTGCAGAGGGCACGGAGAGCAGTCCTGCCCCTGGAGGAGGGCTCAGCTGCAGGACCCCTGCCCACTTACATTGGCAATAAGGAAGGTAAGTGTCAGGGGAGGAGGCTGCATCGGGACACCCCTGGCCTGCACTCCCATTTGCCTGTGACCCATGGTGTGCTGGTCCACAGACTCGTGCCGGCTGAGCCAGGACCCCGGGCCCTGCAGTGGGATGCTCTCCCGCTTCTTCTACAACTCCTCCTCCATGGCCTGTGAAACTTTCCTCTACGGAGGCTGTCTGGGCAATGGCAACAACTTCTACTCAGAAAAGGAGTGCCTTCAGGCATGCCGGACTGAGGGTGAGAATCCCAGCTGGGCTGGGGCACTGGAGGTGCCATTGCAGAGGCATCTCAAAGGATCTGAGCATTGCCTTGAATGCGATGTGTCTGGGATCCATGTGGGAGGTGTGGGGGTCCCTGGATTCCCTGCCTCACATAGCTCCTGTCCCTGCAGCTGCCTGCAGGCTGCCAGTTGTCCCAGGTCCCTGCAAGGTGCTGGTGACACGCTGGGCCTTCGATGCAACCCAGGGCAAGTGCATCACCTTCAGCTATGGGGGCTGCAAAGGCAATGGGAACCAGTTCTACTCGGAGAAGGAGTGCAAGGAGTACTGCGGGGCTCCTCAGCTGGCAGGTATTCCCCTTGGCCTCCCATCCCAGGGCAGCAGCCTGTCCTGCACAGGGTCTGCCTGGGGTAGGTACTTGGCTGTCCTAGTCTTGGATGGATCTGTCCCGACTCTGGATGGGTCCAGGAAGAGTCCTTCATAGGCCTGGGATGGGTTTGTCATAGTTCAGCATCAGCCTGATGCTGGAATGGGTCGGGGTTGGTTTTGTATTCTGCCTGAGATGGATCATTCTGGGTCAGGATGGGTGTGTCCTTGGGCTGAATGGGTTCGTCCTGGATCTGTGATGGGTGTGGGATGTTTTTGTGCTGTGCCTAGGAGGGATCTGTCCTGGGTGGGGAATAGGGCCGTTAACCCACAGACAGTATAGCAGACCCACAGGCAGGCTGCAGATATGCTGAGGCTGTGACTGAACTTCAGTGTGGTCTTGATGAGAGGGAGAACGTCCCCAGGCGGGTTGTGGTGCAGTGGGGAGCAGTGGAGGCAACAGCCTCTGGGCTGAAAGGTTTGGGGGTGCGGGAACCAACAAAGGACCAACTCAGGGCCCTGTCTGGGGTGTGACACCTGCCAAGCCTCCCAGCTCCAACCAGTGCAGGAGTTTCCATACTGAACCTTCTTGGAAGACGCAACAGGCACCACTCAGCTGCCAGGGGAAGTGATGACCAGGTTGTCAGGAGTGTGGCAGAGAAAATCTTCATGAAGAGAGTCTTGAGTGACTGAGTCATCTTCCACCATATCCAGCCCTGGGTGAACCTGTTCCCAGGAGGGCAGGAGCTGGGAACTTGACCTGACCCCACAGATGGGAGATGGAGTCTGTCTTAGGGCAGAATCCATCTTTTATAATCGCTCCCAGCAATATAAAGTATACTAATGCCACCATGTGGGACAAGAAGCGCGGGACAGCACGTGTGTGCACAGATGGTCTAGGCTGCTATCCTCATCCATCACTGGTGCCAGGGACAAAGTGGGAAGCAGCATCCATCATCTGTGACTGCAGGGTGATGAAGGGTCTGGGCGTCTGTCCATCACCTATTGTGTCTTTCCATTACAGAGGATGAAGAGTTTCTGCATCTCTCAAACTGATGCAGGCAAAGGATGAGGGGCTGGCACCCAGCACCAGGGTCCTGCAGAACAGTGCTGGCAGCTGTGGCAGCACAAGAGATTCCTCCAGGAGTAAATGTCTCTCATGTGACCAAAGAGCCCAGTGTCAATCCTCAAGCTGGTGGGAAGCAGGGTGGGGGGTGCAGGAGGGGCAGGGGATGCTGTGGGGTCCTCTCTGGCTTCCCTGGTGGGTGTCCCCACCTCTGTGGGGCTACTGGGTTATCACCACTGAGCCTCTGCCCCTTCCTCAGGCTGCTGCCCTCTGCCCACACAGAGCCGGGGGGGCACCGAGAGGCACAGGGGTCCCACTGGATGGCGTCCAGCCCCCATTTCCCAGGGGATGGGGGTGGGCTGCTGGGAAGAGGACAGCAAGTGTCTGCTTCTCCCAAAAGGTGAATGATTACAGCTGGCTCGGGGTCATGGTGGGACCTGGGACACCCGTGTGTGGCCGAGACGAAGGGCACGGGGAGGGGGTCAATCACGGGAGTTTATATGGGGTTTGCAGCATGGGATTAGGGGGTGTCAGAGAGAACCCTTATGGGCCACAGAAGAGTTTCGGGGTTATGAGGGTCACAGGAAACGGGGCTGGCACGAGAGCAGACGACACAGGTTATGACAGTCTCAGGGGGCATAGAGGT
>VRYO01002223.1:5870590-5887816 GCA_009812075.1 Sialia sialis
CGGCCCCGCCGCAGCCCTGAGCCGCCCCGTGCCTCCGCCGCGGCCGCCCGGCTCTGAGCCCGCGCTCGGCCCGTTCCCCGGGGTGCAGGAGTGGGACCACGAAGATGTTCTCGGCCCTGAAGAAGCTGGTGGGCTCGGACCAGGCTGCGGTCCGCGACAAAAACATCCCTGCGGGGCTGCAGTCCATGAACCAGGCGCTGCAGAGGAGGTTCGCCAAGGGAGTCCAGTATAACAGTGAGTCGGGGCGGCTCGGCCAGCCCGGGGGGAGGCGGGTGGCCCTGTCTGGTGCCCCGTGGGGTGCCCAGGGACTACAGAGGAGCTGGGAGCGCGTGAGCTTTCTTTGTGCTGGTTGATGCTTTTATCCGTATTCGCTCAAAGCCAAGTTTGGAATTAAATGTTGGAGCTCGTGGGAGGAGTGAGGGGATAGCAAACTTTTATCCTTTGGTGCAGGACTCGCGACCCGAGGTGCTGCAGCGTCTCTGAGCCCTGCCTGCCGGCTGTGGCACAGGAGAGGGTGCCTGATACATCAGTTTGTGTCAGTTCGAGCATTGAGAGGGTAACTCGTTACCCTGAGTGCCTGGGTGACCTTCCCTGCAGCGCAGTATAATAGTGTTTATAATTAAGTGGTTGCATGGTAAGAGTCTGTTAAAAAGCTCAACCTTGCCAGGCTTTAGTAAAAGGTGGACAGCAAATACCTCTGTGTGCCCTTGGTACATAATTTCATCCTGGCTGTCTTTTCTGCAACTGATGCATTTGCTCTTTTCTCAAGGAACACTTTCAGAATTCTTTTTCTCTCAATGTTGAGGCTCAGGGCTGCATTTTTCTCTTCCAGCTCAGATTTTTAATACAGTGTTTCAGGAGGGCATTGCAAGTATGTGAAATATGTCCTAAAGTAATAATTGTGAGACAGGGACAGCAGCTATGTCATTCCTGCTGAAAATAGAGCTGGTTCCAGAGAGCACTGTGAGTACCAGCTCATCTGTGGATCCAGGCAGGCAGAGGAGGCAGATTGCACAAGGCCGAGAGATTGGCAGGTGGGAAAAAGACTGATTTGTAAACGTGGCACTGGATAATTTCTGTGAAGGCAAACATGTTGGAGGAATAGCACTTCTGTTGGATCTTGGTCTGAAACAGTGATAGAGAAGTTACACTTTGGGTTTTGGAGTGCTTTTTAGTTTGTTTAATGTTATGGCTGTTGGCTGTGCTTTGGGACTGAAGTTTCAATGTGCTCTGCTTTATTAGAGAGAGAATTTGGTGCCTTTATCCATAGCACATCTACAGATATACCAGTGCTGTTTAATTTATAAAAATAATGTCTTAGCAAGCAGTCCTGAATGTGAAAAGCAGCAGTGTGATTGCTGAGACTGGATTTCCAGTGAAAGATGAGGGTGAGGATGAAGGTGCTGCCTTGGAACACAGCACTGCATCCTTAAATATGTGCTGGAGATCTGCTGGTCTCAGACTGTTGGTTTGTGCAGAGGCTTCGTGTGGCCACAGTCCACAACACCTGTGCGCTACATGGGGAGCTGAGTGCCAGAGATCAGGTAGCTAATACCAGCTTGTGAATTATAGAAGAGCCAGGAGCTGACTTCTCAGACAGGGGAGGTTTGTGCTGTGGACAGAAGGGATCAGCTGCATCCTGCTGGCACAGGATGGGTCCAGCTCTGCTCCATGGCAACTGCATCATGCCAGACCTGTGGATGAGCACCTGCCATCCAATGGCCATTTGTGCAAAGCCAAAAGTGAAGTGTAGCTTCACTGCTTTTTGTCTCTTCAGTGAAAGCTTCAGGAAAGGATTTTGGTTTGTGCTTTGTCTTAGCAGGACTTGTGTTCTCGTTGCTGCTTTATAGCTGAAAACTGCAGCTTTCTGTCACTGCCTTAAGGCAAGCTTTCCAATCTCCATAGTAACTCTTTCCAGCATCACTGTTATATAATATTTATAGGAGATATTATTTATAATATTTATAGGAGATACAGGCTGGCTTACAAAAGGGCTTCCAGGTACCCCCATAGCCATGGCACTGGGGAGATGAGGAATGTTCCAGCATGGTGAGGTGGTCTCAGTTGAAGGTGGGCTGTGAAGGAATCTCATTACAAGGGCCATTGCTCAGGAAGGGCAGAACTGCAGATCCTGTGCATTGCCAATTCTCCTTTCTTGGCCAATTCCCGACATTCAGCAGAGGAGTGCAGGATGTGGTTTGGAGCCACCGTTAACACAAAGATCCTTACAGCTCCTTTCTTTCCCTGAAACTACCTAAACCAAAGGGTGCTGTAATTTGTTTTACAGAATATTTCTTGGGTGTGTCAGATCCTGAGGGAAACCTGTTTCCTTACCAGAAATATAGTGGGCTTTGGTTGTTCACTGATGAAGCAAGCTGGGACACAGGCCTTGTACCTGGCTCTGGGTGCCTCCCTGGGCTCACAGCAGCCCCTGCTGTTCCAGCCCTGCAGCTCTTATGTGCATTTTGTAACAGATAGCCCTGCGTTTGAGGTGATGCTGAAGGCTGTGAGGTATTTTAATGGCACTAATGGTTACAGACCCTGGGTAGAATAGAGCACTAAGCTGAACCCAAATGATTTGTTTTGATGGTCCCTGTCTGACACAGTCAGCTTTTCAAAAGGAAGACCATTGCAGGGTGGGAAGGTTTAGATTTCTGATGAAATTATGAGAGCAGAGACCAATCATGTCGTTTGCTTGAGACATCCTATTGTAAAACAAAAGCATTTCCATACTGCTATCCAGCACGCACACACTCTGTACCATCTGCATGAAGCTGCTGTGGTTCACATCCAGTTAACACCAGAGTTCCCTGAGCACTCAGAAAGCACAGAGCTGAAAATTATGTGGGTCTGTGCCATGTATGTCATAGCAGGAATGTTTATAAAGGATCATGATTCCAGTCTTTGTGAAAACTTGCTCTTGTTTTCAGGTGTGCTGCGTGGCTGTTCCAAGGGCTGTGCTGGCCTCGTGAGAGAGTGTGGCAGGAGCAAGTAAAAGTGGCTCTCATGCCCTTTGACAGCAGTGCTTGTTTGGACAAATTACAAGAGCAGTTGCAGAATGTAATTTTGAGCGCCAGGGTGCTCAAACATAACCATTTATGTAGGGCAGTGATGGGCAAACAATGGTCCTGGGATTTGCTGATCAGGGACAGGAACAAAAGGCATGGAGGTACCAAATGTTCATCCATTCTTTTCCCCAGACATAGAACCCTTGCTCTGGGCTTTACACACTGCATCTAGTGTGTCACTTGACAAATCCCACTGTTGTGTGTACCTGGAGCACAGGCTGAACAGTCACCTGTGTGGGGGTACCAAAGGCAGTAGTTCCAAGAATTCCCCCCACTCACTCTCCTTATTAGTTTTTCTGACAAATGTACTCCTTATAAGACAAAACTTAACACATGTACCTTTTTAGTAAGCATTATAGCCCTTACTTCTTTTGTGTTGCTTTGGAGTTGTAGTTCCCAGATTCATTGTTCAGTATTTTCATTCAGCACCGCTCCCAAAAGGAAGGCTTCTCTTCCTGCTACTTCCCACCTTCTCTTGTTTCCTCCTATGGCTGACACAGGTGTTTGTGCAGCATGTGCCAGCCCTGCTTTGCCTGCTGCTGGTCTGTGTTTATGGGAGGTGTGTTTGGGGACTGTTTGCCGAGCAGGAGGTGCTGCTTTTGGCAGCAGAACAAGCTGAAAGCATTTCAGGTGAAATCCCAAAGACCTTAATGAGTGTCAAGTTATGACCCTTTCCATGGGGTTATTAGTTTCAGGATCTTTGCTGCAAAGTCTTGGAGGAATGTGGACAAAGCTGGGAATTCCTGGTTTCTAGTTCTTAGCTGGTCTCAGACCTGTTCTCAGGGCCTGTGTCATCTTTCATTGCTGCTCTGCTTTCATTTCCCCATCTGAAGAATGGAAATCTCTCCTGATGCAATGAAATGTTAATCAAGTGATTTGTTTAGCTTTTTCCTTGCCTCTTGATCTATTCCCCATCCCTACCCTTTTTCTCACAGATAATTCTCCTGTCTTTGCTACAAATCTCTGGCTGTTTGCAGTAAGTACTGATTTTACTTCAAATCAAAATTAGGCAACAGTTTAACTTAATAGTATTAACCTTGCCTATAATTAGTGTTCCTCTTTCCACATTCAGCCACAGCCCAGCCTGGCTGTGCTTGGAGGCTCACTCAGGCCTTCCTGCCTTGCAGGTGCCTGTCACTGAGCACACCTGCCCCAGGCAAAGTCCCAAAAACAGACTTTGCTAAAAGCGATTTGTGTCACCTACCTTCTTCCTGTTCTGTTTTTAAAGACTTTTTCTTTCTTCAGGAAAAGAGTCAGTGAGAACTTGTGCGTTATGTAGGGGAAGAGAGATCCTAATGGAGAGTGCTGGAGCTGGAAGAGGCCCTTGGACCTGCTCAGATTGAGTGTATGGTGCCACAAACACCTTGCACTGATCTAAACGTGAGCTGATTAGGGCTGGGCGGGAGATTCCCTTGCACTCCAACTGTGCCTCCCATGTGCTGCTCATACTGTTCATTCAACTGGGCACTGGAGCTAGAGAAGAAAACTGAGAATGGATGATTTTCTGGTTATTTTTCAGCCAGTTCAGTTTCTTGATACAGTTCCATGTTTAAGGGCATAAAGATGATGTTGGCATGAGGAAAGACTGTCCCTTCTGGGAAGAGCTCACAACTATATTATCTGGTAGTGATCCTGAAAGTGCACCTTGTGAGCAGCCTGACTGTTAAAGGAAAGGTCTATTTGTCCCTTAAAACTCGCTGTTTTCGTATCTCATGCTGCAGTTGGGGTGGGGGGAAGGTGTGCGGGATATGAATTTGAACATTTTAGGGCAGACAGTGAGAGCATTTGGAAAGGTTTGGGTTTGAAAGGGAACAAATGGAATCTCTTCTGCCTATGCCATGGACTGTCTTCATGATTCCAGAAAATGAAGGGGATTTTCTGTTGATTTTTTTACCATCTGTAAGTAGAAAACAATCACACACAAGGTGACAAGAAGTGCAGGAACTGGTTTGTTGTGTCTGCAGAGATGCTCTGGGATATTTAAGTGAAGTCAGCCTATAAATACTGTGTTCATTTTTACCTTTATTATCCTGGTGTGGTAAGTAATTTTAAAAAAGAATAAACAGCTCTGAAAAAGAACAAACCTCTATATACTGCAACAAAAGCACAGTGGAACTGCAGCAATAGACAGATTTCCTCCACAGACTTTGTGTGATTTATCTTCAAGATGACCTCTTCAGCTCTTCTCTGAAATGCCTGCAGCAGGTCCTGTGCTGCAGCAGAAAGCAGCCTTCTGTCTCAGATCTCCTTGCCCAAATGATGATGCACAACCTAATGCTAATCACCTGACTGCCATTAGATGTCTGCGAGGTGGCCCATTTTCCAGAGGATCATAGCTCCAAATCAAAACACAGGAATAAAAATTCCAGTTTTCCAGTAGTCATGTGGTTGCCACTAGAAACAAAGATGGCATTAAAACAAAAATTCCACAATGTAACAAAATTTAGAAAATAATAGGTAGTGTTTTCAGGAAGAACAAGATAACATTTGAATTTACTCTGGATTGTTCATGATATCAGTTGCTACACTCTTTGCTATTTTGGACACTTGCTTTCCTTGGAAGAGTTTGAAAGAGTTTCTGCCTAAACTGAAGCAACCAACACAAGGGCCTGGTGACAGGAGGTTGTAGCCAGGTGAGGGTCAGCCTCCTCTACCAAGTAACAAGTTACAGGAGGGGAAACAATCTCAAGTTGCGTATGGGGAGGTTTAGATTAGCTTTTAGGGAAAATTTTTTCACAGAAAGGCTATCCAGCCCTGTCACAGGCTGCTCTGGACAGTGGTGGAGTCCCCAGCCCCGGAGGGATTTAAAAACCACATGGATGTGGCACCTGGGGACATGGCTTTCTGGTAGCCTTGCTAGTGCTGAGGGAATGTTGGAATAGTTGATCTTAAAGGTCCTTTCCAACCTAAATCATTCTGTAATTTTGTTCTCTCAAGGTATGAGAAGTGTTTAAGGAGAAAGGGAAGTTATAGAGGAGGTAATGGAAGGAAGAGCCTGGCAGAAAAGGCCAGCAAGGGAACAGGTAAGACATAGTGGGAGTAAAGGCCAGAGAGAGGTAGAGAAGGCAGGAGGATGGGAGGTTGTTGCAAAGGGGTGACTTAGATCACTTAAAGAACGAGCAGCAGCTGTACAAGCAAAAGTGCTCTAGATACGATAATGTTTGAGTGTGACTTGACAAAGTTCATTCTGTTACTGACCACGTGCATGAGACACCCCAAGGAAAAATCAAACTAGAACTGATGTGGAATGAGTGACACAGACACCCTCCTGTTGAGTTATGAGGCTCAAAGGGGAGCCCTTTCTAAACTCTTGATGGAGCTTAGGTGCTTCTGGCTCCAATCTTGGTCTCAGACTTCTACTTGGACAGTTTATGTCTAATGGAATTATCTATACAAAGTTTATAATATTTAACACTGAGTATCAATTTCATTGGTATTAATTCCACATGCCATCAGTTCCTTACTGAGGATCTATTGGGCAGAATGGGATCTCTTCTGAGGTAAGGGACATCAGACCTAGAGAGGTGTTCCAGTTGAAGGGGGAACTCACAGGCAGACAGTCCAGCCACAGTTTAGAAAGAGCTCAGATTAGACTCCTGATCTGTCAGGGGTAAAAGGTCTCTCCCTCAAGAAGTTAAAGAGGTGTCCCAGCTGCAGGTGAGGTCCCCACCATGCAGCCACACCACTGGGCACGGAGAGCTCAGGGAAGGCTCATCCCATCCGTCACAGGGGCTCATAGTCTGATTGCATTCAGTGGGAAGGGTGTGCAGGAGACTCCTTGTACTCACATCTTTGTTCCGTGATAAACGAGTTTTGGGAAAGCCACCTGGTACTCTTGTGTTAATCCATGGTTGGTGTGGCGTTCCAAGCTCGTGTGCACAATGCTGGCTGTGTCACTGCTCCTCTGTCTTTCCCAAGGAATTCTTGGTCCAGCCATAGCTCAGGACTTTGCTTCTTTTAAAGCCTGAACCAAACTGCTGCTGGTTTGCTTAAGGGGTCAAGTGTGTCCATCACAGAGCAGAGGCTCAGCTGGCTGGAGTTGTGCAGATTCTGAAGATTCAACCCTGCTGTTGGTTCATTCTGCTGAGCTGATGTCAGTTACTGAATAAACACTAATTTAAATGACTGAGGCTCATGTTTTCTAACAGCCCCCTCTGTACCTGTGTAGTATGGGAAGACTAATTGCATCTGAATAATGCTTGCAAAAAGTTAGCATGCTTTCACAGCATTCTTCAAGTTGTGTTTAATCACTGTATTTGTCCGCTTGCTCTTTTCTCCAGTGAAAATTGTCATCCGGGGGGACAGGAACACTGGGAAAACCACACTCTGGCACCGACTGCAGGGAAAGAAATTTATTGAGGAATATATTCCAACTCAGGAGATCCAAGTCACCAGCATCCACTGGAATTACAAAAGTAAGATGGAAGAGGGTGGAGGGAGTGACAGTCATGGGATGGTGCCTTGAGGGAGGAAATTCCACTGCAGCCTCATTTGCTTTTTTCTTCTCTGTCTGCTTGGGAAACAAAATGGTCTCTCATCACTCTTTTTAGTTTATTATTCATAGTTTCTCAGTCATGTTTTTAATTTTGTCAAACACTCTGTGTTATAAGTGCTGAAGAGTATGCCTGTGGAAACCACAATTCAAAGGAAGTGTTTCATAGGTGGTCAGAGTATTTGAAAAAATTTGTAATGTGCTTGACATGTTAATTAGGAGGGGTTGTTGTATAAATCTGTCTCTGCTTTGGATGTTACTGTGTTGCCTAGAAGTGGATACATGGTGCAAACTGGATTTCACTGATGAAAATGTAAAGAGCATCTGGTGACTGGGGAAGATTTCAAAAATTATTGTAATACTGTTAGCTCTAGGCTAGCTTACTGATGCACAGAAATGCTGGTGCCTTTTTTAAGTTCTTGCTGCAGTCTGAGTGATCAGGTGTGGGTTTAATTTTTATTTTACCGGTTGCAAGCGGCTGTGAAAGCCCTGCATCCCACCTAGAGAAGACACTGCAGGCACTGAAGTTGCATTGGGCTGTGATTCAGCAGTGCATTAAGTCCAGCTTTCACGTTGCTGATCAAGAATGGCACAGCCTTGTGGGATGAACTCCTGAGTACAAAAGGGCTCTGTAAGACTGAGTATGCTGTACAAAAAGAGTCAGCAGTTTGTCATTATCAGACATTGCCTATCTGCCTCACTCTGATCTTCTGTTGAATCAGGTGCTGCCCAACTCCTCCCAGCTGGGAGAACACCCTGTGAGGTGGGGTGAGCACCAAATTGCTGTGTCTTGTTCACCACCAAATTTGAATTGCCAGGTGATACCATGATGCCCAAGTCTCGTGATAATGCACACAAAGCTGCAGGATGTGTTCACCAGCAGATATGCTGTGGCCACAGAGGTGTTTCCCATCTGCAGCCAAAACTGTGGCATGATGTATGTTAGTTGTGGCATCCTTACCCTCACTTCTCTTCCTTCCTCTCAGGATGTCAGTACATCAGTTACTGAGGAATGAGCACAGAGCTCACAAGTTAGATGGTGGAAACTGTCTCCAAAATCAAATTTGAATGCTTCAGCCTAAACAGACTTAGATCAGAGTAAGAAATCAAATTCCTCTTTCCTAGATACCCAAGTGTAAAGAATGCACCAAGTGTTAATTGTGGCTTTCTGCAGTATCATGGGTTAAAGCATCAGAGTTGGACTTCCTCTCTGGTGGCTGCAGGTAACACAACACTTGTGTTGGATACAGCCTGGGAGTCTGGCATCTGTTTTAGGAGCCTTATTCAAATCTAACTATATCAACAAACAGGTACAAAGTGTGTATATGCAAAAAGGTGTTTGGAGAAAGACCAGTCATCTCATCTGTGTCTGCATTTCTTTCCCTGAGTCAAGGCTCAGGCACTGCTTTTTCAACACTGATGCAATCCTGGGGTAGAAAACACCTACATCTGAGGCTGGCTTTGCTGTGTGCTGAGACCCACAGGTATAGGTTATTTCTAGAGCTCACTTCTAGCCTTGGTAGAGCTGTAGAGCTGCATGGCCAGTGCTGACAGCAGTTGCTGATGGATTTTTCTCAAGGTGAAGTGTTGCTGACCTTGTAAAACTACCTGCAAAGCTATACCTGAAATTGTGCCTTGCATTTCTGTTTCTTTTACATTGTAAAACGCTATGCTGTTGTCTTAGTAATAATTTCCACTGATGTAGGAAATTTTCCATTGATTTTCTTAAGATACATTTAAAAAAGTAACCCCCATTTTAAAGACATTGTGAAGTCTGTTTCCTGCTGTGAGAAATTTCCATCCACAACTGATGATGTGAGCCTTCAGAGTACTTGTTTCAGGTCTAAATCCTGCCCTGTTGGCCACGTTAATCTGTAGAGGAAAAATAAAGTTTGTTTTTCCTATGTTCATGTTCTCAGGCTACCATGAATAAACATTATGAGGTAGTTGGTGGCAAATATTTACTGATGTTAATTAAATCGCTGCCAAATATTGAAGGATTCTTGCATTGCCTGGTCTTAGAAGAATTGCATTTTAGATGCAAAATGTACCTCTTTCAGAAATTTTATACCGGAGGAATGAATAAAGGTAGCAGAATCTGAGTTACTACTTATTCAGAGTGAACAAAGTTGCTTTTCTATGCCAGTTGTAATGGGTATTTCTAATTTTTGTGTCCAAGTAAGGAATTACCATTCCTGACCCTAAGGAACACTTTTTTGGATTATGCAGGTCACAAATTTTATTCTCTGTCCGGCAGTCTGAGAAAGGGAGTCTGAAATAAAAATTGACAAATAATTGTGCTCAGATCCTTTGAATGCCTGAGGGATGGGAATGAGGGATGGCAGAGTTGCTTTGCACTGTGGAATTTGTGATCCAGAGCATAGGAAGTGAATCCTGTCATTGAACGAGGGTAAAAAATGTCTGAGGGCCTTTGAGTTCCTGGTGATGAACCCACCCACAATGTGATAATTCTTATTTTTAAATGAGCTTTCTTGCAATTTGAGCCTTTTCATGGCTCTCCATCATTTTGTGGGAAAGCAGTGTTCTGTGTACTACTTGCCATGGAGTATCTGTTCAGATAGCAACTCAGGACAGATCTTTGGAGTGTTTTGTGCTAATCCAAGTTAGGGAGGCGAAAGGATAAGTTGGCATTCTTTTTGCTGCCACAGAGCTCCTTGGAGGTGGGGGGGTGCTGGGTATGAGTCACACACCAAAGCCAAAGCAGCAGCACTAAAGTAATTATCTTCTTGCATGATCAGGATAATGAGGAATGACGCTATTGATGAAAGGGAAGAACTTCCTGGCTGTGTGCAAGCAGGAAAAGTGTGGAAAAGTGGTTTTCCTGGGTCTCATGCAGTTTGCTTTGAGAAATTCTGCCCTTCCCCTCAGCCAAAAGGGTGTAAAGCAGGTCTGTGGGATGAGGGGATTCAGCTCCGCCAGCTGTCAGGACTGCTGCTGCTCAGCAGGGTGTCAGATCTGTGGGAATCACTCACATCCTAACTGAGGGCGTGTTTGACTCCTGGGAAGGAGGTGGAGAGCTCAGGAGCAAAGTGCCAGTGCTAGGCCCTGGGTCACCCCAAGGGCTCACTTCTCTGAACTGTTAATCCTGATGTACTGCTTCACATGGCGCTTCTGGAAACAACAGGCAGCCTCCTGGGCTCCTCCTGAGCCCATGCAAAACTCAGGAAAGGCAAATATCTCCTACGCTTTGTGCAAGCCTTGATTGTGGAAAGGCACTGGGGTCACCTTGTGAAACTGCAGGGCAGGAATCGGGGGCAGACCTCCAGTAGCTGATCTGTGTCCCAGCAGCTGCAGGGGTGGGGTGGGGGCAGGAGGGAGAGCTACTGCAGTGCCAGTGCCTGGGGGAGGAGCTGGTTTGGCTGGGTGCCAGGTGAGTGATTCACAGATTGGACTTTAGCCTACCTGGCTTGATTATCTATGGAAATATTCAGGGACTGAGTTAACTAGTGGGGTGCAGTGGTTTGAGCAGAAGTTTTTGGGCTGCAAGTTCTGTACTCTCATGTGCTTTCAGTCCTGTTAGACACTGCATGGGCTGACCTGGGAGAGTCTCCTGTTGATCCAGTGCCTCCTGCCCAGCTGACACATGGGAAGATAAGCAAGAATTACTGTGAGGAAAACAGAGGCTGATTTTGCTTCATGGATGAATGTAAAAAAGGATCTTTCTCCAGAAGCAAAGGATCAATGTTTTCCTTTATTTGTAATCTGTCTGTACAATATTTTGAAACATTTAATTACTCCAAGAGTGAGTTCTGTATGGAAAATGCGTCCTGGTTTGATAATAACACTTAGATAAATTCTCATGCCATCCTGTGGTGTTATTTTCTACTCTGCAGCATTGTCCTTGTATTCCAGCTTTATGTTCAGAGCTGCTCTGAAGCTTTTGCTTCAAAGCCTATAACATTTCCAAAAAGCAGCTATTTCTTGGAATAACCTCCTGAAAATCAGACTGCTTATTTGGATTCCATGGAAACATTGAACCAGAACTGCTCAACCTTCAGGCCACCTGACTCTGAATCGGTTGCCTGTGGGTACCAGCAATGACTGGAGTTAGAATTCTGCATGTCTTGCTTCAGATTTGAGCAACTCAGATAGATGTTGCTGGTTATAATTTATTGATACTGCAGCTCAGTAGGAAACAAAATTGCTGGTGAGACCTTATTTTTCACAAAGTGCACCTGGATTGGAGAGAATGTGTTTCTGTAGCTGCAGGACTGTGTGCACTGGCTGTCATGTTTACATGGAAATGCCATGATTGCTCTTTCTTAAATGTGTGTATTCCTTTTGAAAGTTGTATGCCTTGTTTATAAACTAGACTTTATCTTCAAAATTAGATTTTTATGTTTTTTGAAAGGCTTTGTAGATCTCTCTGTGTTATGAAAAAAGTCTACACAAAATACACGCAACATGCTTCAAACCTGACATGAACCAGCAAGGAAATCCAGCCATCACTTTTGTGACTAAGAGTATTTATGAAGTTCTTAGGACAGTGTGGTTTTGGTGGACAGCTTGGCCTTCAACTGCTCACTGCCTTCTTGTGGTTAGGTTTTCTTCTTGCCCAGAATTTGCTTTTCTTTTGACATTCCTATGCTTTGACATTTATCCATGTTGGCATTGGGTTGGGCTCTCTGAATGATGGGTGTTTTACTGAAACCTTCTAACCCTTTGTGTTCTACTGTGCTTCCAGCCACTGATGATATTGTGAAAGTTGAAGTCTGGGATGTAGTGGACAAAGGTAAGATTTATAACTTTCTTTCTAATGGAGATTCATTGTTCTTTCTCAATTTTAATTAAAAACTTACATGGAATTCAGAAAGACCTGCTTACTTCTGCTTTTAAAAAAATACGCATTTATTGTATCACTTTCTGAAAGAATAAGGAAAGGAGAGGTGAGTCCCCTATGCTGGAACCCGTTATCTGGAATCTGAACTTCAGATCAAACACGGTGTTCAGAAGCAATTGTTCCATGTGCTTATGACAGATGCAGAAGCTGCTGCTCTGTGTATTCCAATTCTCTGAGTTTCAGAATAAACTTCCTTCTCTTTATGGTATATTTATACAGGTTCTGACTTCATTGTTTTGGTTATAAAAAATGTTGTTGAGCTGTTTTTATGAAGGCATTCTACTGTTATATTGGTAAAACTGTAGCTGCAGTGGGGTAATGTATGCGGGGAAAGAATGAAAGAGCAGCCAATTACTTAAATTCACTAGGACAGAAAATGTAATATGTTTATTCCAAAACTTTTTCTAAATGGTTAGCCAAGGAAAATTTTATGATCTATCAATACATTTTTCATTTGTTTTCAATTTTTGTTTAAGTATAAACTTTTGTTTTATAAAGCAAAACCAAATCCCAAAATGTCTGTGAAGATACAGTTTGGATGCAGTGCAAACTGGGATGCAGTGGGATCTGTTCCTGGAAGGGATTTGGGTCCAGATGTAAATCTCTGCAGCCTATTCTGTAGCCCCGAATGCAGATGTTGTTTGGCTTCTAAGAGGCATTTAGTACCAGCCAGTCTCCTGTTTTAGTGTATCAGTACGGCCAGAAAAGCAGCTGCACAGTTGAGCAGCTCTTGTTTGGTGTCTGCCAGGTTTGTTGACCACAGTCATCAAAACTCAAACTTTGATGGTTTGGTGGGGTGCTGCCATTCTTATAGCCTTGGCTCTCAGGCATTCTTCAGCAGAATGGCATCTCAGAGGCACCATCTGTGTAACTTACACAATAAACTACAAGTACAACAGGGAGTGGGAAAAGGAGAAATGTTATTTTTCATGTTAGCTGAACCGTATTCCAAATAAGGAAGACAGAAAGACAATTAGTGGTAGCACTTCTAGTTCAGATACCTCATGGAGCATTCAGGGTAAGCTTTGAGTCAGGAACTTTAAATGAAAATCTTGAGCACTTTATCTTTTTCGTGTTTTAAGCTCCAGTTTTCACAGGGTAGACAAAACTGTGCTAAGGCCAGAGTTACTGCTGAAGTCAGTCTGATTACAGTTTGGCTTTCCAATTGTGGGATAACAAATGGAGGGCTGGAATCTGAGCAAAACATCTGTGTTCTCGCTGCCTTGCAGCTTTGGTGTGAATAGACAGACATTTAATTTGGGAATCATGTGGTTCCAGCATTTATTTCTGTGAATAGCTTCTCTGAGCAGAGTCATCTTCTCAACTAGAGTCTTGTTTTTTTGGCAAAGGGAACGGGATGTGCTATGCGCAGATGTTGATAACAGCTCTTCTGGTCTGGCTTTAATTTCTGACAGTGGAGCCTATGTTGAAAATCTTAAAGGACTCTCTTCCCTTCACTTTATGTTCTTTGGAAATAAAACTCATTCTGTTAAGATCCATACTTATTGACCACAGATACAAATTTTTTTGCAATCAGTGGTGCTCAATCAGTGCAGTGTAAAAATCAGATCATCATCATGTTAATAAAATCAATCCTTTCTTATTGCCATAGCATTGTGGATTCCTGTTAAGCATAACTTTAGGAAAATGTTCATATAAAACGTCAGGAGCTTGGTTGTATCTAACTTTCATCCTAATGTTGTGACATTTTTGTTTTCTTTCTTTATGCTTAGGACAAAAAATCCTGCTTCGTGATGCTTTGGGTGAGAGCCACACTGGACTGTAGACTTGCAGTAGTAAAGTATCCAGTGCTGCTGTAGCATAGTGCTGACAAGACCCAATCCTCATTTTTTTTTCCCTTGCCTACCAGATCCTGGTTCGTGTGCATATTTAGACTTGGGCAGAACGCTGTATTTATCAGGCGAGATTTGAAACTGTCAAAAGTGCGTGTTCTGAACATGCATTTCAACATAAAGTTTTCCAGGCTAAAATTCTTTTGCTAGCATTTCCCCACTTTATTTTCAAAGGAAATTAGGAGGCCTCTCTTTAAATGATGTGAGAAACTGTAGAAAGTCCTGATGTGGGTTATAGCTTAAGTACAGTAATTTCACACTCACAAGCCGCACCTGGTTATAAGCCGCACTTCCAGGTAGCCGGGAAGACCACGGAATTTGTCCATAAATAAGCCGCACCAGGTGATAAGCCGCGTTTTTGGTTTTTGGTTTTGTTTTTTTTTTTGAAGCGAGGATCCATGTGCAACAAAGTGACGAGTTAGTAGATTGCGGGGTTTGGTGTCAGGTGCTCAATTTGCAAACAGTTTTCACAGACCTGCAAAGCCTTTAAACGCAGCCCCAGGCGCCCTCCCCGTGTCACCCGCGGCACTCCTGCCCCCAGCGCTGGCTGCCGCGGCTCCCCGCTGCTCGGCAGTGTTGGCGGCTCCCCGTGCCAGTCAAAAGCAATGGCTCGCCGCCTACTCGCTAGTGGCTCCAGCTTGCCACTCACCTGGCAGCGGCTCTGCAGCAGCTCCCCGCCCAGCCGGCTCGCACTTCCGGGTTGGCATTTCACCGGAATTTGTCCATAAATAAGCTGCACCTGGTGATTAGCCGCACTGCCGGGATCGGCTCGATTCTTCAGTGAAGTAGGTGCGGCTTATCAGTGTGAAATTATTGTAACAGGTACATCCATGAACTGCAGTTTCCAGCTTCAATTCTGTAAAGCAGCTTTGAGCTCTCCCCTGCCTAGCAGTGCTGTTATTCTGCAGTCACAGGAATTGCAGGAGTTGCACCCTGAAAACTTGATGTGCATTTGTGGGCTGATGTAAATAGTGATTTTCTTGAGTGGTGTTTCTCCTGGTGCTCTCTAGAGGTGTGTTCCATATCCTTGCTGGTTCAGCAATGTGAAGTTTCCCTCCATAATCCACTGGGATGCAGAGGCAGCTCTACTGGCCCTGCCTGGATGGTGACTTAGCTGGTATTGGTTATTTAGCATCCAGATGATCATTTTGAAATGTGGGAAAGTCTTAAAAGTGGTGAAGTTGATTAGTGTAGTGAGGCACTGGGAAATGGCAGCTGTCAGACTGTGCTGCTCCTCTTGGCTTGTTCTTGGTATTTTTCTTTTTTTTTTTAATTTGGGATTCTGTTTTTAAATGTGCAGATTCCCTGGAGTCCAGACTTCCATGCTGCTTCCTCCATTCTCCTTAGGCCTGCTCAGGGAGCCGGGATCATGTCTGGAAAGCTGCCATTTGTTAAAATTTTCCCAAGATGAGCTTGCCTCCAGCCGCAGATTATACTGCATTTTGTGTGGCATGTGTAGTAAATATCATCTCCTTTGCTGCTCTCAGAGCTGACCGAGCACAGAAAGGATCTCTCTTAGCAAAAGTCACAATCCTGACTCATCTTTCTGGCTTATCAGCAAGTTGTGTAACTGCTGCAAGTAATAAAGCTATAACAGATCCTGAATGCAGAGAAGCTGCTTGAATGCAGGGGATTCAGGAACAGTTGTGAATTCCTGTCTTGTAACCTCTGTCACTTTGGTTCCCGCATATTTTCCGATACATGACTGAAGGCATCAAATCATATTTTTTCTGTTGCCCACAAGATAAATGCTTTCCCTTGTATTGAAGATTCCTTTCCTCCTTGCTGCATCTTTACTGCTCTGCCTCCCAGACGTACTGCAAGAAGAAGAAAAGATAAGAATTCTTAATTCTATTATTTTCAGATGTCCTAAGTTAGATAACACAAGGGATGCATATATTTCAGTTTATATTTTTGACTGGTGGAGGGAAGCAGCCCCATTGCATCGTGGCCAGCATTTGTTGGCAGGCTGTACTGAATCCTTCTATCCTGCAGCAAAACTGGTAGTACATACTGCTGCAGAGACTCAAGTGATGATCACAACCTCCTTGTCCAGTAGGAGCTCCTCTGTAGACTCTGGGGCACTGCTGCCAAGTGTATTTAGTGCCAGTATGCCTGTAAATGAGGAACAGCTATTGTTGTAGGGAGAGGACCTGAGCCATTGCAGCACAAACGCCCATGTTTTCTGATTGAAGCTCCTTCTTTACACATCAGTACAACCTCAAAATCTGGACCTCATGCATACAGTGACACAATCCTCACTGTAAAGCCCTTACCTTTACAGGCTGAATTACATCTTTTCACTGTGTAGACCTTATCTTTGTCTGGTTCATCCTGCTGTTTGGGTTCCAAAAATAGAACCTGAATCTCTGCACACATGCGCTTTTCAGCTCTATGATTCCTTTGAGGTGACCTCCTTTGCAGTACTGATGAGCAGCATGCGAGAATATTACTCATTCCTCTGGATACACACAGAAAACCATGAGCAGAGAGAGGTGTGTGGATTGTATATTCTGTCGCAAAGCATTGACTGTAAATGTGCCCAGGTTAGACAGACACCTTGATTACTCAGGATGGGAGGAATGATGGAGAGTATTTGTGGTTGCTTGGGCTTCTCTTTTACTACCTGGAAATTTAGGTCATGCCAAGCATAATTTAGCAGTGACTGCAGAAATAGTGATGTTTGGATATTCAGAGAAGCCACACAAGTGTCACTGACTTGAAATTAATTGAATTGAAGTGGGAAAAGACATGCATGACCTAGACATCCCACACCTTTGGCTGCATGGGGAAGAATCAGCCCATAGTTTCCTCAGGGAAACATTACCCAAATGAGGAGAATCAGGATTAATATTTCTGCTGCTTTCAGATGTCAGCAATAACATGACATGAGTGGGGCAAACATTTTGCAGTGATGCACAGAATTACTGACCAGAATCACCTGCTGTGACC
>VRYO01002223.1:5888644-5933340 GCA_009812075.1 Sialia sialis
GGGTTTGGTGTCAGGTGCTCAAGTTGCAAACAGTTTTCATAGACCAGCAAAGCCTTTAAAGGCAGCCCCAGGCACTCTCCTGGCCAGCTCTCACTTCCAGGTTGGCATTTCGCTGGGATTTGTCCATAGATAAGCCGCACCTGAATATAAGCCGCACTACTGGGGTAGGCTGGATTCTTCAATGAAAAAGGTGCGGCTTATAATCATGAAATTACTGTATTTATCCTTGAGAGATGTGCAGGGAAGACAAACCCTGTTTCACATGCAGCATCTGGCAGAACCCTGAATTCCACATGTGATTCAGCAGAGTTAAGAGCTGGTGGAAGCTATTTTGGTCCTCCGTGTTACGGAGTCTTTTACAGAGTCAGTGGGAGGGTTTTTGCAGGTGCACCTGAACTGCCAGCACCTTGTGTTTTCAGCAACACAGGGAATTTCTAAAAGTGATGAGAAGGAATTCCAAGATTGTACCAGTATAATTTGGTTAACTATAGTTAATTAGACTAAGAAAATAGATAAGTTATTTCAGAAGTACAGTTCTTAACTGCTGTGACTAACATCTGAGAGATACTTGGTATCTGTCAAACATAACTCCTGATCTTGCAGGATTATTCTTTGTGCAGTGCTTTTTGTTGACACAAGTTCTGAAAACTCAGAACATTCAGGTTTTTTCACGGTGTGTCCACACTAAACCTCTTTGGCAGTAGGTGGCAGAAGATGTTGGGACTCCTGACAATCCTTAGAGCCAAGTGTCTACACCAGAAAATCATGTCAGCTGATAGCCATGATATAGCCATCTGATAATCATAAGTACAGATACATCTCTCTGCTGAGACTACTGGGCTATAAGATTTAGAAACACAATTAGTGTGTAATTGATTTGACACAAAGTTTTCGGGAGGCTGAAGTTTAAAAACACTCCTTTTCTGGGGTACTGAGTTCAATTCCAGTGGTACTTTAAAATGTCAGAAAATGCTTCCCTAAGATGCAAGGAAAGAGAGAAGCCTCAGAGACTGCCCTTTAACTGCCTTAGAGGAAGCAGATTCCTGCAGGTGGGACCATGGCTGTGGGGCTGTAGGGCCAGTCTCTAGTGTGGTTTTCTAGTGTCTTATACAAATGTTAGGCATGTTGCTTCTTGCACTTTTCTGGGAGCCTAATCAGAGCTATGCCTGCTCCCTGGCTTATTTTTGTGGTGGATTTCTTTTCTGCAGCTTCACTAGGGATGGCCAGATCTGACCCTCTGGCTCAGGCCTTTGGAGCACATGTAGGGTGTCTCTCCATCTCCACAGCTGATTTCCCACAGTTTATCTGATTGCTCTTGAGTTTCTTCTTCTATAAGTTCTGTCTTTGGATTGCTTTACTGTTCATATTTTAATAGACTAGTTAGGATTCTTCAGCAAGCCACGCCTATCCTATCCCTCCTCAACCCCCAGGCTTACAGTAGAAGTAGGATCTGTGTTCAATCTGCTGTGCACCTGTCCAGACCCATCCTCCAGTTCTTTGCCCAGTGTAATGGTTTTTTTTGTTTTTTACAATTCTTTTTAAGGAAAGTGCAAAAAACGAGGAGATGGTTTGAAACTGGAGAATGACCCTCAGGAGGTGAGTCATCTAGAATTCAGAGGTCTGAGGCATCTTGTCTGCCTTTGGTCCATGGGGAGAAAGTTCTATGTTTGTTCCTATTTTAAGGGCCAGCCTGGCAGGTGGGTGAGGGACAGTAGGATCCCTGATGCTCTTCATTCTTTGCTCTGTGTACTTCAGCCCTTCAGAACTCCTTGTGCTCCTGCCCTCACTGCAATTTCTCTGCTACTTTCCATTCTGTCACTGGGAATGATGGTGACCCAGAAGTTTGCTCAGCAGCTTTGTGCCTGTCTGCCCATGGCAGAGGTAGAAACTCCTTTTGTCAGGACCTTCTTGTGGGGCCTGAAGAAATTACTTGATGCCCTGCTCTGACTGCTCCTTAGAGCTGGGCTGTTATAGTCTAACTGGTGCCTATCTGCTCAGGCTCAGATGGGGAGAATTTTCCTCAAAATATTCTCCCATGGAAAAAGCCCATATGAGAACAGTTACCACAGCTGATTCTTCCTTTGCAAATGGGGGTGCATTTTCCACTCCTGGGAAATGAGTGGGAATTGCTCCAGGGACACCAAATTCCAATAGTAGCCATGGAGACCGAGCTGGGACCAGTACTATCTAGACTTACTAGCATGTGGAGTCTAAATGATGAAAAGCCAATCAGGTACTAATCCACGGGAGAAACTGCCTCCTGCTTTTGGACACCAGAAGCATTAGGTGTAGAGCCAATATCTGGGTCAAGAAAAAGATGGAATGGGAGCTGTGTACTCTGTCCTCCCCTATGTGGTTCATTTCCTGTTTCAGTGGGAAATGGAAGCTGGGAACCACCAAGTATCGTATTTATTCAATGATAATAGTGTGAAATTCACACGTACTCCTTACAGTGGTTGTCACTTTAGGAATTTTGCCCACTCAGTACTGTATCCATTGTGTTCTGTATCAGCCTGAAGTTTAATCCAGTTATTTACTGCTTCTTTGCCTTTATTTCTTCAGGCAGAATCGGAAATGGCTCTGGATGCAGAGTTCTTGGATGTCTATAAGAACTGCAATGGTGTAGTGATGATGTTTGACATCACCAAGCAGTGGTAAGAGACCTGTACTGGTACCATGTGATTCTCCCTTGTTCAGGCAAAGAAATGACTTCCAGATTTCCAGATTCCCATTCAGATTTGGAAGCTGATAACTAAATCACAAGTTGAAGCAAGCTTGTATCCTTTAAAATAAAAGCTTTATCTTGTGACACGGTTTTTAATACACTCCTCTCCTGGGCTTGTTCCAAACAAGCAGTGTCCCAGTGGGTTGTGTGCTGCAATTGCTGATTGGCTGCTCGCTAAGGCTTGATAATTAGTGCTATCACAGGTGCAAAGTGCATGTTGCAAACCCCCTACTCCCCAGAACAGAAGGGTAAGGAGGATGCTAGTGAGAAATTCCCAAGAAACTGGTATTAGTAAGGATTATTTAGAGGCCCCAAGCTGAATTAATCTGCAGAAGTAATGAACTGTTGATTTTGCACATCTGAGGAGGGTGAGAGAGAGATAAGGAAACTAAAGTGGAAAGAGGAGGGGGGTGGGAGCTCCTGCTTTATGTTTAGGCTGTAGTGTTCAGGTTTGGTGTAGGTCGGTGAGCCTGTATACAGCTGAAAGGAAGAAATGCTTTCCATCAGCTGACTGTTTTGCAGGACTGAGATTTCCTATCGGAGATATGAGGGTTGAAAGTGGATTATCGAGCTTTTAAAATTATTTTTGAATAAAGAATCACCTAAACATATTGAGGGTTAGTGTATTTCTCTGATGGCATAAAGAAACCACAGACTTGGAAGGATTTTGGAAAAAAATTCTTGTGTTTTTTTTTCTTTTCTTTGTGATTTGTGCATGAAACTGCTAACAGAAGGATGTTCCCACTCATCTGCCTCTCTCTCTCCCCTCTGGTGAAGGACATTTAACTATATTCTGAGGGAGCTTCCTAAAGTGCCGACCCACGTTCCAGTGTGCGTGCTTGGGAATTACCGGGACATGGGGGAGCACCGGGTCATCCTGCCTGGTGATGTGCGAGACCTCATTGACAACCTGAACAGGTGAGAGGTCATAGGGCAGGGCAGCAGCTGCTTCCTGCCATCACCCATCAGCAGCTGTCTCACTGCCTCATTTCACATCCTGTATCCTGTGCCTGCCTTGGGCTCTCAGAGTGCTCCATGTCTCACAAGCAGCATCTGCTGACACCATGGGCCCTTTGATCTGGAGCACATCGTTTGCCGGGCTCCTGGTAACAAGGAGTGCTTGGCAGTGTGTGCCTTTCAGAAGTGCTGTTCCCAACAAGTCATCTTCTTTCTGGTTAGTCCTTCTCATGTGAGAGAATCCTCTTCCTGTGGCACAGCTGTTCTCTGCTCCAAGTGATTGAGCTACACTAGGGCCAACCAGTGCACCTGTGTCCTTGCTCTGCTTCTGAGCATTCCCTACACAGCACTTGCAGGGCACAGCCAAGTCACATGTCCCTCACCAGCTAGACAAGCATTTCCCTTAAGGAGAGATCTGAGGTGCTGTTATGTGGTATTAAATAGTATTTGTTGGTCAAGATTCAGTAGGTTGTACCTTTTTATGTAGTTTTAGGTTTTACGGTACTTTTTTCATTTTCCTCATGTCTTACTTGTTTATGCCTGTGTCAGGCACAGAGAAATAGTGTCAGTTTTAAGATTTTATCCATGATGAAATCATTTCTTGACAATTTAGTTTCTCTATATGATATTTGTCAGTCCAGTTGTGGTTTTAAAACAAAAACCTTCACTGTGAAATGAACAGCTTGTAAAGCTGTGAATCCCTGGTTTAGGAAACCAGCATCCCAGTGTCCTGACACAGGAAGGCACATGACACTGTCACACACCAACAGCCACCTTCTGCCACCCTTCAGTGTGAATTTTCGCTGTACACAAAATAATGAGTCCAAGCAGAATGACCCCCTGGGCTACATTTGAGGGTGGGGGGTTGTGGGGTAGCTCATGGTGTGTAACTCAGTCCTGTGCAGGGTGTGCTGGGTACAGTGTTCTCCTCTCTGCTTGGTACAGGCCTCCCGGCTCCTCCTATTTCCGCTATGCTGAGTCTTCCATGAAGAACAGCTTTGGCCTCAAGTACTTGCACAAGTTCTTCAACATCCCCTTCTTGCAGCTGCAGGTACGGCGGGGATGTTATCCTGATATGCTGGGTGTATGGGACAGATTGGATTTGTTTCCTCTCTAAGGCAGGAATATGGGGTTTCATGTGCTGTTGAAGGATCCTGAATAGATTCTTGTTTTCATTAGAGTTGGTATAACAAAATTATGTGAGGACATTGGTGCCTGTGACTGACTTAAACCTGTCTCTGGTTGCAGGAGGTCAGCTGTGCTGAGTTCCCAATGCTGACCTCTGGAGAAAGGCTCCATTTTCACTGGCATGAAAATGGCATCCAGTGGTGCAGTTACCAAGTCAAAAATGTAAAATACATCTGTTAAACTTTGGACTTGAAATCTGTTCAGTTAAAACTGAACTGATGAGAAGAGATTTGGCCATTATCTGATTAGTTCAGAAGCTGCTGTTTGCTGAAAGTCTTTGCCCTAATGGTAAAGGGCATTAAGTATGGGATCCATGTGCTTGGATCCCTATCTCCTTCATATCTGGGGATTCTTGAGAGGGCTGAGGGAAGGGCAAAGGCTACGAAGGATGCTATTCTCACGTGTGGGTCTTTAGAAGATCAACTTTTGGGGTAATCCTTGGGCATCAATAGCTTATGATGTTGTGTCATTGTTTTCTATGTGAGGGGAAAAACGCAGGCACCAGCAATTGAAGTGTCTGTGTGTATCACACAGACGTATTCTCACCAGCAATTGAACTGTGTGTATTTTTATATAAATAATCCCCAGTGAAATGCCAGTTCAGAAGGAGCTAAATGGATGTTACCAGGTCCTCAGGCTGCAGAGCAGAAAGAACCAGAATAAGAGAATTGAATGTATAAAACCACAATGAAACAAATCAAACAATATTTTGAGGAGGAGGTTGTAGAAATCTGAGCTATAAATCCAGCCTGCTGCTCAGTGAAGATTGAAATCTGCCAGCATGTTGCTGGTGAAATGTTTATGACGCTGCACATTTGGAGACTTTTGGTTGCTTCCACTCAGGTTTTGGGGCTTTACTTGATGTCAAAATTCACCCAAGATGGGCTGAGTTGGTTTTTCCAGTACCCCTTGAACTTGTGCCACAGGTTTATGGGCAGTGCCTCATGCTGGCTGCTCCACAGTAGCTTCACAGTAGCTGCCTTGGGGCACTTCACTGCTCCTAGGCACTCACTGGGAACCTTGTGTTGGACCGGAGCAGGCCCTGTTCAACATCCAGTGCAGCATGAGCTAAAATTTGTAGGAAAATCCCATCTAGATTTATTTCCTAAAGGTTCTTCTTATACCTTCAGAGATCCTTGCCAGTACCAGGCTACAGAAAGGAGTTTATCCCCTTGGAGCAAAACAGGATTACAGGGGAGGGATGCTGCCTGGTATGAAATGCACATAGGATTTAATCAGCTTCAGAGGTTTCTGTGTCCCTCAGCCTGCCCTCCACAGCTTTCCAGGGCAGAGTGGTCCAGCTGTATCCAAGGTCCCTGGCTGTCCCTCAGCAGGGTTGGGGTCAGTGTGTGGTTTTCAGTGGCACATTCCTGTGCTCGGTTTACAGTCATGCATCTTCCATGGAGAAAGCAGGGGCTGAAATCAATACCCCCAGTACAGAGCACATTCTTCCTGTCAGCCTGAGCTCTTCAGTTATTTATCAGCTCCTTTACAGGAGCAGGATTGGCAAACCCAAGGATGCAGTTTAGCTATAGGTGTTGCTGGTGGCCCACAAATGGAATCAGGTCACCCAGGCCGACAGATGCTGAGCTGGAAGGAGACAGGATTCTGCAGACAGCTGAAATTGCCTTTTCCCAGGAAGCCCTTGCAAGTGGATTTCAGCCAAAGCACTGGTCTCTAGGATATGATTTATTCCCTTATTTTGGGTCATTGCAAAAAATAAGCTGTTTCTTTAATATTTTAATAACCAGCATGGTAAAATAGAATATATTCTGAAGTATTTGGAAGTTTGTTAGTAGTGATGAATTTGTACAAAATTGATTGCAACTCTCTCTTTATTAAATATATATTCTTGATTTATTGTGATCTGTGAAAATTGAAATTAATAAAACTGGTATGTGTCTCATTGCCAGAGTGTAAGGCAAGGCACACCACTTGTTTAATAGACAAGTCTAATTAAAGTAATTATCAAAGAGCCTAAGGTAAGCACTGGAGAGCAGTAGCCCTTCTGTCTCTGTTTGTTCAGCTAATTTGCTCAGCATGTATTTCACCTTAGGAAACTGGGGACAAAGAAGCAGCAGACTTGCCCTTTTCTGTCTCATTTTTGCTTATACTGCATGGATAATATAAAATGATATCTACTCTTCCTAGATCTTGATTTTCTTGAGTTCTAAAATCTAGAATTTGAATTCTGAAGTATGTGTTAGTACTTCTGATTAGTGTAGTAACTTTAAATATGAATAGCATATTTTGCTGAATCTTTCTTGTCTGTAAACGACAGTAAAGAAATTGGCATTAAGTAATGACTTTGTAATTCCATGCATACGTGTTAATTAAAGTCAAGTTTCCATCTGCAGAGAGCACTTGAATATGAATAAAAATTGCTCAGCAAAGAAAATGGGATTGCTCCAAGCTCTTAACACAATGACAAAGGTAAACATAAAGACTCTGTATGCCTCAGAAGCAGTAAATTAGCTTAAATTATCACAGAATCCCTTTAATTTCAAAAAGGACTATGTCTTCCAGTAAGTTAAGGTTATCAACTGTGACAAATCACCTAGTCTTATAGTACAGCATAAAAAATATTTAATCCTTTTTTGCTGATTTCAGTCATAGTAGAATTTGATATAAATCAGTTGCTCCATGGAGGACTCAGGCTGTGCTGTGTCTATTCCCTGGAACGCAGCACTTGGTGTGGTTTGTGTGAGCCAGATGGGTTAATTGCTCTTCAAACCTGTGCAGTGTCTTGATAGCTTCAAAGTTGTCACATCTATGAAACCATAATGCCAGCAGCGTGTGTATGTAGAGACTGAACACCATCGCTTCATGCAAATGTTTATCTTCTCAGATAGATTTTTATTCTGGGAATTATGTAATAGATTTCATTTTGGGCTTTTATTCTGATGGAATCTTTCTGATCTTTCAAGTGTTGTCAAGGAATTAAGAATTCACCATGGTTATTGATGCTAGCCTTCAAAAATATCTGTCAGAGCAAAGCTGAAATGTACTTGGAGGATAAGGCAATTATTAAAGCAAAAACCTTGGCAGTTTAGAGGAGGCCTGGGTTTTCTCCTGCATGTCCTCCTGCCTAGGCAGGGATATGCAGCCTGTGGCACCGCTGACCTCCTAATGGGGATCGTGCAGGGCTGGGAGTCACCAGCCCAAGTCAGCGTAAATTTGCCCTACTCGGGTGCCACCCAGTGCTTAGGCAGTGGGAGAGGGAGGATTGATGCCCTCAGGCAATGAACATCTTGGCTTTTGACTCCAAAAATCAGGAGCTGAGCTGAGCTGAGCTGATTGGCATGGTCAGTGCCCACCTGTGTGCCAGCCAGCTGTGCCTGAGCAGAGAGGATGGGGCTGTGTGGCAGGATTTGCACCACTGACAGCTCTACTCTTGTCCAGGGGATCTGAATTTATGTTTCTGCAGGAATGGATGCTGTGCCAGCCCTGCAGGGCCGCAGCCCTTGAGGGAGCTGGCAGTGCCTGTGGTTATTGATCTCTACTTGCTGCCGTCTGGATGTTGGGAGGAGGGAGTTTGTTAAGCCCTCCCTTCCCCTCAGCTGAGTTTTTTGTTTGAGTTCTGTGGGAAATGTGGGAAAGAAAGGACTGAGTGGGGCAGTACTGGGTTACATTAGTGCAGTCAGCTCACTTTATTGCCCATTGGAAATGGGCTAGGGTGTCTTTTCCCCTCTGTGGAACAGCAGTTGGAGGCAGAGGGGCAAGGTCTTCTGAAATGTCAGTTGACAGGTTGTGTTCCCTCATCTACCCCAACAGCAAAAAAAAAAATTATTATTGGGAGTCTTTGCATCAGCAGGATCCTGCTCCCAGAGAGGCTGATTTAGCACAGAGAAAAATCAAAGGCCTGACTGAATGGGTTGCACAACTGCTGTCTGCAGGAGCTAAATCCATTCTCCAAATGCAACTGATGCTGTGGTGTCTGAAGTAACACATTATTGATTTATGTCTGAGAACAGCTCACAGAGCAAGGTGCTTCTTACACACAGACTTTATGGATTATCTGCTTTTTATTCACTTTCCCTTTGTGCTCTGTATTTAAATGGACACCATGATCAGGGCCAGAGCTACTGTTGGACGTGTTGCTGTGGTACAGTGGTGACATAGGATCTCAGTGCACAGAGATCTGTTACAGTGACCTTTCTGCTCAGATCTAGCTTGTTTTCCTTTCTTCAGAGGGAGACGTTGCTACGGCAGCTGGAGACAAATCAGCTGGATATTGATGCAACTCTGGAGGAGCTGTCACTGCAGCAAGAGACTGAAGACCAAAACTATGAACTGTATGTCACTGAGTTGTCTTTTCTAACTGCTTTGGGTATCGCATGAATGTTGGGCAGCCCCAGTTGTGGCATGTGGCCAGGTTGAAGGGTCCAGCAAGTAACATTTGGATAAAATGTTGCTTTTAAATGGCATCACCTGAAGTAAAGCGTGCACCTGGGGATCTCTGTGAAACAGTCTGGTTCCTACCGCACATGACTGGGGAGGGAAAGCCAGGGCAGGTGGGCCTGAGCAGCACATCTGGAGCCAGCACATGCTGAAATAGATAAAGTACTGAAAGGGGATATTTTCCATCTCTCAGCTGCTGAGCACACAAGTTGTTTCCTCTCCTGTGTATTGCACTCCTGTATATTGTGTGTCTTATTACAGCAGAATGTAATAGCAACAACACAGCTGTCTTCTGTTCCCTTTGAGCACTTCTGAACTTGTCAGTGTGTTTTTGGATTGAAATAGTGGCTGGTTCCTCTGCCCTATATCTGTTCTGTGCCCTGGCTGTGTGCTTGGCTGCTTGTAATGATGTTTGCCAGCTTTAGCCCCACAAAGCCAGTACACCTGTAGCACAGTGAACAGGAATCCATTTTCTGTGAATTCCTATCACAAGGCCTTTATTGCAGTGGTGTGCAAGCCAGAAAAGTCAGCCTCAGAATGTATTGAAAAAATATTATTTACAGGCAGCTTTGTTGGGAAATTGGAATCGATGATTATGAAATATTCATGCACAGGCTTTTGGATAAACATTTTTCAGACCAATTTTCAAGTTCCATAACCTTGTTCAGCACATTTTCCTTGGAGAGCATTGAAATACCCCAGTTCACACACACAGCAGTATTGTTTCCAAAGCATTCATCTCATTCTCCTCATGAGGTACTAGTTAGTCACCTCATGCCTTCAGCACTTCTCTTGATGTCGCTACTCAAAGGACTGGGTTGCGTGGGCTGTGCTGTAAGATGGTTTTCCATACTTTTGTTTGTACTGCTTCAATAACGGAAGGATACTTAATAGAATCAGGAGTTTGCAGAGCTGTTTCAAAGCACAAGACCTTGCTGCTTCAGCACCTCTTGCCCTTCAAGCAGCTTTAGCATGTGCTGGGTCTCTATGTGTGTCACTTCAGCTCACAAATTCAGCAGCAAAACAGGTTGGATGGGGCTTGGAGCAGCCAGTCCAGTGAAAGGTGGAATGAGATGAGCTTTAAGGTCCCATCCAACCCAAACCAGTCTGAGATTCTGTGACTGTGAAATCTGTCTTTGCTATATCTATCTCAGGGTTAGTCTCTGTTGGGCTGGCTCTGAGAAGAGATGTTAGATCTTAAAATAGCAGCAGTGTGGTAGCAGTGGAGGGGTGACCAGACCTCCTAGTTCCAGCAACAGGTATTAGACTTGATCATCCCACCCACTGTGGTGACCGCACTGCCCTGCTGGGAGGCTGTTGGCACTGTCAGGCTGCAGACTAGCTCAACATGGCCTCAGAAATATCAGAGCTTGACAAAAGAGTAGTTACTATAAGATTAAAAGCAAGACTTTTCTCTGGGATTCTGGTTTAGCAAATAAAGTGACATCCTTATGCAGCTGGCCAGCTGCTGCATGTTCATATGTGTACTGAGGCCAAAGTTCTTTCCTTTTAGAAATTAGCACTTCTTTAGAGAAAGGACTTTAAAATACCCCTGGATGCTTCCTGGCTAGAGGCACTGATCCCAAAAGAAAAGCACCAGGCAGTGTTATGTCTCACTTTGATCACACTGACAAAGAATGCTATTTTAAGGTTTTTAAGGTTTTTCTCTGTACCCCAGGTAGAAACAGAGAGTCTGTTTGTTTAAGTGTCACCTCTGTAGGACACATGAGCTGCAAAGGGGTTACTTCAGCCTCAGAGTTGGAAGGTACATACTTCTTACACTCAAGAAAAGTGTAGAAAGTCTCCAGGCTTGATTTTTACAGCCAGATTTAATTTAAAGAAATATTCACATTCATGTCAGAGAACCCAGGTTTGGGTAAAGTCTCAGCCTTAGTAAACAGTTTGGGCTGGGAAACAGTCCGTGTGGGCACAGCAGTGTGTGATGGGAATCAGAGCTTGCAGTGATGAGGCAGGTCAGCAGTTTTTGTTAGTAGGACTTAGGAAGGTTCTTGCATCCATGTTTGTCAGATGCCCATCAATTTGGTTTAATGTGCTGCATCAGTGAATGTCCAAGTGAGAACCTGGTACATTGTCTGCTGCCACTCACCCTGTTGTGCAGAGTGTGTGTGTTGGTGGAGTGTGACTTGGTGACCCTTGACAGATCATAGAACCGTGGAATCCTTAGGGTTGAAAAATCCCTCTAAGATCATGAAGTCCAGCTGTTAACCCAGCGCTGCCAAAGCCACCACCCAACCATGTTCCCAAGAGCCACATCCACATATTTTTCAAACACTCACAGGGATGATAGCTCCACCACTACCAGAGCAGCCTATTCCAAAATCTGAGTGCCCTTTTTGTGAAGAAATTTTCCTTAATATCCAACCTGAACCTCCTCTGGTGCAACTTGAGGCCTCTCTTGCTTTTTCCTTTTTATTGCTTGTTACTTGGTAGAGGAGCCTGACCCTCACCTGTCATGAGGCTTTTGTGTTAGTTGCTTCAGTTTAGACAGCACTGGGGGTTCTGCTGTGGGTCAACCAAACTGCACAGCAAGGGGAGATGAACACGGGTATTTGAGGCCACAGGCCATGGTGTGGCTGCTGCAGCACTTCCTCAGAGGCCATTCCTGCTCTCCTGCCATAAAATCAGACCACAGAGCACAGCGAGGTGACAGCACTAGGACATCTCAGTTACTCCCTTCACCCTATGCATGTCTGGTAGCTGCTCTATCACAATGGCTGCTGCTAAATTTGGCTCAGTGAGAACAGAAAGAGAACAAGAACCCTTCCTCCTGCTGCAGTGGGGGGCGACCTGAGGACAAAACGTCACTGATCCAAAGTGTGAATCCCAAAGACAACGCAAGGTGGCACACGATGCTGCTTCTTCTGCCTTACATAAGTCAGCCCTGGGCAGTCACTGCCTGGATGTGCCTGTGGGAGACATGGTCTGCTTTCCCTGTGTTTAGGCTATTCACTGCCTGACATACCTCTGGCTCTAGTGCTGTCACTGTGCTTTCAGGCTTAACATTTTCAATGCTGCTCAAAGAACATTTCAGCCCTTTTTGGGTTCTTGAATTCTTATTAAGCAGACAGTAATGACCTTTATTATTTTCTGAATTTGTACCTAATTTGTTCAGTTTCTCCATTTTTAACTGTACACAGCTTATCTTCTCTTTTTAAGGAAAACTTGTTTATCTTCATTGTGCCCATCCCCCACAAAAGGGTGCCAGGGCTGGACAGTGAAGAAATTTTTCCCAATACTCAACCTAAACTACCCCTGGCACAACTTGAGGCTATCTTCTCTCACTATGTGGTTGCCAGACCAGTGACTGCAGACAACAGGCATTTAGGGTGCCCTCCTGAGGACTCTGCATTGGGAAGCACACATTCCCCACAGGGATAGCTTTAGTCAATGCAGAGTCACTGGCTGGGGGGTTGGGATTTTATTTGCCTGGTTGGTTTTTTCCACATTGAGCATAGCTCATAATTTTAGTATTTTTTTAAATTTAGCTGAGTAACACCCGCACAGTGGCAGGAGGAGCTGCTACTGGAGCTGTTCTCTGGTATCTTCCACTGTGTGGAAGCACAGGTCCAGAATGACATGAGCTACAGACTGAATTACCCATTGGGAAAGTAAACCCACTCCTCCACTAGCTCCACTTTTGCCTTCTCCTCTTGCTGTGAATCCTTGTGGTCAACAGACAGGTCAGGAGTCAGCCTGTACTGGAATAGAACTCTATCTAGGTCATGGTTTTTGGGGGTGCTGCGTTAAGAATTAAGTGCATCTAAGCCTGTCATCAGTCAGTCTTGCTAGAGAAGTGGGTGCATGGAGCATGTCCTGTATTTTATAGAACAAGGAGTTATCCTGCTACATCCATTTTGTCAGGTGGAAAACAGGACAACAGCAGGAAGTAGACTTGCTTGGCCATTGATTCTATATTTAGGGACTTGGGCTAGGGGGATTGGGGCAATACCTTTAATGAGCCCAAAACAAGCATCTCTTGGAAATCTCTTACTAACCCCAGTTAAAATTATGTCACCCAGCCAATTAATCTTCATTTTCACAATTAATAAAATAACCCAGAGCCTTTCTTGCCTCATGAAATACACTTAATTTATCACAGCACATTAGAACCAGGAGACAAAAAGCTTTAGGCTGCTCCCATCTTCAATATTAAATGAACATGAGCACTTGTGAGGAGTTGTGAGGCTAACAAGTCCTTTTGTGTTTTTTGTGTTCACCCTGGAAGCAGAGCAACAGTAACCTCAGGCCCTGATGAATTTTTGTTCCCACATAGCGTGTTCATCTTTAAAATTGCATAAAAGTCTCCTCTTGAGAGCAAGTCCAACCACCAGTGAATTATTCAGGAGTTTGAGGATGTTTGGGACTTGTTACTTGGTCTGTAATGGAAGGATTGAAAGGCAAATAATGAACCCCTGTGGGTGAGGACAGATGACCCACCTGGACATGCGTGGTGTATTTGCAGTCTATGTATCCCAACGGAATAAAGGTGCTCAGGTGTGAGTTCACCTTGTGCTCTAGTAGGACCTGGTCTGCTACATCCAGTGTGGGCACAAAGCTGCTTCTTCCACAGTAAGGTTTTGAGTGAGTCCTTTTCCAAAGGACTGATGGATAGAACAAGGAATTGACAGATTGTATAGAATCTGAGAAAAAACAGACACATGGCAAGTTTGGCCCAGTGTGTTCCCAAAGCAGCCACACATGTGCCTCTGAGGAGTGTGTGTAAAGCCAGAGAAAGCATTCATGCATTATGTAGTATTTTCAAAGTGTGGAGGTTGCTTAGACACCTCCATCCTGGAAATTACTGCAGGCTTGCTGGAAGCATTTCATGTGTCCTGGTTTTTCACCCACCTCCCTTAGAGAAGATCTGACTATAAAACTTAAGAAGAGCTGATTTATGCAGCCCATGTAGAACCAGTGTCAGACCACCCTGATTTCCCTAGTGTCATAGCACAAGGCTTGGCCCACGTGTCTAGCTGGGGCTGATGGAGGTGGCATGAAGCACATGTGTCACAGCTGTCCTCAGTGCTGTGCTGGGGCAAGAGTCTGTGTTGTGCTGTCCCCAGATAACCATTTGTATCTTCCTACTAAGGAACTTGCTGTCTCCAGTTTTAATGCCCTTCACACACCACAGGTGACTAAGTACAGGAGCACAGGTGCAGACAAAGCATGCATGTGTTTTATGCCCCAGTCTGGTTGTGCTGGAGGGAAGGATGACACTCTTTAGACTTCAGTTATGTAGCAGGGTTTTTTCCCTCCAGCTCTTAAATTGTATGTGTTTCTAGAGGAGAAACAGGTGGTAGTCACAGCCTTCCCTCCCTCTGGAACTGGCTACTTTCCCAGAACAAAGCAGGTTGTTTCCAAAATGGGCAGCTTTGGTTAGAACCTCATGCAGTAAATCTTCAAATACTCTGGTATTGTTAAGAATTTCCTGTCCTTTGTTGAGTCCAGCTTTAAGCTTCATATTCTATATCCTCATGTCAGTCTATACATTCTTTGTGTCTCCTTGTTCCCAAATCTTCAGTGTACAGTCGTTGTATCCTACCTGAGTCAGCCAGTTGCCTCAATGTTGGGACTCAGCTATGTGAGGCTCAGAGGCTGTCCATTCTGGTTTCATGTAATGTTGGTGATTTAGGTGTTCCCACAGACAGTCACGGAGCCTGGCATAGTCAGGAGAGCAAGTATGGCTGGCAGCAGTACCTTGGCTGCTGGGTGCACCAGTGCCCAGGCTTGCACGCTTCCATTCAGGATTGCTGTTGCTATAAACAGGAACAGGGAGCACGTAGATCATCTGGGATTAATCTATCCTCACATTTGGGAGGCAGGAGTCTTTAATGCTGAGTGGGTCTTGGGAGGAGGAGGAGGAGTGAGTACCACAAAGCAGAGCTGTTCGGCTCTCCTGTCTTTGGCTCACCAGAAGCCCATCAAAGCTGGGAGGAATGGCAGAATTCAGCACTCAGTGCATGTGGTGTGGAGCCGAGGAGTTGCACATAGCTTGTAGGCAAAGCTCACAAACAGCTTTGCAGGTCATGGCAATTCGCATGGTTTGGGGGTAACGAGCCTTTGCTTTGTTGGATGAGGGCTGAATTGCAGGGCCCCATGGTTTGCCTTTCCCACCCCACAGACGCCGTGTGTACCCAGCTTGGAGGATGCTGAGCCACAGCCCCCCTCCTCAGGAGGGGAGTGCAGTGACAGAGAGGTATTGAGCACACACTATTACATTCTTGCAGCATGTGTGAGGTATTGTGCACCTTCCAAACCAGCCTGATGCAGTCTCCACAGAGCTCAGTGCAGGAGTTAAAGTCCTTCATGTTTTCTCTCTGATGCATGACAAATTCATGCATCATTTTCAGTGGAACGTCTTGTTGCACAGCTCGCCCTAGGAGAGGGAGGATGGGGACTGGATGCTGCGTCGCGTGCTCTGAGCTGAGCTCTGCCAGGAGCTCATGTTGGTGTAGCCAGTGTTCTGAGTGGAAAAGGCATATAGTCTTGGCCCGGGTCCTGGTGGAAGCATCAGTGAGGCCACCACAGCATGGCACTGACAGTCTGCAGCTTCCACATGAGGGACAGCAGAGGAACAGCACCAATCTCTGCTCTCTGTGATCAGGGACAGGAATGGGTGGAGATGGGGCAGGGCAGGTGTAGGTTGGATATGAATGAACAGCATGTGTCAGCCAGGCTCTGGCATGGTTGGAATTGCAGTCCTTAGTCCAGACTTCTGGAATGAGCTAGGTGAGTCTTTTCCAGCTGTTCTCGTGGGGCGAATTGGGAGTAAGAACACATTTCCTTACCCTTGAGTAGATGATGATTTTGTTTCTGCTGTTGAATTTCTTCCTATTTCTGTTACATGGGATCATCCAGTTCTATCTTGTCCTTGTCTGTTGATGTTGCCTCACTAATTCTGCTTTTTAGTGCTGCCCTTGATCTCCACTTTAGCTAGTTACTTAGTTAGGAAGTACTGCTGGTTTTCCAATTCAAGTAACAGCTTCCTGGGGCTATTGTTCCCTAGGGCTCCAGACATTGCTGGTCACAAAGTGTATTATTTTGTTCCTTAAAAGTATATCAGGTTACTGCCTTAAAATAGGAAATCATATCTCATGGCTTAGAGTCTCTTAGCCCCCACTGTTTGTGTTCTGCTCAGCAATCAGTCCAGGGAAGGTTCTGACTGGCTCGGGTTCCTGAAGGACAGGGTCATGCTCTGTGTGGGAGAGGAGGCTCTCCCTTCACACTTTCATTGCCTGGAGCACAACCAAAGTCTGTCTTGCAGAACCAGCTGAATTCAGAGCCTCTATGCACAAATTCATTAAGCTTAATGAAATGAGAGGCAAGATCAGAATGGCTGGATATTATGGATGCTTCACTTTCAGCTGTGCAGCCTGTGGCAGATCTGTTTTTCAGACCATTTAATGGCAAAAACTTGTCTCTGTCCACGTTTTTGTGCGTACAGTGCGTGAAACAGGCTGCTGACCCTGCGGGCTGCAGGGGGAGGCTTGAGTTGGGCATGGGTTTCTTTTGGAAAAGGAAAGATCTTTTCACTCTCTACAGTGGTACAGGCTTTAATCTTCTTCCAGTCGGGACCCTAGCCAGGACCACAACCTGCTCCAGAGCTCCTACTACTTGGCTCCAGGGCCTCTCATGCAGAGGGGGAGTGTGTGCAGGGGAGAGCCTGCATGTGGATCTGCACCCTGCAAGAAGTAATGGCAGTCAGTCTTCTCTGAACCCTCAGGACAGCTCTTTCCTTTTGATGTTCAAGGATTCTCCTCTTAAATCCGTTCTTGGATGATAAAGAGGTTATTATAGCAGTTTTCTTGAGTACTGTGATTTCTTCTGCAGAATCTAAAATTGTGCCATTCCTATAGCACTTACTCCTTTAGACACATATCCATCTGATGCCAACATCCTAACAACTGACTTCAGGTTACATTTCAAGCCCTGGCATGTTGTTATAGTCTGTCTATTCAGAGAGTTCCTAGTAGTGTTGCAAATACAAGTTTCATCCTGTAGTGCAGAGCAGGTTGGGATTCTCTGCACTTCAGTGTAGATGGGGTGAGTTAAGCTCATGTGGGTAAACCAGATCTATTGTGACCCAGGGAGCCACAGTGTCACTGGAAGCAGATCCCAAGCCCATCTGTAAGCCAGCCAGTACTCTCCCAGCTCAGCACACAGCCAGATGAAAAGGGCTTATATAAAGGAGGGAGAGGGACTTTTTGTATGATCAGGTAGTGACAGGACATGAGGAAATGGTTTTAAACTGGCAGAGGCAGGGTTGGATGGGAAGAAATTCTTCCCTGTAGGAGTGAGGATGCCCTGGCATGGGTTGCCCAGAGAAGCTGTGGCTGTCCCTGGATCCCTGGAAGTGTCCCAAGGTCAGGTTGGACTCGGAGAAACCTGGCCTAGTGGAAGGTGTCCCTGCCCATGGCAGGGGGTGGAATGAAATGAGCTTTAAGGTCCTTCCCTACCTAAACCAGTCTGGGATTCTGAGATTCGCCATTCCTTATATTTGCAATTTATCTTCCCCACAGCTTCCTGGAAATGATGGAAGCCCGAAGCCAAGGACACACATCACCACTAGCAACAAATGGACAGAGCCCCTCTTCTGGCTCCCAGTCACCCATCGTTCCTCCGAGCACCACATCGACAGGCAGCTCCAGCCCTGGCACCCCCCAGCCGCCGCTGCCACTTGCCACAGGCACCATCATCTCTCCTGACCCCGCCCCATCCTTGTCACCAGTGCCTGCAGCCGAGGCCCCGCAGCCCTCTGCACCTGCCACAGCTCCTGCGGCCCCCCCGGCTGCAGCCCCCCCTCCCAAGCGTGGCATCATTGCGCGGCTCTTCGGGACATCCCCTGCAGCCGAGCCCACTCCTCCCCAGCCAGGTAGGTGCTGCTGCCCTGCCCTGGCAGGATGTGACCCATAGGCCTTCCAGGTTGCTTTTCATTTTATCCGTGCCAGAGGCTGAGCAGACAGGTGTGTGGAGGCCACAGGCGCCATGCAAGTGTCCAGGGACACTTGAGCTCGCGTTTTCTGTTTTCTCCAGATCAGCATTTTGGTTTGTCTCTCTGCTGGGTCTGCCAAGCTAGCTGGGTGGAGGCTGTAGCATCCTTAAGAAGAAGATCCTGAACACACAAGAGATACTAATAAAATAAATAAAATGTAATGTTCTTACCAGGAGCAAAAATACCTTTTGAATAGGTATTGAAGAAGGTATTTGAAGTGCCATCCTTGCACACGTGTGGCAGTCCGGAGGGGCTCTCGAGCGTAACAGAGAGAAGCCGAGTGCTGAGTTTAAAGGTTATTCAGCCAGAAATGGTCACAGAGATCCAGGCTCCACAGCAGATTCCCCTCTGGGGAAATCTGCTCCTTCTGAGCAGGTCTGGGAGGAGGGAGCCCTCAGCTGCTGCCTCAGCACTGGTACCTGACAGAGCAGTGCAGCCCTCGGTCCGGAGCCTGCCGGACAGCGTGCCGGACAGAGGCATCAAGGGTTTGTTGCATGTAATTTGACTGATCTGGACCATAATTTGCCTGTCACATTCACTTTGTTTGTGGAGCTAACTGGAGCTGCAGAGTTGGCACTTCCTAAAAATCATGACTTGGTTTGCTTTCCTCTCACACTGGCTCACAGTGCTCCTGAGACACCCACACAGAGAAAGGAGGAGGTGCTTGGGGACACAGGTTGCAATTTCAGATGTTGAAATGGTCGGGTTTTAGATCTTCACATGGTGTTCTGCATCCTGTGCCTCTTCCAAAATATGACAAAATGCATCCATTTTGGTTTGTTCATGATTCTTCTTACCCAGAGAAAACAAAACAAAAACCAAAGAGGGGAGCAGATGTTAGAAATTGCTTGTCAATAAAAAAAAATAAAAAATTGTCATTTTGATCTGTAGGAAAAAAAACAAGTGATCTACTACCAGTGTTACAGTGATTGAGTTTGGAGTTTTTCTTCTCTTTTTTTAACTCTTTCTTAGCTTGACAGTTATTTTGGGCTTGTGACTTTCAGCCCTGATGTCTCAGAATGCTTAGCGGTGGTTACAAAGAGTGGCCAGGAAGAGCTGATGTGTCAGTGTTGCGAGGTTTCAGTAGTGTGCCAATGGCCTGCACCTCCACTGAAATGCACCCAGGGACCAATTCACTGGAAAGTAGCTGAAAAATCATTGTTACCAAGTAACACTTAGTTTTTCTAGGAGCTGCTATTTAAGCTTTCTCTTGAAGTCTTGGCTGTGGTTTAGCTTACACCAAAGCTACTCTCTGGCATTAGTGGTAGTGTTTGTATGCAAAAGTGATCTGAAAGTTGTGTTAAGGAGAGCAAAATCCAGAAAAAAAAGGCATAAGTCTTGTTTTACCCAAAAGAAAAGTCTAAATGTACAGTGCAGCATGAGCAGAGGAAAAACATTGAGTATTGCAGATTCTGGAAAGGTTAATCACTTCAGGCTTCTTAGTTATGCTAATTTCATGAATTTTCATCCTGTTACCTTGAATATGGGTGAAGGTGTTTCTACAAATAAGCTATATTAAAGTCAGTCTCTATTTGAGGTAGCTCTTGAGCTTTTGTTTACACAGAACATCTAAAAGCACAATGTGAACAATTCTACCTTGGACAGTTACAGCAGAAAAAAGCAAGAGGATAGGAGAGAATGAACTGAACAGTCTGGGAAAAGTAAGAGAATAGTGAAGGGACATTTTCCAGAAGCAGTGTACATTGCATGGGTGGTACAGTCAGTCATAGCATTCCCTGGAGAACAGAGCCAGCCAGGGAGGTTTTCAGTCTGTCTAAGAGCCTGGGTCAGCCTGGTGCATTCTAAACCACAGCACCATGATCTGTGAGTGCCTTCATGTCAGACTCTGGGCTGTTTTATATCCTGTTCATAACCTTTGTCTTCCCTCATTGTGAAGCCAATATTGTGGCTCACAGCTGCTTCTACCCTGGGCAGCACAGATCTGGAAAAAGCCATTTTCTGCCTTGCTTGTGGTGACACCCATGTTTTACAACTCTGTTGCTAATGCAGATCCTGCTGCTGCCACTCCTCCCCCCAACCCTGTAGCTCCTGCCAAGGTACAAAGCGTGGAGGACTTTGTTCCTGAGGACAGCCTGGACCACAGCTTTCTGGAAGACCCAGTGCCGCAGAAAGACAAAGGGAAACCACAGGCCAAACACCGTGTGGATAGTGAAAGGTAAGGAAAGGAGTGTGGCACAGGGACACACCTGGATGTGCAGCCTGGCTGATGTGGTGCAACCATTCAGTGATTCCAGAGCAGTTAGCTGCCTCAGAGGCTTTTTAGCTGTGGATAGCATTCACTGTCTCCCATTTGGTAACAGACACTGCTCTCTGCGAAGGAGGAACATCAGGAAAAGCAGATTATCACTTTCCTGGTGTTGGTGTCTTGCTTTGTGCTCAGATTAAACCATGAAGCCCTTTGGGTCTGGAAGGGATTTTCCTGCTGGCCAAACACACTAAATTGTATGTGATACTTTCCTTCTGGAATATAGTGCACTTTGCAGGGATATTATGTTTTGCTTAATGAATATTTTCCTTTTGCAGAGGCCAAGCTCCTCTATGACCTGGTAATGTCATTCCTGACTCACTAAAAAGGGGTTTGGGTTTCGGTGGAGGACACCTGGGGACACTCCATAGCTCTGTGGGATACTGGCAGAAAGGATGGAGAAAGTCATGCCCCTTTGGAAGTGTCAGTGCATGGTTACTTGCAGAATTCAAAAACTCTTAGGGGATGCATTTCTTTTTCTCTGTGTCTAGTGTTTCTTCCCAGCATTTTCTCACTGAATTGGAGAGACAAAGATTTGATGGATGATATGGAATGGGTTGGATAGTGATATCCAGAGAGTAGTGATCTATGGCTCAATGTCCACTTGAGGATGGGTGGTGTCCCTCAGGATTTGTACTGGGACATGGACATCATCCATGAGACAGGAGATTGATGTCACCCTCAGCAGATTTATCAATAACACCAAAACGAGTGGTGTGGGTGACACTTCTGAAGGACAGGATGATCCAGAACCTGGAAGACATGAGAAATGGCCCATGTGAACCTCATGAGGTTCTCCAAGGCCAAGCTCAAGTTGTTGCACCTGGGTTGGGGCAACCTCTGGGATCAGTCCAGGCTGGAGGGTGAAGGGATTGAGAGCAGCCCTATGGAGAAGGACATGAGGATGCTGATGGGTGAGAGTTGGACCTCACCCAGCTCTGAAACCCCCAATGCTCTGGGTTGACCCCCAGCATGGGCAGTAGGGGAGAAGGAGTTCTGCCCTGCTCAGGTGAGACCCCATCTCCAGCCTGAGGGCTAGCATCAGGAGGATGTAGAGCTGCTGTAGAAAGTCCAGAGGCCTGGAGCCCCTCTGCTCTGGAGCCAGGCTGGGGGAGCTCTCTGTGCTCACCTGGAGAAGAGAAGGCTCTGGGGAGATGCTATCGTGGCCTTTCAGTATTTAAGGGAAGATGAGGACAGAGGTTTTATCAGGGTCTGTTGCAGTAGGACAAGAAATGGTTTTGAACAAAAAGAGGGGAGATTCAGACTAGATATAAGGAAGAAGGTTTTTACAACAAGGATGGTGAGGCCCTGGCACAGGTTGCCCAGAGAAGTGATGTATGCCTCATCTCTGGAAACAGTCTGGCTGGACAGGGCTCTGAGCAACTTGATGCAGTTGAAAATGTCCCTGCTCAGTGCAGGGGGTTGGAACAAGCTGCACTTTAAGGTCTCTTCCAACCCAAATGAGTCTGTGATTCTATTCTGCCTCAAAATGGCAGAGCTGTGCTCATGCCATAAGCTGGATCTTCTTTTTTTCCCCCTCTTTCCTTTTCCTGGCTTTGATGTTTTTAAACCAAATAAAGGAAAGAGGATTGTGTCTACTGAGTTGCTCAGATAAGAGGGTGTGCTGCAAGCTGTCTGAAAGCAGACTGTCTCTTAAGATGTGACCTAAGCATACTCTCAGGCTCTATATCCATTTGCTCAGAATATTCCTTGCTTGCTGCTTCTTGTCATTAACACTGGATTAACCAGGAGAGTAATTAAAGGCTGACACTGCTTATCTGTTAATGTGGTGGATTCTGTGTCTTTTGACATCTTTGTCATGACCCAGTGTTCTCTACTTCAACCACAGCAACTTTAAATCAGTGCTATGTGTGAGGCTCAATGCCTGTGTCATGCATTGTGTAATTCAGGTTAGCCTGAATCATCATCCCTTGTGATGGCAGAACACGTGGATGGTTTATTGAAACAAAAAAAAAAAAAAAGAAAAATGTGATGGTTGCTGGAAGCATGCTGGCCTACAAAGCGTCTTACTCATGGCTGTGGCAGAGCTGAGATATTTTTCTGTGTTTAACAAGGAATTGTTAAGAATTGTTAAGAGTCAAGCCTGACCTTCTGAGGGACTGGATCCTGAGGTGCTCTCAGAGCTCTGGAGCTGCTGTTCTACTCTGGGCAGGAGGCTGATCTTTCACAAAGGCTTCTCTGCTCCAGAGTGTCAGTCAGTGGAAGCAAATAAGTGTTAAACTGTATAAAAAGTCAAACATGTTGGATGGGGGTGTGAGAGCCCGAGTTCATCCTTTGCTCACACTGATACCCAGTGCAGTCATAATGGCTCTGTTTCCCTGGGAGAAAACCTTGCAGCACATGCACAAATTCACAAGTTCATTACTCCTCTGCAACCTGGCATCCATGGCTTGCTCTGGTTTCTTCTGTACATCACACAGTTTTCTCAGTGGTCTGGCAATTTTCCATTCCATTTCTTGCCAAAAAGAGGCCAACTAAAATGAGCCAGATGTGCAAAAATTGAGAGATGCAAATGTGGTTCTGACCATCACCTGCAATAACTGTTTTCTTTCAGGATGCAAGTTAAATCCCCACAGTAGTCAGGAACAACATTCCAGTTCTGTAAGCACTGTCCTCAGTAATCAGCTTCTGCTGCAGTGAGGAGGTGGTTGTAATTCCTACAAAATCTGCTGCAGAAATTTATCTCTGACCTAAAGAACATAGCAGATCTGTGAAATCACTCAAGCCTTGGGGAGATTTTAATGGTTTTAAAAAATGGAATCCTGGAAGCTGCTTTCCCCCTGTGTCTGAGTGAGGAACATGGCCTGAGAATGTCTCAGCAAGATGCATTCAGGTTTCTTGCTCATTTTGAAGCAGATACCTGAGTGTTGAGCTTACACAGCTCACCAGCACACCTGAGTGTGCTGGAGCCAAGAGTAAGCTCCAGAACTGAAGTATCATTGTAGAGCTGACAGAAGAATGGGCCATGTATTGAGAATTTGTGCAATTACTTCTACCCAAATAAGAGGAAATGCCTGGGTGACTGTGAGCAGGAGTCCTGCAGGGAGCTCTGAGAACGCCTTGGTGTACTGAGGTTTCATGTGTGGAGCAGAGGTACATTCACAGGGTTAGAAGGTAGCTTGAGGGTCATCCAGTTCAACCTCTCCCTCATCCTGGGCCACTCAGAACTGGTTTCCCAGAACTGTTTCCACATGTCTTTTAATATCTCCATGGATGGGGAATCCACAACCTCTCTGGCAACCCATGCCAGTGCTCAGGCATGCTCTCTGTGGAAAAAGTGTTTCCTGATGTTCGCGGGGAATCTCCTGAGTTACTGTTTGTATCCCTTGCCTTTTGTCCTGGCATTGGGCAGCACTGAAAAGAGCCTGGTTCCATCTTCTCTGTACCTCCTTCAGCTATCTAAATACCTTTCTAAGATCCCCTGAAGCCTTCTCCAGGCCAAGCAGTCCTGAGTTTCATGTGGGAGAGCCTTTCTTCATGCGTGCAATACTTCATTCAGTTAATAATCCTCATGGCCCTTCACTGGATTCACTCTCTCTCTGCTGTGCCCAAGCCGCTCATTACTGAGGAGCACCCAGAGGTGAACACTCACCAGAGCAGAGGGGCAGGGTCACCCCCTTGACCTGTTGGCAGTGCTTTGCCTTATGAAGACCAGGACACTATTGGCAGCAGGGGAAGCTTGTTCAACTTGACATGCCTGCAGTGGAGTCCTGGATTTTGTTCAATGGCACATTGTAGTTCTCTGACTTGCACTAGAGAACTCCCAGAATCAGTTTCTTTACCAGTTAATTAGGAAGGTATTTCAATCTCCCAGTTTGTTGTTTCAGAACTTAATTTACTGCTCTTTAACCCGATGTCTAGAGCCACTATGGATGTGAGTGCACCAGAGTGGCTCCAAAGCATCTCACCCTTGGCTCCTGCTGGGTCAGGTTGGCCTGGGTCCCTGGGGGCACTGAAGGCATCTGAAAGCCAGTTTATGCTTTAGCTGGCACTGTTCCTGGTCTTTCTTTTCTGCATTCTTAGACATTTATCTTAAAACATGAATTAGATTCCTGTGTCCTTATATCTCAAGGGCTTTGAAGTGGTTCTTTGCTTTTATGGATTTGTTATGGATTCCATGATCCCAGCTGTGCTGGCCCAAGGGAGGGACGCCAGGGTTCATAGTAGAAGACCAACATCTCCTAGAACAGCCATGCAGGCTCATCCTGCAGCATGGGATTTCCTCAGCTTACCTGCTTTATCAGAGCTTGGGCTTTTTCTCTTTCTTTAGCCCCAAAAAAGGATGTGGCAAGAGCCCTTGAGCTCCTGGAGCTGTGGGAAAGTGGCCTGGCCAGGTTAGAGACACTGAGCTCAGGTTGCAGCAGGGTTTATGTCCTCCCCTGCAGCTGATGTATGACACATCAAAGGCTCACAGAGGACACCCTATCAGGCTCTGTGGTCACTAGCTCAGAGCAGACCTCAGTGAGCAGCATCATTTTCAGGGGGTACCTCACCTGCAGACATCCTTGCTCCATGCTCATGCCAGCTTGACAGTGCTTCAAGGGCTGGAGAGAGCAGTGCAATGTGTTTGGGTTTGCATGCTTTGCCTTCCTTCCAGCTGGAACCTCAGGACCACAAGCTGATCCTGGTTTTGCCTTGTCAGAGCCTGAAGCAGTGATTTTCCTGATGTATGTTCACTCCACTGCTCTGCTTTTATGCTGTCGCTCGGCAGTCTGTGTTGGCTGGAGATGGAGGCAGAGTTCTCACTGCGAAGGGACGTGTCCCACTTTAGGGAGGGGATGTACACATGGGAGTGTACACCCACTCGAGCTGGGAAAGCTGGAAAGGCTGCAGGTCTGTGTGGAGTGTGAAAGGACAGTGCAACGATCTCTTAAGAGCCCCTGTGCCTAATAGAGCAGTGATGTCTTAAAGAAAGGCAGTGTGTCTAGTTCAGAATAGTATCCTGCCATTTTTAGGATGCAATTCCCGTTTTCTTTTCAGTGCATTCATTTCAAGAGGAAGCCCTGCCAGTACTTTGAAAACCTCACGAGTCCCTCACTTGTCATTCCTTCAGCCTTGGGGCTGCTTGGGCACCAGTTTTCCTCTTCCTTTGTATAGCTGGGCTGTATGCTTCCATCCTGGCATGGTGTGAGAGCAGCAGTGTTAGTGATGAAGGGGCTCTTCAGCGGCCTGGCCCTGCTCAGTAGGGCACTGAGAGCAGGTCCTGAGAGCAGAGGGATCTATGCCAAGAGCAGAGGGAGAGCTAATGCTGGCCCTGCTGTTAGCACTCCAGCCCAGACAAGCACTAGTTGATGACTGAACTGTGCTGGTTGTCATCTATATGGTGTTCCATTGTCACAAACAACTCCATTGTCTCTTGGCAGATGTATTAACTCTTTAAAACTATCTTGTCAAGTAGTATCCAGCCATGTAGAGGAGCCAGAGTGAGCAGTTGCCATCATCCCAACTGTGTTTAGGGTATTTCTCATCTCACCAGCACACCATACTCCACTGTTTTCCAGTGCTTGTCCTGTGCTAGTGATTGAGAACACCACCTACTTCCAGTTAAAGGATTTTAGGGTTTTGTGTATGTCTCTACAATCTAATCTGTTCCAAGCTATTGTATGTTTTTTATCTCTGTGTAAAAAAAGGTTGTGCTTGTACAATCCAAGTGGCATCATTAAAAGGGCAGAGACTTGTGTGTGGGGTTATCAGGAAGGAGCTGGGTGGATAAAACAAACAGAACAAGGAAAGGTAATGGCAAAGGCTCATCAGCTGAGCCTGGGGAAAATATCTATTTTCCTGACATGAGCAAATTTTTCAGAAAATGTTAGAATTGAGTCCTAGGGACATTCAGACAAGAATCCTCAATTTCAGCTGCAAAGCTCTCTTAAGCTGCCTCTGAACACAGAACTGTGCTATATCCAGGGAGACTGACAGACTCCCAGCTCTGGCAGTGTGTCCTTAGGTTAATTTAATTTGGACAATGTTAAAGCTTGGTTATGGTGTCTGTGTATCTGGCTGCTTCAGGGAGCACCACAGAAATAGAAATGATTCCAAGAAGCTAACAGCTACCAGTGAACTCCCATAGCAGTGACAGTGTATGATCAGGTTTAATTACAGGATGGGAGGATGAAGACAGGCAGTTCCTGTGGTTTGACTGACTGATCCTTGCATGGTGGATAGAGCTCCATGTTCTCATGGAGCTATAGCCACAGGCTGCTTTGTACCTCTGAGGCTCACCTTCTCCAGGCACTCATTTCCAGCTTGAGGGGCAACAACTGCTCTGTGACACATCCTGCTGTGGCCCATCCCACCAGGCCCTGGTGCAGGGCTCATGCCACTGCTGCAGCCTGCAGGGAACAGGTCCAGCCAGAGCTGGGCAGTGGCAGGGGAAGGCTGGCAAGGCACAGAATCAGAGAATCACCACCTGGTTTGTGTTGGAAGGGACCTTAAAGCCTGATCAGTTCCACCCCCGGCATGGGACACTTTCCACTGTCCCAGGTTACACCAAGCTCTGTCCAACCTGGCCTTGGACACTTCCAGGGATCCAGGGGCAACCACAGCTTCTCTGGGCGCCCTGTGCCAGGGCCTCCCCACCCTCCCAGGGGACAATTCCTTCCCAATATCCTGTCTAACTCTGCCCTCCTTTAGCTTAAAGCCATTTCCCTTGTCCTGTCCTTCCTGGCCCTTATTCAAAGTCCCTTTCCAGCTCTGTTGGAGCCCCTTTAGGCATTGGAAGGGACTCTTAACATCTCCCTGGAGCCTTCTCCAGGCTTAACTGTCCTTGTTTTCAGCCTGTCTCCAGAGCAGAGGTGCTCCAGCCCTTTTAATCAGCTGCCCCAGGATGGGGACGTGTCCCCTGAAGTTGGCTGTACAAGCCAGGCTAGTCTTTGTGCAGGGGGAGGCAGGTCTGTCCAGCATCTCCTGGATTGCTGTGCCTGATCACTCTCTGTGTTGCAGTGATGGAGACGTGCCTGGAGGGAACCCCATGGTGGCAGGTTTCCAAGACGACCTGGATCTGGATGACAAAATCCCCAGCAGACCAATGCTGGCAGCAGAACGGGTGCCCAGTAAGAACATCACCCTCTCCAGTGAGGAGGAGGAGGAGGTGAAGGACTCTAAGGTCATCCTCATATCTGATGGAGACAAAAACACAGAGCAGGAAAAAAAAAGGTACAAAGCACAAACTGAAGTGTGGGTTTGTGCTGGCGAATCTGGACCTTTCCTCCATCCTGCCAGCGACTGTGTGTGGCCTCTGGGAAGTGTCAGTGTCTCTGTCTGCCTGTTCTTCAGCTGTGAGCTGGGGCTGTAGTTACTGTAGGTGTAACTGCTTGTGTGTGGTGTGTCCTGCCCCATGCCTTGGAGCACTGCCCACCTGTGCCACTGGGACAGTTCTGCATGGGAATATCTGCCTGCTTTTCCTCAAATTTGAATGAGAGCCTGGAACTGAGCACTAGGGTGGCTGTTTGTGTGGTGTGGGGAGAAGAGATGAGTCAAGTCTTGGGTGAAGGGAGTGGAGTTACTCACCACACCCTGTGCTGGGGAACGGTGTTCTCCACATACCACATCCTATGGGATTAGGACACCATTCAGCCTGAGTGGTGTGTTTGATCCCACACCCCTATAGGAAGCACTGCCTTTTCCAGTGGGATGGATGATGCTGCCTTCAAGGCAGGCTCAGCTGTTAACTGTGCCTTGCTCCACAGAATAGGGGTGGACAGGCTCCAACAACTTGTTTCTTCTCAGGTCTTCCAGAAATTCTCTGAAACCCCAGAGTGAAGCAATTTTGACCAAAGCAACTGACCCGAAGCTTCCTGACAGTTTACCTCCCCGTTCTGGGTCTGAACGAAACAGCAGCAGCAAGGGCAGCACAAGCCTGGCAGCTCCTGCTGCTGCCCCCACAGCAGCAGCCCAGGCCTCAAAGGCCACTGCCCAAAGCAAAGGACTTGCTTCCAAGCAGAAAGTGGTCAAAGAGGAGAAGCCTGAGGAGTCTGACAGTGATCAAGAGGGACCAATAGCTACTCAGATGCTCTCATTTGTTATGGATGACCCAGACTTTGAAAGTGAGGATTCTGACAGCCAGAAGAAAAAAATGGTAAGTAACAAGCCCACATTGCTGTGAGCTGTGCTGAGCTGAGCTGGAAGGGTTGAGGCATTTTCCTGAGCAGAGCCTTCATCTGCTCTCCCATCCCTCAGCAGCAGTTGCAGCAAGGCAGGTGCTAAGCAACCTGCAGAGATTGATGTGAGCACAAACCCAGCAATGCTCTCTCTGAGTGTGGAAGCCACATGGCAGTAAGAACCCCATAGAATCACAGATCCATAGAATACCATGAGTTGGAAGGGACCCAGAATAATCATTGACCAATAATCATAACTCCTGACCCTGCACAGACACCCCAACAATCCCAGCCTGGGCATCCCTGGCAGTGCTGTCCAAACACTCCTGGAGCTCTGGCAGCCTCGGGTCTGTGACCGTTCCCTGGGGAGCCTGAGCAGTGCCCAGCACCCTCTGGGGAAAGAACCTTTTCCTGAGCTCCAGCCTAGACCTTCCCTTATATGAGACTTTTTTTCAAAAACACAGACAAGATTTGTGCTTCTGTGTTTTTCTGTGCTGTTTACTCTCAGCCAGTCCGGCAGTGTGGGAGGTACAAAATGCAAAGCTGCTGGGTTTTCATGAGAACTTTAACATGCAGAAGGGTGTCTCTGCCAGAAAGAATGAGCTCCTTGCAGACAATCCAGCAATAAAAAGGCCATCACAAAATTTTCTTAGCAAAGCTTAAAGGATAGAAGGAAGGTCTGCTTGGGAAGGACTTTCCAGGAAGCAGAGGTAGCTGTAAGGTGTGTTACATTCTGCACGTGCCTGCAGGTGTCTGCTAAAACAAATAAGCCAGGAGTCCCCTCACACCTGCCCTGTATTACAGGTGGAGAAGACACTTCTCCTATCCCTCTTCTCTGGACTGGTCAGAACTTGCTGCATGGCTTGAGATATCCTTGATTTCAGTGACCTGTACTCACAACCTGCAGAATAATCTCTGGAAACTGCCAGCAGTGGCTTAGGATGTGCAGTGGTTGATCAGGGGTGTTCTGATGTCTGGGTTAGATGGTGTTCAGGGGGTTTCCCTGTATTTGCACCATTTTGGAATCCTGTAGAAAGGGCTGTTGTCCCAGGTTCTTTGACCTTGCTCATGTTATTAAGTAATTTTACATTAATTTTGCATCTTAACTTCATGCTTTTCTTGACAATCTAATAAGAAAGCAAAAGTATTTGGAGCAAGTTTCCATCTCTTGCATGCGCCAGTGGGAAGGGATTGATGAGGAAGCAGCAGTGTCAGGGAGTGCCTGACCCAGGGAATACTCCATAGCATGTGAATGCTTTCCCACTGCAGGGTGTACTGGTCAGGCAAACCAGTACAGCCATTGCCATTAGCAAGGTGGAGGCACTGCCTGACCAGCAGCACGATGGGGCTGGGTTCCATCTGTGTACAAGCACACAGGGGAAGGTTGGATAACAGATTCTGAGCAGGATCAGTTGGCAGGTATCAGAAGATCCTTAAACTGAATTTCCATTCCCATCATGCAGAGATGGAGGATTTTGGGGTCATTTCCAGGCTCTGCAGCATCCTGGGTTTTAGCCCACGTTGAAGGGGCGGATTTGCCCTGGGAGCATACTTCCTTTTGGCTTGATGATGGGAATTATTCTGCAGACACACTCTATTTCCTCAGCCCTGCTACCTCTGGTACCTGAGACCCACAGAGCTGCACAGTAAAAAGCGTTTGTCACTCAGGGCTGGAGGGGAGTTTTTAGTCTATTAGGTTGGATTTTCTCAGAACAGAGGTGCCTCCCCAGGGCAGGAGGAAGCTGATGCTGGTGAGCTAACAGAGTTGAAGGTCTCATTTAATCCCTTTATACTGGGAATTTGAATCGGGCAGCCCAGTGTGAAGTTCTCAGAACACCCTTGCCAGTACCAGTGCAACTGAGGCATTTTACCAAGGCAAAAATGAGCACTTACAAGATCTAGGACATTGATTTCCAGGCAATAACAGCTCAGTTCAGCTGCCATTTCCTTCTCTCATCCCTACCTGCTGACATCTGACATTTTTGTGTACAAAATAGTTAGAGATTTTGGTTGAAGTATTTGTCAGTGTTGTCTGCCTTTGCTTGTGTCTAGGATGAATTCCCAGTGCGGGAAGACCTCTCTGAAATATCTGATGATGATACCTCGCTGGCAAAGCCACCCCAGCCTATGAAATCAACAGTCCCCTCCTTTAAACTGAAAAATGACTCGGATCTCTTTGGCTTGGGTTTGGAAGAAGCTGGTCCCAAGGAGAGCAGTGAGGAAGGTAAAACTCACACCTTATTTCCACTCCTGCTGCTTTTGTGTGTTGGGCATCTGGTTTTTCTAAAGTCTTTTCAGGGTGTCAGCAAACCAATTTGCACTAAATAAAATACCCTCTAACTTCATGCAATGCCCTCTGTGAGTCTGCAGTCTGGTTTAGCACAGCATAAATAGCTTTTAAATTTTTCCCCATGAGGAGGAGAACTTGGCTTGTCCCTGGCACCAGCCATGGGTTATTTTTGTCCCAGCTGCAAGCAGAAGCACATCTTGCACAAGCTGCTGCTGTGTAAGCCTTCCTGCTTAGTCCTGTGTGCTTGGGAAGTGGTGTTCAGCATTGCATTGCAGTGTCCACCCCCTCCAGAATTTGGATCAGCTTGAACAAAATGCTCTGACGAATCCTGCCAATTTCCTCTTCTGTTTTTGGGAAAGATGGGGTAGGATCCTTTTCACAACCTAAGCATTCCTCAGGCTTTATTTTTTTTGCCCCTTCATTCGCCAAGGGAACAAATCCTACTCATGCAAATAATTCCTGCAGTCTAGGCATTACTGCAAAGCAACTTCCTGTAGACCTGCCCCGATGTCAGCATGAAAGATGGGAAGTTAAAGATTTAAGAAAGGAAAAAAGCTGTGAGCAGCACCAGAGAGAGCTTCTTGAATAGCTGTTCCAAAAGTGTGAGGAAGGTGTCACAGGCTGCCATGGTTCCATCAGCTTGTCACTCTGAGCTGCTGAACAGCAGAGCTTGAAATAGCTGTAAGTGCATCTGCAGAGGCCCAGGTCAATAATTTAACTTCAGTTTAGCTTCTTAAATAATTAAATGCGGGTTCCTCCTATTTCCTCTTTTGGTAATAAATATAAAACCATGTCTCAGTCGTCAGTGATTGGAGCTTGACTGGCAGTTAGGCTTCTCCATGGCTGTATTTACGCATCAGCTGAGGAAAAAGGCATGTGTAGGTAAGAGTGACAGTCAAACAGCACATGTGAAAAGTGGTGCTGTAGTGAAGCCTCTTGTGAAGCAGCCAAGCAGATACTGCCCTGTTCAAGGAGGTTTTGTGCAAAAGCAGTGGACACTCAGCACCCAGGTCATCAGCCATAGTCATGTGTGACGCATGTGACAGGGATGGACTCCGGGACTCACATGGTAGTGTGAAAGTATTCACTCCTTAGAGCAGGGCTGCTGCAGGGATGCTTTGGGGATGTAATTTCCATACACAGTGTGAGCAGCAGTGAGTCTTGCCCTGCCAGGGTGTCCCATCTGCTGATACCGTGTCCTCAGTCGTCCTCAGAGAAGATGCCTGGGAGGATTTCCATCAGAGGGGAAGTGTTCCCAGGAGCTCTTCTTCAGTTCTGGAAATAACAATCCAGTCCCAAATTTGGCCTTTGGACCAGTTTGTATAGCTAGTCTCTAGATGTGTTTCTTAGTAGCTGTGACACAGTGAATGCTAAGGTCACTGTTGATCACATAGATCATGTAATGCTCATAATTAAACAAGACAGATATGGCTGAGTCCGAGTGTGAGTGCTGGGGCCTCTCCTGGTTCCCAAAGAGGCGCAGTTTGGCCTGGGGTGCTGGCCTTGCCTTTGCTCATGGATGCCTAGGATGGAGCATTTTGTTCTCAGAAATGGGCCAGGGCAGAATTGCAGCTCTTGTTATTTAAATTGATTAAACACAATGGTGTTTGGGATTTTTTGTTTGTTTGTTTTAATAGATAAACAAGCTTCTAAGGAGAAAAAGAAGAAGAAAAAGAAAAGTAAAGAGGTACTGTTCAATTCCTCAGATCTACTGTGTTACCCACCTGCCAAGAACAGAGGTGGACTTCCATGGTGTCTGCCTGGGACTTGGTGGACTCCCTTCCATGCTCACATCCTGCAGTGCTGATCTGTGTCTCCTAGGCTCTGCAGACCACCGAACTTCAAAGCAAGCTTGTGGAGCAGTTGAATTTTGAAAAGGGAGGGTGTGAGTTTGTAAAATACATGATGAGGCAGAGCCGTGCCTCTCTGCTGGACTGTGTTTTCATAGCACCATGATTTTTCAAGCAGAGGGGCACCCACAGCAGACATCTCGGGGATAGTGAGGGAAGCCTGCAGGAGGCTTTGTCTGTGCCGTTTATGCCTGTCAAGTACCATGGTATTGTTGGGCACAAACTGTCTGACAGACCAGTGCCCTGTGTAACCCAAATGTTCTGTCTGCTTTTTTGTCCAAACTCATAGAAGGGTCTTTGCTGCTTCAAACTGAGTAAGAAGTCGAAGACATCCCTGCCCATGGCTTTCCAGCCCAAACCATTCCTCAGAGCTAGGTGTCAGGGCAGTACATCCTGGGTCAGTGGCACACTCAGAGCATTTGCTAATAAAAATGTTCTCATTTTGCAGGAAGAGGACAAGTCAGTGAAAAAGAAAAGCAAACACAAGAAGAGCAAAGAGAAGGAGGAGAGCAAAGAGGAGAAAGAGAAGAAGAAAAAGAAAAAGAAGAGCAAGGAGAAAAGCAGCGAGATAGATGAACTTGAGGCTTTTCTTGGTGGAGGAGGAGCCAGCATGAGCAAACCACGGGGCGAGGGAGACTACGAGGAGCTGTAGTTCGGCTGCTAGTGGACTCTGCACCATGGCTGTCCCCATCTTCTCTGATGAGTCACTCCAGGACAGGCACAGATGTGTAAAGCTTTGGCCCTTTGCTGTATAGTCTCTCAAACCAGAGTGAGCAAAACAAAAGCTTTTCATCTGTATGTGCTGCTCTGGTACATCGTTACACAAAGAAAACCCAGCTGAGATGTACGTGAGCCTGGAGAAGGTTCAGGACATGGCTCCCAGGCCTGCTGCCAGCCTGTCAGTTTTTCTCCTTCCAGCTGGCAGGCTGTAGGGTGAGGGGACCTGCCTCCTGCTCTGTCCCTGCTGCATTCCACTCCTGCACACCTGAAATTCCTGTTTGGTTAAGGAGGAGTGCAACAAAATATGCCGCATAAACGCATCGTCCTTGACTATCTCAAGTCTTTAACATCTTATCCTTCCTGTTTTTTAAGGAGAAAGGTGATATTGGCATTGCTTTACCCAGCAGTTGATGAGCTTTAAGTCAAGCAGATCAGCTCTCTAAAGCAGCAGGCACAGGGACAGCGTAAGAGAGTGACAGTGTGATTGTTGAAGTCCTTTGAACGGGAACCTTTCTGCACAGCAGCTTAATTATCCCTCACTGGTGCTGCTGTTGGAATTCATGAAGCCCATTGATTTCCATGGCCCAGTGTCTCAGACACTACATGTAAGCTGCTATGCAGTTTGGGAAAACATTGAAAAGTGGAAATCTAACCTGAAAGAGAGAGAAAAATCAGTGCTTTTCTGCATTTCCTACCCTTGAATTTGCATATTCCAGAATCCACTGCTGCTGGGACCTCTCAGGGACATGATTCCATGTGGAAATGAAGATATCCAGGGCAGTGTTAGCAAGGCATTTGCTTCTCAGGCATTTTCCCGTCAGGCTGTAAACCCCGGCTGCTGCTCTGTGCCGAGAGGGACCAGCACTGCAACTCAGCAGCATCCGTCCTGCTCCAGCTTCTGTCCATCCTGCAGCCAGCCAGCGTGCTGCCTTTCCTGCCCCAAGCAGAGAGCTTCCTCTGTCCTATGAGTTTGGGAAGCCTTTTAGTTTTTGCTTTGAACTTAAACCCATGGATTAGTACCTGCTCAGCAGCATTTGGATGGGGCACTACGACCACCTCTTGGCACTCACCTGTGTCTCAGTGAGCAGCCCCTGTGTTTGCTGGAGCTGGTCAGTTCTCTGTGCCCCTGATTTGGGTCTGGGGTCCCTTGCTCACCTCAGACAGTGAACCTTTCTCCAGGTTCTGTGCATTACATTCCCCTCTTGCTTATAAGTTGATCTGAGGTTTGGTTTTGTTGTCCCTCACTCCTTTCTGTTGTAAAATGTCAGCCATGAAATCCAAACTGGAGTTTCTTTCTGCATCTCTATAAAGCAATGTGTTCTTTTGATCCATTAACCACTCCAGAGCTGTCTTGACCAGCTGGCATTTCCTGCTCCATTTTTCTTGTGCCCAAAATGCACTTGTAAGCATTTCCCTATAAAACAAACTGGTTTTTTGCTGCATGAGTGTGTTGTTCAGGTATGTCTGCCATTATCATTTGCCTCCTCTGAGTATTCCACATGGCACTGTAGGGAAATTGCATGGGACAGCTCAAACTTTGCACATCCAGGGAGGAAAAGTAAGATTGAGACAGGACCAGTTTGTGGCCCTCTTGGGCAAAGGCAGATGGGAGCTCGAGCCTCAGCTGCTGCGGTTCCGAAAGTACCTCTGTTCCATCAGGATTTTGGGTCATGTTCCATTTTTGCATTGAAAAACCCTGGTACAGTCCATTCTGACTATAAAGCTCTGTTGTACACCTGTCTCTGTGCATCTTCTTCTACTCTAGAGCCCATGTGCCTGGGCTTGGGAGCTGTGTGTCCCTCCTTGTGATGCTGTGCTCCTACACCTCGCGAGATGGGGTGCTGAATTAAAAACCGTTCCAAAAAAAATGGAGCTGAACATAAAAACTACAAGTTCTTTCCCCAAAACTGCCCTAAGAGAGTTGTTGCTTCCCACAGCGTAGAGGGGACAGGGGTTCTGGTCAGGTGTGGGCTGTAGTAGGCTGTAGTGATGGCCTCAGTGGGTCTGGCTCCTGTGCCAGGTTTGCTGCTATAGGAGCCTCCACACCCCCTGCAGCTTGTCAGCACAAGAAGCTAAGGCAAAAACAAGCAAAGATGAGTCATTCTGCTCCAAAATACTCCTGTAAAAGAGAAAAGCAGATGTGTGAGCTGGCTCTACTTACACTCAAGCCTTAGGAAGTTGTGTGGCATGGTTGGCTTCTGCAGCAAGGCCAGAGAAATCCCTCCCTGTGGGTAAAGTGGAAGCATGGAAGGGAATAGCTGCAAAAAGGCACTTTTTATAATAGACACCGGATCCCAGACTGATTTAGGTTGGAAGAGACCTTATAGCTCATCTCATTCCAGCCTTCTGCTGTGGGCAGGGATACACCTTCCACTAGACCTGGTTGCTCCAAGCCCTATCCAACCTGGAGTTTTTAGGCTTGGGCTTCTCCCTTTTCCAGAGAATGCTGAATTGGTTTGAGCTACAGCAAGAGGGAGGGGAGAAGGAAATAGGCCTTGTTTGAGCCAGGCTTTCCCATGCCATCCTTTCAAAGAAGCTAAATATAAAAAGTATGTACGTGCCTGTCATTATGGGGAAGCTTCTGCAGGATCAGAATGATATAAATAGTTACTGCAAGCATCTCTGCAGGTACCAGGGTATTTGCTCTTGATTTTATCAGTCATCCAAAAAAAAAATCAAGAGCTTGAGGCTGAAGAGCTGCAGTATATTGGAGCTAATGCTGGCCACAGCTGCAGGGGCTGGAGCAGTAGGAGGGAAAAGTGCAGATTTATCACTGCATTTTGGCTGGGGCTGGTTACTCGAGCTCCAAGGACCCCTGCTCTCACCCACCTTGTCCTGCCAGCCAGGATGGCCCAAGTCTGTCCCGTTCTCTGCAGGTGTTTGTCTTGGGTTGCGATTAAATGGTGGCTGCAGTCCTCTTGCAGTGACAGATGTGGTTCAGTTGAAGCATGGTCCTGTAGAAGGGTGCAGTTTCCCTCTGAAGGCCCAGTGATGATGTGGAAAAGTCCTTTCCTCTGGAGTCCAGTGGAAAAAAAAGGGTTACTTGGTGTCCCAAAATCTCAGTTTTTATCTTGATAGGAAAGGCTTGGCTCTTCCCCCTGGCTGGAGCATCTCCCAATGGGATGAAGTAATTTTATCAGTGACACACCGGGACTCAGTGGGCCATTAGCAGAAGATACCTCCCTGGAGGAAGGATGGGCTGTGAAAGATAAAGAACACTGCCCCACCTGGTTTCAGTGGATGACCTATTAGCAGAATATCTCCCACGGAGATCAGGATCACTGCCCCACCTGGTCCCAACAGATGGTGATAGAATAGATACTTTTGGTATTGCAACCCAAGATAGTGTTTATTTGGGGAGTGTTCCTTGTAGTACCCACCGTCCCTGGAGTGGAACAACCCAGCTTGACAGTTCACAGCTGTTGTCACTCAGTAGCTCCCAGCATGACACTGCAGCTGCTTTGAGAGGCTGTGGGTGCAGTGAGGGGACAGTGAGTGCTGCAAAGAGCTGTGAATGCTGAGAGGCGCTGTGATGGTCTGTGAGTGCTGTAAAGAGCTATGGGTGCTGTGAGGGAACTGTGGGTGCAGACTCTGGAGCAGACTGAGGCTTGCCTGAGGCCAGCAGGCTCCACCCTCTCTGAGCCTCGTGGCTCCTCAGCTGGGAGCCAGTTCTGGGGAGACTTTCCAGCTGCCCTGTACCAATGGCCTGAAGCTGCCCAACCCCTCTGTTCTGTGCCTGCTGCCCCCAGGATTCCTCCTGTGTGCACAGCATTGCCCTCCTGATGGCCCAGGTCTCCTTGGCACAGGTGGCTGGCCTACCCTGCTGAAAAAATTCTTCTTACATTAGTCTGTCCTAGTGGTTGTCACAAAACTCCTCTCTGCAGGGGGTCCAAGCTGCTGAACCATATGCCCAGCCCTGCAGGGCCTGTGCCAAAGGGACCATGGTTGATACCTGGCCTGTGGCTGCCTTCTGTCAACCCCCAGGTAGGGAACCAGCACCAGGACAAGCAGACAGGTCCCTGCAGTTCCTGCCACCCTCACTCCAGCTGTTTCCCTGCCCATAGCAGGTGGTTGAAACCAGCTGATCTATAAGGACCCTTCCAACCCACACCACTCGATGATTTCATGATCCCTATGGAAAGCTGTCTATCGCCTTCTGCTCTGGGATTCAGGAGCTTTATGATCACTGCCATCCAGATATACTCCTGGACAATTTAAGCTGATTTGTTACTTTGCCAAGACTCTTGTTTAAGTGTTCCTCCCTCTTCACAGCCCTTCACCAGTGGAGCTCTGTCCCTGCTGCACCATTGTCCTGCTGGCCAGGCCATTACCTGATTGTGCCATTCTTGGCACCAGCTCCCCTAAGAATGCATCTCTCTGTAGTCATGCCAGTCCACAGGAGGTCATGCCAGGGCTGGTTCTTAATGATTCCCATGTAATCCCTCTCCTACTGACCCTGGGATGGGCTGGCCTTTTCCACAGCTGTAGCCTGTGTCACCCAGCCTTCTTCACTCCCCATGGCCATATGCAAGTAGTGCCCTGATGGTGCCCTTTGAGGGATGCAGCTTTACCCTATTTCTGTTGCTCCCATAAAGTGATGACCAGTCTTTTCCTGGCTTGCCAAGGCCCAGGGTGGGAATTTGTTCTCCTTCCTCCCAGCAGTGAACATGAAAAGCTCATTGGATCTTGGATTTTAGCAGGACAAAAATTAATGTATAAAGCTGTGAGTGCTCTTGGAGTCTCTGGGAGGGCTGTGGGACAATCTGGCTGCCCCCAACCCTGGCACAGGATGGGCCTGGGTGGGGGCTGGGCTGGGGGCACAATGGGTTTGCTGCCTGCAATGTCCCCACATCCAAGGGTCCAAGTGCTTGGAGAACCCCATGGTGCTTCCCTGTCCTTTGGGATGCCCCAGACCAGCCACATGAGTGATGGTGGGGAAACCCTGCAGTAGGACAGGTTTAGGAACTGGGGCTGTAGCTTAGAAACAGCCTCAACCATGGCATAATATAATTAATCCAGCGCTGGCTCAGTCCACTGCATAAAGACACCAGAGCAAGTAGTTGGGCCTTTTTAACTGGTGGGTTTGCCTCCAAAACCAACCTGCAGTGTCACAGGTGTGTCTGGCGTTTTCTGGCCTGAGGGTGCTCCATGATGAGTATCCAGGCTTCCTCTCCCAACCCTATGGCAGGGTGTTTGCTGAGCAGAGGGAATTATCCTCTGGTACCTTCAGTGAGCCATCATGGGCAATCCCGTGGGCTCAGGCAGACCCCAGTGGTGTGAGGTGTGGTGAGGTCAACTGAGCTGGGGACTCAGCCTGTGCGGAACAGGGTTCCATTCCAGGTTAAAGCTGGAGTGTCTGCATGCACGTGTGCTCTGCTTGGAGATGCGTGGGGATACTGCCATGGGGCAGCCAGCTTGGGAACCTCTAAAACCCCTGGTTACCCACAGGTTGTTGGCAGGCTTTGCCTTAGGGCAGGAGCAAGGAGGGCTGGCAGTGGTGCTGCTCTCCATCGCTAGAGGGGACACGGGAGGTGAATGAGGGGGCTGTGCCTCCTGATGGTTGGCGACACCTGTGGGATGTCAGTCCCTCCTCTCCATGCTCCAGGATGGCACAGAGAGCACTCCCAGTGCCTGAGCTGCAGCCTGAGCTGGTGTCTGCAGGCTGGCTATGGGACAGAGCCAGCCAGCTGGGGAAAGAGCAGGATTTCCCTGGAGCTGGCAGCAGAAACACCCTTCCTTGTGCCTTTGGCAGGCAGCAGCTCCATGGCAGGTGTGAGGTGAGGGGTTCCCACCCATCGATTGTGGGGCTGTCACCAGTGTCTGGGCACTCTTGCAGCTATGAGAAGTCCCGACCAGGCCTGGCATCACTGAGAGGGGCTGGAGGGAGGCTCAGAACTCTGCCCAGCGCACTAGTGGCAGGGCAACACAGAGATGCTTCCTCACAGCCACCATGGGGCACAAGGGTATCTGAAACAGGGTTTGCCTTTGGCCCTGCTGTGGGTCAGCAGATAGATGCCTTGAGCCTCACCTCTAGACTGCTTTTCTGCAAGCCTTCAGGGACTACCTGGTCCTTCCCAAGCAACCCCAACAGGAAAATGGGGTTACAGCTGTCTGTGCGGGCAGAGACTTCTCAGTAGCTGCTCAAAAGGCTTCACTTCACCCTAGGGTGCTGCCAAGCCCAGGGGGCCTGCAGTGCAGGGTCCAGCTCCCTCCCCAGCCCTCAGGGGAGAAGCAGAGCCCTTGGTTCAGAGCTGGAGGCAGGAAGGGGATGAGAGGGGGGGACAAACGAAGGTAGAAGGAGGAGACACCCTTCTGCCCCAGCCAAGCATCATGCTGATGACAGCCAGCTTGGGAAAAGGAGAGCACAGTCAGGAGCTGCAGAGTGCCAGCAGCGAGCATCTCATCCCATTCCAGCTCTGCCTCTCCCAGCTGTGGGATCTCCAAGTTACCTTGGAAACAGGATTTCATGGCAGCTTGCGGTGGTGCTGCCTGCGGTGGGGGCAGAAGCCCATGCCCGCAGCACTGCAATGCCCTCCCTCTGCCCGCAGCCCTACCTGTGCTGCTCCCTCCTCAGCCCTTCCCCAGGAGCGGGGGTGGGTTGGCTGCCAGACCCCTCCTGCTCCCCTAGGGCTGGTCCTGCAGTGGGTGCTCTGTGCCCACCCTGTGCCCCCTGCTGTGGCTGCTCACACAGGAAGGATGGGGAACAGAGAACCCAGGAGAAAGGAAAGGTATCAAGTGATCAAATACTCATCCCCACTGTGAATTGAGCAGCGTGGGAGGGAGTGGGGCAGCCCCATCACTTCCCAGAGTCACCCACGTCACACACGAGTCCTCAACATGGCAAGGCACTGGGTGCTAGTCACCCCCACTGGGTGGGCATAGCTGAGTACCACAGCTCTCCATCTCTATTTTGGGGTGCCCCATTCCCCCAGTGCTGGAATCCTTTCCACTGCTTGGGTGGCTGTAGCACATACGGAGGGGACCCAGCAGCCACCCAGCTGCAGTCCCTTCCCATGGAATCACATCCTACTAGGAGCACGGTGCTGTGGGTGGCATCCTGGTCCGTTGAGTGCTGCATTGAGGAACGGAGCGAGAGCCAGGAGCTGCCCCACCGGAGGCTCACGCTCGACTCGAGTTGCGCCCCAGTCCGTTTCTGACGCAGCCGTCACCCCACGGGTGCAATCGCCCTGACATGGGCTCCACCTCGCAGGTGGCCCCGGGGACAGGTTGGTGGTGGCAGCGCCGCGCTGTCGCTTTCCATCGTGGGCCCCGTGCTGAGCTGTGCAGCCTCTGCCTCACTCCGCTGTGCCATCGCGACCACCTGGCCCTTCCCCAGCTTGGGAATCGCCGTGCCGGGGACAGTTCCCGGACTGCCCGGGGTCTGACACGTCCCACGCTCCCTCGCCTCCTCCCGCCACACAGCCCCGGGCACCCCGGGCAGGAGCAGCCCGCCCTGTCCCTTGGGCTGGCAAGGGCACCCCTGGGAGGGCAGCTTAGGCCCCGGCTCCCCACGCTGGGGATTTTGGGGACCTGTTGGCTGCTTGGCATCTGCCAGCTGGTCACGTCCCCCTGGGCAGATCCCAGAGCGCAGCGGGACTGGGCGGGCTGCCCCACCCGTCACGGAGGATGTGCCGTCTCGCTGTTCCTCAGCCATGAGCCTGGCACAGGGAAGAGGTGGAAATTGGGTTTTTGTGTTTAACGTCCTTCCAGGTATTTTCCCCCAATTGCTTTCAGAGTTTCTCTAAGGAACCTCCTCCTTTTGCTTTCTCAGGGCCATGTTGGCTTCCCCTGGCATCACCACACCAATGCCTCTGGTCCCACTGCCAAATTGAGGCTGCCGGAGGGTCGCAGGATCTTACAAAATTCAAACAGTATACTCAAATAAGATTTCTTTTATAAAGCAGGTAAACCAATTAAAACTCCACCAATATTTGAATACAGGTTTGTGTTGTCAAATGGAATTGGTACTGCCTGACTGGCTTGAGAATTCCCAAGATTTTAGGACAGCTAACCCAGAATCTGCAGTCACTCCCCCAGTAAGGTGAGGCCTCTCAGCCTCAAGGAGTTCCTTTGGGCAGCATCCCAACCAATGGGCAGAATTTATGATGGCAGTCTTGCTGCTCCAAAGGGTTGGGCTCCACTGACCCACAGTGGGCCTTGTGGTCAGGTCATGGAATCACAAACTGGTTTTGGAAAAGATGTTAAAACTCATTTCATTCTGCCCCCTGCCATGAGTAGGGACATCTTTCATTGTCCCAGGCTGCTCCAAGCCCCAATGTCCAGCCTGGCCTTGGGCACTGCCAGGGATCCAGGGGCAGCCACAGCTGCTCTGGGCACCCTGTGCCAGCCCTGCCCACCCTGCAGGGAACAATTCCTGCCCAATGTTCCATCCATCCCTGCCCTCTGGCACTGGAAGCCATTTCCTCCATCCCTTGTCCCAAGCCCCTCTATAGCTCTCCTGGAGCCCCTTAAGGCACTGGAAAGGGGCTCTGAGGTCTCCTTTTCCAGGCTGGACAAACCCAGCCTGGCTCCAGAGCAGAGCTCTCTGTTCTGTCAGCCCCTCCTGGCTGGGGTCTTATCCTCTGCCCCTCCACAGCTGTCACACAGGTGACACGTCAACCTGCCCAAGGACAGCTGGTGCTTGGCTGGCCTTAGTGTTGGGATGGCCTCCATGCCTTCTGGGGCAGCTACTGCTGTCACAGGCGTCCTGAAGAAAACTGTTATTCTGGAGGCCCACCTGCTCCTGCCCATACTGCCTCCTGATGAGCCTCTGGCCCTCCTGGCAGTGCTTAGCAAATGCCCAGAAATGTACTTCTAATGCTTCAAAACTGCTCCATGCTGGCCCAGTCAGAGCTGTGGTCCCTACTTACGTCCCTGTGGTCCCCCACCAGTCTCCCCTGTCCCTGGCCTCACTGCTCTGCCTCCACAAGTCCCATTTCCTCATGTGACATGATGGCTGGGCCAGGAGAGCCCCCAGACCAGCAGGTTTGGGGACTGGCCTCTGCCATCATGCCCAGCCTCACCAGGGTCAGCATCCCTGGGGCAGGTGTGAGGGACTCCTGTGTTAGGTGGCCCCTTCCTGCTTTGAGCTGCACCAGGGGACACAATGGGGCTGGATCAGAGGAGCCAATATCCTCTGCCAAGTAAGTGTCAAATCTCACAGTGAGCTCTCAGCTGGCCTCAATTAATCAGTCTTTGGGGAGGGTTGGAGTTCCCCAACCACCCCCCCCATCCCCCCAGCTTTGCAGCTGTGTAAGATAGGTGTGACGACACCCCCCCCGCCCCCCATGTCCCTCCCAGGATGAGATCTGCCCTTCTTTGGGTCTCACCAAGTGCTCAGAGTCACCACAGACCCCCATAGTGACCTTCGGGCATGTTCTTCTTCTGTGCCTCCGTTTCCTCTTTGGATGGGGCCCAGCAGAACTAAGCCTGTCACCTGCAGACACTTTGGCCAGGTACACACTGTCAGGAGCTGGTGGGGAAACTGAGTCACAGGGACACAGTGAACATTGTGGCTCTTCTCCCTGTGGGGTCTGAGGGAAGACTCAGCACCAAGGAGGCAAAAGCCCCACAGAAAGGGGGATTTGCTACCGCACTGGCCCAGATTGTCTGCTCCTAGCCTTGACAGCAAGCCACAGTGGGGCAACCTGGACACAGGGACAGGAACTGCTCCTGCCTGGTGACAGGCACCAGACTAGACTTTTCCTTGTAGGATTGCAAGAGCCACGCTTGTGGGATCACTCTGGCTACTCACATGTTCCCACAGCAGAACAGGGGCCCTGGCAGCTCGGCCAGGGACAAGCCTGGACCTGCAGAGCCATGGCAGGGGCCCAGCACCTCTGTACTCCACACAGGAATAGGGGACAGTTCCATCCCAACCTGCTGAGTCCTGCTGCCCACATCGCTGTGCCAAGGCGGTCCCCTCCATCTGAGGGGCTGCCACCCCTGTGGGTGGTGGGCACAAACTCAGGGGCAGACCCCCAGCCCTGCCACTCACCCCTTCTCAGTTCCCATGGGGCTGGGGTTGCCTCCCCTGCCTGAGTGCTGCAGACTGGGAACCCAAGGTGTCACACCCCAAAGCAGCAGCACAGCCCCGTTCTCAGGGCAGGTGACAGCTCTGAGCAGCCAGCACAATTGAAGGCCTCAGCTCCAACGGGGATCTCCTCTGCCACAGGCCACCACTGGCTCAAGGAGGAGCAGGAGGGGAAGGCAGTGTCCAGAGCCCTATTGCCCTAAGCACATGACATGGCGCTGCCATCTCCGGTGCATGGAGACCTGCCCGCGGTCCAGTTGGATCCTTGAGCAATTTCCAGCCTGGAATAGCAGCCTCACACAGGGAGCAGATGGTCCCACTGTCCCCTGCCATGGAGCTTGAGGGACATGGTCCAGCCCGTTTGTTCCCCGATTTCAGACCTGTGGCCGCTCAAAAGCCCAGAGCTCCTCAGTCCATGCGGGTGTCATGGGGGCCACAGCTGCATGGACAGAGCTTGGCACTGCAGGGGATGCCCTAAGGACAGCACATTCCTCCATGCTGGGACTCTCTGTATTCCACAGGGATGGGCTCTTGCATCCTTCGGGTGATTGCACCCACAGGGGATGTGGAGCCTGCCCGGTGCTCCGGCGTGCATCAGCGGCCACATCGGCGGTGCTCGGGGCTGGCTGGCGCGGGGTTGGCAGCAGGCAGGACCAGATGGAGCAGCACTGCGAGGACCGCGGGGGCAGGAAGCCGGGGGCAGCGGGAGCGGCTGGACCAGCAGCCGGAGCCCTGTGTCCTGCAGAGAGGAACATGGAATTGCTGGGGAGTGCGGGGAGGGGGGGTGGTGACGGGGCCCATCTGAACATGGTGCAGCGGTTCCGGGGGTCTCTTGGCCCCATGCGTACAGTGGGGACATGCTGAGCCCGCTCCCAGCTCCTCCCCCAACTCCTCTGCAACTCGTCAGTGCAATGAATTCCTGCTGCTCATCCGCTCCCCAGGACACATACTGCTGGTCCCACTGCTCCCAGGGGCATTCCTGCAGGAAGCACAGCAGTGCTTCCACACTGTGCTTCCACAGGCCCGCCAGATCTGCTCTGCCTGCTGCAGGCACCAGAGACTGTGGAAGGCTGTTCCTGGTGCTGCAGTGGAGGAAGGAAAGGGTGCTGGCTACAGGGATTTCGAATCAAGCA
>VRYO01002223.1:5934295-5964081 GCA_009812075.1 Sialia sialis
GCGGGGGTGGCGGGGAGCCATGGCCCCGGTGTCTGCGGCAGTGCCCGAGACAGACCCTTCCCAGGCACCATTAACTCAGTCCCAGCCCCACAGCTCGCCCTTCCCGGGTGCCCCTGGCTCCCCTGCCCCCCGGCCTTGCCCGTTTGCGGGTGCCCTGAGGGACTAGAGGGGCCAGGGGTCAGGGCGTCCCCTGCACCGTGTTGTGCTGCTCATCCCAGCCTGGATGCCGGCACCGGGGATACCCTCCTGAAGCACACGCTGGATTGGGTTTTGGCAGCCATCTGTGCCTAGGCTTGGGAGAGGGACTAGGGGCGATGTGGTAGTGCCAGGGGCAGAGAGGCTGAGACAGGGGCTGGGAAGCACAGAGGGCTGTGGAGGGGCTGTCTGATTTGCAGGGAGGGCAACCGCCACGGTTGGGCACGGTGCGTCTGTCCTGGGGGTGGCACGACAGGGGAGGGTCTATTTGCCACGGATACGGAGCAGGGGTAGGGGGCACAGTGGGGTCCCTCACCACAGAGCGGGGCGGCTGCCAGCTCCCGGTGCGGGCAGTGCCCAGGCAGCAGCAGCCATCGGTGTCCCGCTGACACACGCACGGTGCACAGGCCCGTGCGCACAGGCTTGGCTGCGTCAGGGCACGGCGGGCACAGACACTGCCCCCTCGGCAGCTGCTAGCGGGACCTCCAGCATCGTCTGTCTGCTCGAGCACAGTGTTTGCAGCAAGATGCTGTCCTTGGCTGCGTGTCCCGGTGCAGGGGCCGCTGGTGCGCTCAGGGTAGCCCTCGGGGCAGTGCTGGCGCAGTGATGGGGCAGCGCTGGTGCCGCTGGCCGTGCCCACGGAGCCGTGCGGGCAGCGGGCCCAGTGCGTGTGTGCCCCGCAGTGTGTGCTGGGGCTGCTGGGGGGAGGGGGGCGTGCAGTGCAGCGTGCTCAGCGCTCTGCATGTGCAGGCACCATACCCACTGCAGCGCTCCTGCCTGCTCCAGCAGGACATGCGTGGGCAGCAAGCAGGGAGGGTGGGCAGCGATGCCCAGGCAGTGCGCAGGCAGGGTGGGCAGTCTGTGGGCAGGGTGCACGGGGCACTAAGAGCCGGATGGGCAGGAAGCAGCCCTTGCCATGTGCAGGGACAGGCGACAAGTGGGCAGTGCCCAGGCCGTGCTAAGGGCAGCACAGGCAGGCCATGCACTGGCAGGGCTGTGTGTATGGGCAGCTTGGGGCTTAGTATAGGCAGTGTGGGGGCAGTGTGCCGGCAGCGTGGTCAGTGTGCAGGCAGTGCCCGCCGTGGTTATGGGGCAGGTAGGGCACTGCAATGTGCTGACAATGTGGGATGCGGTGGTGGGAGGTCCGCACCCCTCTCCTCACAGCCCACACGTGGCACATGTAGGCAGCAACCCAGTTCCAGGAATCCTCCTCTGGGCCCCTCTGGCAGCGGGGTCGCCCTTGGCCCAGTCCCTCATGCTGCCGTAGTCCGGTGCTCACGGGCAGGACCCCACGGGTGGTGACTCCTGTCCGCTCCGTGGGCACCGGCTACCCTGCAAACTCTGCTGGCAGCTGTCAGTGGGGGGACACCCTGTGGGCACCCTGGGTAAGGAGGCTGATGCCTGCCAAAAGTGTGCAGCACTGGGGGTGAAGGGGGCATCCAACCAATGGGGTGCCCACTGACCAGGGGGTTGGAGAGCAGAGGGGATACAAAACTCTCTGCCTGTGGAGTCCATGTCAGAGGCTGGTGGTTATGTGAGCGTAATGGCACACTGTCAGCACTGTGGGGCCATCCCAGCTCTGTGTCCCTCAAATAGGCAGAGGGTTCCTGCAGTTTCGTGAGGGCTCTGCTCTCCCTGCACTGCCACAGAGCCGCAGCTCCCTACACAGCCTCCCCCACGCTGTCCTCACCCACACTGTCTTTGCAGAGGAGGAATAATTTGGAGAAACCATGGCAACCCCACAGCTCCACCGGCGGTGGGTGCTGCTCGGTGGGTGGAAGACACTGGTGCCCATGGGATGCAACAGCAACCACCATCCATGTGCATAAGGATGTGCACAATGGCCTCACTGGGTGACAGCTCTTTTTGGCTCAGCAGGGCTGTGGCTGCAGGGGTCTCTTGGGGTGCTCCATGTGCTCACAAGGCACCCATGGCCCTGGCAGCCACACCTCCACCACACTGGGCATGTCCCAGGAGCCTCATGTGCCTTGTTTATTTTGCAGTGCTGGGATGGAGCTGCCACAGGCCCCTTGGCCACCTCAGCCCACCCACCCCCTCACTGCTGCTGCTGGACCAGGTAGGACCCTGGGCTACGGTTCCCTGCCCACCAGTCCCCATGACACCACAGGAATGGGCTTCCCAATGCCACTGTCGCTGTTGCTGTGGTGTGGGGTGCTGCCTTGCCACATCCAGCCCACCTCCCACATACTGTAACACAGCAGAGCCAATACTGGGCCACCTCTCTGGGGGCAAGCCTGCCTCCCAGCTCTGCAGGGAGGCACTGGGACCCCCATCTCCTTTCTCATGGCATCTTGCTCTTCCCAGCCCTTCACATGGACAGACACTCCAAGCCCATTGGAGTCAACTCAGTTCTGGCATCTGCACCTCCCAGCTTTGGGGCAGGTAATGAGGAGGAACTCAAGCCCCCTCCCCATCTTTGCACAGTCAGTGCTTCTAGCTAAATAAAGTAAATTCCTTTCCTTCAAGAAACATCTTCCCTGTGGTCCTCTGCTGCTCTTTAAAGCCAAGTGCGCACCCACTTTTAGTGCAACACAGAGCAGCCAGCGTCAATCAGCACACCCAGGCCCTTGGTGGCCACAACATGCAACACTCAGAAGATGTGATGAGGTGACAGCTGGGGTGGGTGGTCCCCACTGTGGACAGAGAGGGTGCACATCCTCCGGTGCTGGTGGCAACCCATGGCAGCTCTTGAAGGGCTGGTGGGGAAGGTCAGCACTACAATCCAGTTATTCCTGTGGGCAGGAATAAGCCCTTCCTCTATCTCCCTGCCATGCACTGTGGGAACCTTGTGCTGATGTCTCCAGCTGTATCACACTGTGGCTGGGGACTCTGTCCACCCTGGCCACCCAACTTTATCCCAGAGCACTGGGATGTCTGATGCTGGCACACAGTGTGTGTCAGACCTCATGTCCCACAGCAGATGAAGCCACTGTCACACTTGCTCTCCAGCTCAGGGGATGGGTCACAGCCATGGGACACAGAAGAAAACAAGGCCAGCAGGTACTGAGCCAGCGCAGCTCCTATGGCACAGGGAAGTGATGCAGGAATCACTGCTGACATGTGGGTTGGGCACCCACCACAGCACCCCTTGGCCACCCCTGCTCTGAAAGACCCAGCGGCACAGCCAGCACTGTGACCACCCCACAGGGGTGTTTGTGGGTGCAGCCCACCCACAAACAGGGAGGAGTTGTGGCTCTTGCCTCCTATAGAGCCCCAGACTATGGGGGCTTCCCAGCCACCACGGTGGGTGGTCATGGTGCCTGTCCCTGGGCTGTGTTCCCCACTACAGTGCTGGTGCAGGCACATGGGTACACACAGTCCTAGGAGATCCAGTGCTCTCACCAGGGCTGAGCACACACTCTCCATGGAAAACCCTGGTGTTGAACCCCCACAGCCCTACTCAGCGCTGCCAATTCGTGTGATTCTGCAAGACAGTCCCTGTGTCCTGCGGCCCAGGAAGAGGGCACAGTACTCTGTGTTCTCCTCTCACTGTGCTTAAGCTCGTATGCAGAGCTCCCTGGCTGCCTCCATAGGTGTCCAGCCAGCTGCTCCATGATTTGCACCCTTGATCTGGAGACTTTTTCCAGTTTCTTCCTCCAGCTGACTGACTTACAACAGCAGCAGTGGAGGCTGGGATGCCCCCAAACCTTCACTTCTGAAGAGATGGCCAACCCCCAGCTGTGAGCCAGGAGTTGAGGGCATTGATACGAGGTCACTCCAGGATTGAGGCACTTCATGTGTTCTCTTGCAGGGTGGGCTATCGTCTTCTGAGGCTGTGTGACAGGGAACTGGCAGGAGAAGAGTCACTTTTAAGATGACACGAACAGACCCACCTGACATCCTGGTGTCCACGGTGTATCAAGACATCAAGGTGGCGACAGCAGCCCCTGGAGATTCTGTTGTCTGTCAGCCCCTGGCACAATGTGACGCCTCCATGTCCTCCTCCCTGTCCCGCGAGCCGCAGCCCTTCAACAAGCGCCATTGTAGGAGTTTCGATTTCATCGAGTCCCTGGAAGAGCTGGGCACCTCCCCGGGCATGGAGCGTGCCTGCCCGCGCCCCGGCATGCCCGAGCCCACGCCGGGGCCGCTGGGCAGGCAGGCGCCGCCGAAGCCAGACCCTTCCAGCGGCAGAGCACCCGCACCGCGGAGCGAGCCGAAGCGCCGGGCCCGCTCCAAGAGCGCCCCGCGGGTGAAATCCACCCTAACCCCTGTGCCCATCACTGTGGCGGCATCACCGCCGCCAGCCCGGCGTGGGCGGGAGGTACTGCGGGTGGCACGGGAGCCCTCCCACACTGATCCCTCGCCGCGCCGCGAGGGCCCGATGCCGCTGCGGGCGCTGGCCAACGAGGTTCACCCCATCAAGCTGCAGCCGCAGCGCAGCAGCGTCAGCCGCATTTCCCCGCTCTGCCTCGGCAGCAATTGCTATGAGGAAGGGCCGGGGGTCAAGGTGGGCGCCAGCCCCCACGTCAAGTGCCGAGTGGACATCAAGCCGGACGAGGCAGTGCTGGTGCACACGGCGCGGAGCCTGAGGGCAGCCCCTAACCGTCCGGAGCCGCCGCGCTGGCCCCGCACCCCTGGGGCCACCCGCAGCCTGACTGTGCCAGGGAGCCGGCAGCCGTCCGCGTCCCGCACGCCCACCCCCAGCGACTCCTACAGCGGAGACCCTCCTCTGCTGCCCTACCCCAGTGAGTACTATGAGGCAGACCCCCGGGCACTGGCATACCAGACAGTGCCGGTGCCAGCCTCACGGGAATTCAGGGAGTACCCCGACAGGGGCTGCATGACCTTTTCGGCCCCTGGCGTCCCAGCCAAGTTCTTCTACGCAGAGGAGTCAGCGCGGTGCCCCAGCCCTGCCATGCCACTCCGCAGCTCTGGCTATGCCAGTTACCCCTATCCCAGCCGCCACGCTGTGCCCCAGCCCTTCTACACCGAGGACCCGGCCAAGGCTGCTGTTCATACGATGCCGCCCCGGACGTTGTATGTGGAGGAGGCGCGGGGTTACCCGGTGCAGGAGGCACCTGCCCGCACCTTCTATGGGGATGAGCCCCGATACTACACCCCACGTGGGACCCCTATCAAAACCCTCTACGCCGAGGACGCTCGGACATACCCAGCCCTCGGCTCCTCTGCCCGGCTGTTCTATGCCGAGGACTACGGGAAGTACCGGGAGCGGGAGGTGATGTCGCGCACGTGCCCCCCGCCCCGCAGCGCGCAGCCCCTGCACTTCGGAGACTGGTACTGCCCTGAGCGGGCCACGCTGCCCTACCAGAGCCTGCAATTGTCACGCTTCACCCCGCAGCCGGCCGGGCGGGAGGCCATGTTCTCCTCCTGGCACGCCAGCTACGGCGTGACTCCACCACGGCTGGGCCGGGAGACCCAGCACTACTCCAAATCCTGGGATAATATCCTGGCGCCAGCAGCGCGCAGGGAGGAGGCCCTGCAGCGTGGGCGCAGCTATGAGAACCTGCTCGCCCACGAACAGCACCGTGCCTTATCCCCCGAGGAGCGCCGGCAGCCTGTGGTGATCAACCTGTCGAGCTCACCCAAGCGCTACGCGGCCCTGTCCCTCTCCGAGAGCTCCATCCTCGAGCGGGTGCACGCCGATGGCAGCCGCGGGCCCCCAGGCCGCTCCTGGTACGTCACGCCGGAGATCACCATCACCGACAATGACATCCGTGCCGACGGGCTGAGCCGGGGCGAGAGGCGCTCGGCCAGCTGGGACATGCTGGAGTCGGGGCGAGAGCACGGACCCTACGCTGTGCCCTGTGCCCCACAGCCCAGCTCCAGGGAGAGTGGCTCGGGGCGCCAGCGCAGCTTGGAGCAGCTGGACGAGCTTATCACCGACCTTGTCATTGACTACAAGCCAGCACCGGGCCACCGTGCCGGGGACAGGGACAGCCTCGCGGAGCAGCTCAAGCAGCTGCTGAGCAGTAGCACCTCGGGGCCCCCGCGGCGGGGCGAGGGCAGGCGAGTCCCTCACAACGTGCCCGAGGGACCCCGACTCACAAAGGAGCAGCCGGGCCCCAGCTCCCATGCCGGCACCCCGCGCCGCCCACCCCCGCCGCCGGCCACTGGCCCCTTCGAAAAGTCACCGGAAAACTGCTCGCCCGACCTGAGCGCTGAGGAGGACGACATGATGATGTGCTCCAATGCCAAGTGCCGGCGCACGGAGACTATGTTCAACGCCTGCCTCTACTTCAAATCGTGCCACAGCTGCTACACCTACTACTGCTCCCGGCACTGCCGGCGCGAGGACTGGGACACGCACAAGGCCAGCTGTGTCTACGGGCGGGTGGGCAGTGTCTGCCGCCACGTCCTGCAGTTCTGCCGCGAGAACGCCGAGGTGCACAAGGCTTTCTCGCGCATCGCCAAGGTGGGTTACCTCTCCCGTGGCCGCGGCGTACTCTTCTTGGGCTTCCCCAATGCGGGCTCGGCCGAGAACTTTCTCCAGTTTGGGCTGGAGAGCCTACTGATGTCCCCCACGTACCTGTCCCTGCGGGAGCTGGACAGCTACTCGGACAACCTGGGGGAGTATGCCCAGGAGCTGCGGGAGACAGGCAACCAGTACGACCCCAACGAATGTTTCCTCCTGAATGTAACAGTGGCCGTCACCCAGAAAGTGCCAGAGAGGCCGTCACCGAAGATGCAGGTGCCGACGGTCAGGAAATATGCCAAGGTGGCCTTAGCCTCCTCCAGCCCCGAGAAGAAGATCTTGAAGAAGGAGCGGGACATGGAAACGTTGATCCTGACACCACCGCCCGGCACGGCGGACATCGACAAGGAGGGGGAGGAGGGCCGGAAGGCACGGGAGGTCTGTTTCATCAACATCCAGAGGGAGCTGCGCATCCGCGGCGTCTTCCTGCGGCACGAGTTCCCTGCTGTTTACGAGCAGCTCTGCGACTTCGTGGAGAGCAACAAGCGCTTCACCCCCACCACCATCTACCCGATCGACAAGAGGACGGGCAAACAGTTCATGTGCATGATTATGGCGGCCTCTGAGCCTCGCACCCTCGACTGGGTGGCCAGCCCCAACCTCCTAGACGACATCATGTGAACGCAGGGTGGGGAGCACCCCCTCTGTAGAAACGTGCTGTGCTGTCAGGACCCCCTCGGCTGTTACTCCAAGGGAAGGGGGCTGCTGGCGGCCGGCAGTGTGGGGGCGCCGGGGGGTGACGGGAATACAGCCCGATGTTTGCCCTGGAGCCTTAGAGCCTGGCAGAGCCCTCTCGGGTGAGCGGTGCTTGGCCAGAGCGGGGGCGCCCCGCACCCCCCAACCCCTGTCCACCGGGCTGCCACACACCCAGAGGCCCCAGGACTGCCCCAGGGCCTCCTCAGCGCCGGGGGTCTCGCAGCAGCCATACCCAGCGCCTGGGGTTAGGCTGCGCCAGGACCGTGTCCCTACCATGTTTGTGTGTCCTGGGCGTGTTACTGCGGCAGCGTCAGGTGCTGGGGGGGCCCGGGGGTCCCACGCGAGCTCTGCGCACAGAGCAGGGCAGGGCTGGGGGTCCCTGGTCGCTGCCGGGGGAGGAGGGCAGCGGCCGCGGTAGGGGATCCGCGGGGGGCGGGCGGGGGGTTGTCTGACCGGGGTCGGGGGTAATCGCCGGTGAGGGGTGACCGTGGCGGGGATCAGGGAAGGGGAGGCAGAGCTGGGGCCAACGCCAGTCACTCGGGGCGCCCGCTGTGCCCGGCTGCACTCCCCGCTGCCGATCTCACCGCCGGGACCGGGGCCAGCCTCCATCCCCAGAGACGCTGCCCGGCGGGACCTCGCGCAGGCTATGGGTGGGGCCTGGCTCCACGGGCTCTGGTTGGACGCTGGGCGGAAGAGGCGGGAACACGGGCAGGAGCCGGGCGCTGGTTGGACGCTGGGCGGAGGAGGCGGGAACACGGGCAGGAGCCGGGCGCTGGTTGGACGCTGGGCGGAGGAGGCGGGAACACGGGCAGGAGCCGGGCGCTGGTTGGACGCTGGGTGGCGGAGGAGGGAAGAACGGCGCGCGGGTGGCAGCGATGGCGGGCGCGGCGCTGTCGCGAGTACCGGACGTGCAGATCGATGGCGATGGTGTCTTCAAGTACGTGCTGGTGCGGGTGCGCGGGGACGGCGCGCCCGCCAAAGACGTCGTGCGAGGTCACGGCTGGGCCGAGTACCACGGTGAGGGGAGTCGGGAATGCGGGGCGGGGCTGTGGCCTGGGGTGCCGAGGGAAGCGGCCGCGGGTCCCGGAGGGGGGCGGGGGCTTGCCGGGGGTCTGGCCCGTCACGGGGTGGTGGCTGAAGCGGGGTGTCCTCGCGCGCGTCCCCCCCTCCCCCACCTCCGCTCCCTCCCTGCAGCCGATTTGTTCGAGCGCACTGCGGAGGAGCTGGCCCCGCACGGCCTGAGCTGCGAGTGCCTGGGCGGCGGCCGCCTGTCCCACCGCCCCGAAGAGAAGAAGATCCACGTCTACGGGTACTCGGTGGTAAGAGGAAGCCGGGGGCACCTCCGCAGGGTCGCGGCATTTCCCTTCGCGGTGTGGGTCCCACTGACGGCGACCGAGTTGGACCGCATCCCCTCGAGGGTGGAAGGGGTGAACGGGGCGGCGCTCCCGGGGCTCCTGGGCCTTCTCCCGACTGTCCTAGGGAGGAGAGACTTGGCAGGCCCCTCTCGAGTGAGCGGTGCTTGGCCAGATTGGGGTCACCCCATGAACCCCCCAGCACCTGCCGCACACTCCAGAGTCCCCGGGGTTCCCGCAGTGGCTGTACCCAGTGCTCGGTGCTGCCAGGGAGAATTGGGTTGCACAAAAGCTGCGTCCCCACTTTGTGTGTCCTGAGGGCGTTCCTGCAGGAGCGTCAGGTGCTGTAGGGGCCTTGTAAGGGTGACTGGAGACACCCTCGGGGACATCACTGGCATGGTGGGTCCCTGGATGCTGACCCCAGCCCAGGGCTGTGCTGCAGCACCAGGTGTGCTGAGTGCAGAGCCCAGCTGGGACTAGGGCAGGTTGGTGATCCCCAGGCCACAGTGTACACAGTTTTCCCAGCTTCAGGGTGGCACTGTCCTCTTGCCTGGGTGCTACACCAGCCTCAGCTGGAGTCAGGTGGGGTTGGCACAGGCTGTGCTGCCTCTCTGCTGCTGGATTCTGCCAGAGCTGCCTGGGGATTTGCCAGGCTTCCCTGCAAGTGGTCACCCACCAGCTTTCCTTGGGAACCCTCTTTCCTATACAGGGCTTTGGACGAGCTGACCACGCTGTGACCACAGAGAAGCTGAAGGCTGAATATCCCGACTATGAGATCACCTGGGCGGATGAAGGGTACTGACTCCTCTGTCTGTGCTGCCAGCCCAGAGCTGGCACAGTTGTACACAGCGCCAGGGCGGTGGCAACGGGCTCCAAGTGCTCAGCAGTGCTCCAGGCTCTCCTGATTTTCCTCTGTGTTGAACTGATGCGTTCTCCGCCATCACCAGACTTTTCCCGTGTGGGATGCTCCCAACTCCCTGGCATGGCAAAGCTGGTGAAGCCAGTGGTTGCTCTGCCCCGGCCATCCTGGTGCCACATGTATCTCTGAGAATTAAAGTCTTTGGGAGAGCACAGCTGCTCTGTTAGCCATGCTCACAGCTCGGTTGTTCCTTCCCACCTCCAGGGGAGACTGTTCACAGAGGAAGGGACCCCCCCCCCCCAGGTTTTCCGCCCCTTGAGCAGGGCCTGGTGTGGGAGCCTGGCATGGAAGCAGGCAGAGTCTGGGGTGGGAACAGCTGGAGGTGTATCAGAATTTGCCTTGGGAAGGACTGAGGCAGGAGAGAGGAAAGCAAGGCCCAGGCCTGGGGGAGGGAAAGGCATGTCTAGACCCGGGGAAGAGATCAGCCCCATCTCCTGCGGGAAGGGAACTGAGCTACCTGGGAACATGTTTGGGAAGAACATGCCCATTCCCACATGTTGAGGAAGAGCATCCTCCCTGACTTCATCCCTCCGGCCGCCCAGGACCACCTTCTGTCCCTCCGGATTCTCCCTGCTTGTGCTTCCAGTGAGAAGTGATAGGGGGAGACTGGGAAAAGCTGCTGGAGGCTTCAGTGGCTTGAGAGATCAGGGCGATGTGTAGGCTGGGTTGGTTAGTCAGTGTCCCACATGAGGCTGGGGCTGGAGGAACGCCCCATTTTGTTGTCAGACTCTGACCATGCATGCTCCCAGCTCCTGCCTGGTCATAATCCTGCTGCTGCCTCCACCTTGTGCCTTCAGGGATGTGGACTTCTTCCTCTGTGTCCAGAGCCATGCAGGGTCAGTTCAACCTGCAGAAGCTCAGCGTGTGCCTGTGCCCAAAATCCAATGGAAGCTTACACTGGGGGGATGAGTTTCATAGACAAAAACACCAGTGTGCTGTGTCTTGTTCTCCGTCCTGCAAGGTGTGACCGTCCCCTGTGCTGGGGAAATTTATCCAGAAGTCACATGGAGTCAGCTGCCAACCTGCAAGTCACTGGATCATGGAGCTTGGAGGCACATCTGGGATGTCCTGTCCATCCACTGGCCTAGCAGAGCCAACTCCAGTGGGTCCATCATGGTGGGATTGCTGGGATATGCTGTGCAGGGTCAGGAGTTGGACTCAATAGTCCTTGTAGGTCCCTTCCAACACATGGAATTCCATGATTCTCTGTTAGAATTCGGCTGCTGGGAGTTATGACCAGGTGGGACTTGGACCTCCCAGCAGCTTGAGATCCTGCTCAAGATATACCTCTTTAAGAGGTATTTTCTGTTCTTACAAATGTTATTGTCTAAGTCCTTACTGGGACACTTCCTGCTCAAGGGGTTGGCTCCCTGCACCCTCCTGCCAAGGCTTACTTGGGTGACATTCCCCTACACCTTCTCCAAATTGGGCATGTCCAGCTCAGGCTCTCTTTGTGGGAAGTCCAGTCCCGTCATCATCATCAGGGAATCTCCTTCTGTGGGGGTATTCAAAAACCATCTGGACACATCCTCCAGATGGTGGTGCAGAGGGGTGGGATGTGGTGACCTCCCATGGTGCCTTCCATTCTGTACTATCCTGTGGTCATCATCACTGCCCCTGGCTCAGTCTGTTCCAGTATGCCCTCATCCCACCCTGGGAGCACCAGCATCCCCAGTGCAGAGGGGAGGGGCCAGGTCTGTGAGAGAGGTTCTGTCCATGGCACCCAGGAGGCCAGTGGCTACTTTGCCAGTGGCCATGGCACAGGCCTGTGGTTGGCTTGGTGCTGCCAGGTTCCTGGGCAGGACTGCTGCTCTCCAGCATGCCTGGGCTGGCGGATGTGGGGCTGCTGGTCCCCACTGGGACTGGCTGGTGCTGGGAGAAGGAGCTGAGCCTGTGTTTTACTGCCCCTGATGCAATCCCTCTGCAATCTGTCTTCCAAGGCCATCAGCTCAATGAGAGGATCTGCTCAACGGGGCCCCTCTCTGGGCACAGAGGCTGCTGAAACAAGTGTTAGGAGTCCTGTGGTACAGCAGCCCCTGCTTCCCCAGCCCAGCTGGGGAAACCAGTGGTGTCAGTAGTTGCCATTAACAGGCAACGCTAGTGGTGATCTGTGGGACTCTGGCCACCAAGCTGTGCTTCTTCCAGGCTTATCAGCCCTTGCTGGGGCTCTGCCGGGAATGTTCTGCCCCAGGAATGACCTGATTGTAGCCCTGGAGCTGTGCCCCATCATCCCACGGCAGTCATGAGCTGGGTGCTGAGATGTTTCTGCCAGCCGGAGCAGAGCAGGCAGGGTGAAGGCTGGCTCCTCCCAGTAGCATCTTGGGAACCCCAGGCTTCAGGGAGACCTTAGAGCTCCTTCCAGTGCCTAAAGGGGCTCCAGGAGAGCCAGAGAGGGACTTGGGACAAGAGCTTGGAGTGACAAGACAAGAGGGAGTGGCTCCCACTGCTAGAGGGCAGGGTAAAATGGAATATTGGAGATACTGCTGACTCCCAGCTCAGCTGTTCTATGCTGTTCTGTGCACCCAGAGTGCAGCCCACTGCCAACCCTGCACCCCAAGTCTCTCCCACTCTCCTTATACACAGGAACTGGCAGAGTACCCATGTCCCTAGCAGAGGTGCCAGCTTCCCCCACAGGGCTGACAGCATCCCTGGCTCAGCAGCAAGTGTCCTCATCCTTCACCAAGCTGGCGCATTCCACTGGCCTGTGCTCCGTGCCAGTCAGAGTGGCACCCAGCGTCTTGTTCTGTGTGGAAAACGGGCTGAAGAGGAGAGGTTCAGTGGGGAAAAGCCGAAGGTCTCCGTGCGGCACCTGGCTGCAGCTCGCTGCTATGGTGCTGGCAGTGCTGCTGACAGGATTGTGCTGCGCTGTCCCAGCCATAAACCCGCTGCCCGGCCATGGAGCTGATAACAGCGGGGCTGAAGTCCAACGCAAGCGGGTCCCGGGGAGCACATTCCAACCCGGGGCTCACGGTGTGCCCTCTCCTTTCTGTTTTACCGTCGTGGTGGCTGGGATGGCTGCAAGCAGGCAGGCGATGCTGATCCTCCTGGTGCTGCTGGGTGAGCTCTGCTGACATGGGGGTTGTGTCGCTGGAGGAAAAGGGCTCCACTCTAATATTCCACAGCAGTTTGGCCCAGCACTGGGGGCTGGGGCAGGTATAGCCCAGCCCGCTTGGCTCTGCCGGTGAAGTCAGCACAGGGTTCCCAGGGTGAGAGGGTTCCGGAGTGCCCAGCACCGAGCTGGGGATCACCACTGGCTTTGTTCAGTGTGGGACAGAAAACACCCAGATTTTGCTGTTTCTTCCAAAAATGGACTGGGACTCGAAGCACGGGTGTGATATAGCAGTCAGTGCCCCGGCAGCACCCCGAAGCTGACGGTGGGAGGTGGTAGTGTAAGAGATATGGAGTGCCGGGGCAGTGACGGGGAGGGAGGGTTGTCCAGGGGAAGATGCCACTGAGAGCTCGGCAGGGTCCCAAACCGAGGTGCCCAGGCAAATATTACCTGCAGGTCACGCGTGCCGTCCGTCACCTGAGGCGGGCACCGTGCCTTGTTCCCTGCAGGGTTTTCATCCCCGTTGTCTCTCCCATAGTCAGAACCGTTCTCCCCAGCGGGTCCATGGTCATCAACAGCTGCAGCAGCGCGGCTGAGCAACTCTGCAACTTTATCTGTGACTGCAGCGACTGCTCGGATGAGAACCAGTGCGGTGGGTGCCCAGACTCCCCGGGCCCCCAGATGCACCCTCAGGCCCTGCTCTTGGGGTGAGAGCAGGCTATGTAGTGGGGGGTTGTTGTGGGTGCAGGTCCTTGGGGTGATGCTGGTGCCCAGGGTGGGTGTAAAATCCCCCAGGAGGATACAAGATCCCAGGGTGGCTGCAGATCCACGGGGTAGGTTTAAGTCCCTTGTGTGGGTGTCCAGGGTGGATACAGGTCGCCTGAGTGTAGGTGAGTCTGCCAGCAGGGTGCAGGATCCCAGGCTTTGTGCAGGTCCCCTGGGCTGGCCACAGGTCTCCTGGATGGCCCCAAACCTGCCTTGATCCCCCCATCTGCCCACCCTCAGGGTACCTACGGGGCTCAGCAGTGCTGGGCACCCCCTTCACCTGTGACTTCGAGGACAGTGACTGTGGCTGGCAGGACGTGGGCACCTCGACGTACGGATGGGTGCGCAGCCGCGCCAGCCTGGCCACGTGGGGTGTGGGGCCTCATTCAGACCACACCACGGGTACTGACTTGGGTAAGTGGGATCTGCTTGGTGAGCAGGCTCTGGGCACCATTCCACTGGGCTGTGGGTACCCCAGATTTGGGATGCCAGAACACCCATCCTTGTAGGGTGCAGGGGATGGAGCAGACCCATGGAGGGGCAGGAGTAGTGCTGGCACATCTCCAGTGCCATCCCATGGGGCTGCAGCCCTCTCTCTGCTTTCTCCCTTCCCCAGGTTGGTTCTTGGTGACCATGTCCCCCCCAGCAAAGACCACAGCCACAGCCTGGCTCAGGTCACCTGAGATGCAGGAAGCTGCTGCCACGTGTGAGATCAGAACCTGGTATCACCTCTCAGGGAGCTGTGAGAGCACCCAAGGTGGGCACAGGCAGCATCAGGCACAGGGCAGTGAGGATGGGAGGCAGCGGGGAGGGATGGGGCCATCTGCCCCTATGGCAGGGACAAAGCCACTGGCACCTTGCCATCCTGTTTGCTTCTGCCATGCTCTACATGCAGAGCTGGGGGTCCCAGCTCCAGTCCCCAGAGCTGGCAGGGCTCCATTCGTTCCTTTGGGTACCTCAGAATGCCCTGTACCAAGGGCACTTTTGGGGTTTCCCTTAGGACTGAACCAGACAGAGCAGCCAGTGCTGCACCTGGCTGTGGCACTCAAGGACGAGGTGGTGGGGCTGTGGCAGAGCCCTGAGCGGAGCAGTGAGGGCTGGCACCAGCTGGTTGCCTACCCCGGCCGGATCATGGAGCAGTTCCAGGTGAGACAGTGTGTTGGTACCTAGGTAGTGTCCCCATAAGCTGGGACCAGAGGAGCTGGGTGATGTTCTGCGACCCAGTCTGAGCAGCTCATGTCATCCCTATCCTCCCATGACAGCTCATCTTCTCCTTTACACAACCACCCACCTGCAGGGCAGAGGTGGCACTTGATGACATCATGTTCAGGAACTGTGGCTTACCAGGTGAGTCCCACATCTGCTGGGATGTGAGCTGGGATCTTGGGGGAACTGGGTAAGGTGCAAAACCCAGGGGAGCTCTCCCATTGCCCACTGTTTCTTGGGCCACCGTGCCCTGGCCAGTGCATGAGGTGGGCAGTGAAAATCTGTCTTTGAGCCACCCCAGGGAACAATGTGGGAGTGCTCACCATGTCCCTGTGGGACCAGCCACTCACTGATATGTGTCCCCCAACCCTAGAGGTCGAGCAGCAGGTCTGTGAGGCCCAGGAGAGCTGCTGCCACCGTGGCTTCTGCATTGCACAGCATCGTTTCTGTGATGGCACTGACGACTGCGGGGACAGCTCAGACGAGGACATGACGCAGTGCAGTGAGCCCCCCTGGCCCTGGGGAGGAGTCTGTGCATGGGCTGAGGGTCTACCTTCGTGGGGCAAGGCTGTGCTCTGGGCTGGCAGGAGTCCCCCCAGTTCTGCCCCATGCTGGGAGGGCAAAATGACCCTGAGGGTTTGCAGAGGGGTGGCATCAGCCTAGCCCATTGCAGGGACCTACCTGTGCAAGAGAAGGCTGGGACCCCAGTCTCTGGGTCACTGCTGTCCCTTCTCCTCACAGAGAACTTCACCCACTGCTCCTTTGACCACGATCTCTGTGACTGGGAGGAGGTGGCCAGGCCACCAGTGTGGAGCAGGAACACGAGCCTGAACCTGGGTACCTCCTATGGCATTCCCACTCGGGACCACAGCAACAACAGCAGGGCTGGTATGTGGTGAGGCACCAGTGCCCCAGCAGAGCCCCACTGCAGGTGGACGTGCCCTGGGATGACACACGCCTGGGCTCTGCTCAAGGCTGTGTCAGGACAGTGGTGTCCTGCACCCATCCATTTGCTTGGCTCCACTCAGCCCCAGCATCTCCTGCAGGTTTTTTCCTCCATGTGAGCAGTGGCCCCACTGCACAGGCTGGTGGCACAGCTCAACTCAGCAGCCCCACCTTCCAAGCCACCAACTCCTGTTCTGTGAGTCACAGCTGGGACCTCATGTCACAGCTCATGTGAGCATGGTGGTGACAGGAGATGGGGTTCCCAGTTCTGGCGACCCCTGGGCCTGGGGCTGTGGTTGGCCCTTGCTGGGGATGGGCATCAGGTTTTTGGGGGTGGTTTGGTGACATCTCTGGTGCCAATTGGGAGCTCTGAGCTCCTCACAGCCCCTCTGTTGGATGCAGGGGGGCTGTGTGCCCCTGCCCTGAAGGCTCACCCTCCTCCCCATCCCCAGCTCGTGTTGTACTGTCACCTCCATGGCTCACCTACCAGCAAACTCAGCATCTCCTACGTGACCAACTTGACCAAGCACCTGATGAGGGAGAGGACAGGAGACCTGGGCAGCTGCTGGGTCCGGGAGAGAGTGAACTTCAATGTGACAGATCCCTTCAAGGTGGGCTGGTGGTGTGCTGGGGGGAGCTGGGCTGCCCCTGGGGTCAGGGGCCACAGCTGTGGTACAGGGGCAGCACCAGCCCCCAAGCCCACCGTGGACATGCCAGCCCAAGCTGTGCACCCCTGTCAGCCACAGCATTGCCCCTACTCCCACTGAGTCCCTTCCTGTGGAGAATGTGCATCAGTCCATGACCGGTTCTGGCTCTCCCCATCCCATGACTCCCTGGTGTCACCCTAATCCCCCCCATATTGTGCAGGACCCCTTGCTGATGTTGCTGACATGGTGCTTTCCTGCAGGTGCTGATTGAGGGAGTGGCTGGCAGCGGGGGGACCGTGGCCATCGATGATCTGATCCTGTCTCAGGGCTGTGTGAAGGAGCAGGGTGAGCTGGTGGGCAGCTGTCCCAGGTGTCTTGCACCCATGGCACCATGCCTAAAGGACCCCGACATGGTCTGGCTGTCCCTCTGCTCAGCACAGGGACCATCCTGGGTGCAGCATAGAAAACTGGTGCTGGTATCTTTGTCCTGTAGCTGTGACACTCCATTCTCTGTGTCAAAATGTGTCACACAAGCAACTCTTACTAGGCCCTGGGTCCCCTTCAGCTGGTGGCAACTGGGATGGGATGGGATGGGATGGGATGGGATGGGAGAAATGAAGAGTCAGGGAGGTGCCTGGGGACAGGGGACAGTGGTTTGAAGGGCTGACACTGATGCTGTTGCTGGGCCTTTTCACTACTGCTCTCCATCCTGGGGTATTTCACCATCAGACAAGCCTCTGGTCCAGCTGCCAAGCCAAGCAGGTGGCAGCCCCTGTGCAGCAGATGAGATGGCCTGTGACAGTGGGGACTGCATTGCCGCAGAGCTGGCCTGTGACTTCGCTGACACGTGTGCTGATGGCTCCGATGAGAAGCACTGTGGTGAGAGCCAAAGCAGGCACCTGCACCAGTACCCCAGCAGTGGAGGGGACCAGGCACCCCCGGGCTGGCATGGCTGGGTCACTTGAGTGCCTGCACAGCCCCTGGGAGAGCAATCACTAGCAAGACTGAACCTGGAGTTTTTGGTTTCCCAGGGAAGCTGTGGCTGCCCCTGGATCCCTGGAAGTGTCCAAGGCTGGTTGGACAGGGCTTGGAGCACCCTGGGACATTGGGTGTCCCTGCCCATGGCAGAGGGGTGGCATGAGATAAGCTTTAAGATCCTTCCAACCCAAACCAGTCTGGGATTCTGAGATTCTTTAACTTTGCAGGGACAACCACCTTTGAGTCAGGGGCTGGGGGCTGGCACGATGTCAGCTTGGGGCGACTGCGCTGGGGTCTGCAGAGCGTCACTGAATCTGACAGCTTCCTCACAGGTGAGGCTCACCACCCAGACACTGCTCTTCAGTGCCCAGCATCACAGGAACCCCCAGAGTAGGGACCCCCAGCGGGTGCCACTGCACAATGGGGGATGATGCCCAGGCACAGTGCTGGGCTGGGGGTGCTACCAGCGATGTGGGACCCCAGTCTTTACCTCCCAGAGTGTTTCTGTGCCCAGGGACTTTCCTGGCCCTCCAGACAGGAGAAGGACAGATGGTGGGTCCTGCAAAGGCACGAACACCTCCACTGGGCCCCTCTGGCCCTGCCTGCACCATGGAGATGAGCTACCACATCGATAGTGACCCCCGAGGTAACTTCCTGCTCACCCCCAGGGTGCCCTGCCTGCTTCCTGCCCCCAGATCTCTCATGCCCATCTGCCTTTGCTGCCTCTCCCAACCCTGCTTTGCCCCATCATATCATCCTGGAGCTGGAGTGTCTGTGTCCCTCCACCCTATGACCATAGGCTGGTGCCATGGAGGGCTCACACAGGGTGGCCAGGGGTTTTGGGTGTCCACAGCCTCTGCATAACCTCTCGTTCCAGGCTTCCTTGCCATCAATGTCGCAGATCACCCCACTGGCACCACCCAGCTGGTTTGGCAGACACAAGGTCAGGGCAGCCCAACTAGGGGTCATGTCCGTGTCCCACTGGGAGAAAGAAGCCGTCCCTTCCAGGTGTGCTGGATGCAGAGGGACCAGCCTGGGGGGGCTTTCAGTGGGACAGTACCAGTGCTGTCAGGTACTCCGGGCTCATGGCTGCTGCCCGCAGGTGGAGCTGCTGGCACTGGTGGATCTCCAGGGCTCGGCGAGTGTTGGTGTTGACAACGTGACATTTGAGCAGTGCAACCTCGACACAGTGTTACCCACAGCTGCTGGTATGGCCAGGGGTGCAGGCAGGGAGGGTAACCCCAGACCCTTTCCATGGGGGCACTCTGGTGGCGGTCACTCTGTCCAAGAGCAGGACCATAGTGCACAAGGGCCAGGGCCATATCAGGCCTTGGCCTGAGACCTCTGCATGGGGTAAACCTGGGGAGTGGGACAGGGGAACAGGGGAAAGGGATGTTTGGGGGACCTGTGTGCTTTTGTGATGCCTTACTCCTTTCCACCTCCACACTGTCACCTCTCTCTGGCCAGAGCTGACCTGCAACTTTGAGATGGGCATGTGTGGCTGGTACCAGGATCTGTCCAGTGACTTCAAATGGGTCCACACCACAGGGCAGGGACAGGGCTCTGACCACACCACTGGCTCGGGTAAGGGGCTGGTTGCTCTTTGGGAGAATCCAGGACCCCAGGGCATCCCCTAGCCTTCAATTCCCAGGGCCAAGACATGCCCTGTGGACACCCAGGAGCCCCATGCCTATGGAGCAAGCTCACCTAGGGCAGCCTGGGAGCACCTAGATCTGGGCTGCGGGTGATGCGAAACACTCACATCATGACCCCTCCACCCTGGCTGTCCCCAACATTCAGGCTACTTCTTGTCTGTGGACCCCTCTGTGTCATGGAGCCATGGGCAGCGGGCCCAGCTCCTCACATCCCGCCAGGAGCCGGCCACTGCCCTACGCTGTCTCTCCTTCTGGTACCGCCTGGCCGGCCCACAAATTGGTACGTGCCCCCTGGCATCCTCCCGGGCTGCTCACTCTGAGGACACTCCTCCACTCTGAGGACAGTGGGATCCCCAGGGGCTGCAGGATGGCTGCCCACATGCCTCCCTCTGCCCAGGTACACTGAACCTCAAGCTGTGGCTGGAGGGAGGGGAGGAGGTGGTGCTGTGGACCCGCCGAGGAACCCAGGGCAGCATCTGGCACCGGGCATGGGCAACATTGCCCACCACGGGCCAGCAGTGGTACCAGGTGAGGACCAGGTACCCCACATCCCTGCCACCATCAAGGCACACGGTGTCTAACACTGCTGCCTGGGGGCAGGTGGCTTTCGAGATGCTGCATGATGGTTTCCTGGGGCATGTGGGGCTGGATGACATCACGCAGACAGTGGGACCCTGTGGGGCCGACCTCTCCTGCACCTTCGAGGCAGACGGCTGTGGGCTGGCAGCCAGCGGAAAGGGCACCTGGCAGCGACAGAGCAATGGCACCGGCACCACTGCTGGCCCTGTGGCCGACCACACCATTGGCACTGCTGCAGGTACAGAGCTGTGGCAGCCCTCTTGCTTCCCTGCTGCACTGAGTGTCCCCACTGCCTGCTCTGAGTGTCCTGCCTTTACCCCACTGGCCCTGCCTCCTCTCCCTGTGTTTGCCCTGCCTGCCCTCCCTGCCCTCCCCACCCCAGGATGAGCAGAAAGCAATCCGGCACAGGGCTTCCCAACCCTGGGGAGGTTCCCAAGCTGGAGAGACTCCTTGACCTGGGGGGAATACCCAGCCCTAGTTGTTCCTTAATGCTCCCCAGCAGGGCTGGGCAGGGCTCACAGCACAGGGGCTTCTGTCCTTCAGGCCATTACATGGTGGTGAACACAGCCAGGGTCTCCCTGCTTGTAGGGCACACAGCTGCCCTCACCTCCCAGCCCTACCAGCCCTCTGTGTCCGCCCAGTGCCTGGCTTTCTGGTACCAGCTGAGTGCTGGGACTCCAGGTGAGTACCACCTGTGCTAAGATCCCACCTATGGAGACCCCACACATCACAGCCCTGGACCCCTCCTCCATGGTGGGTGCCCTGGGCAGGTTCCCTCAGGGTGTTCGTGGAGCAGAACAGGGTGAGGAGGAAGGTTCTGAGCATAAGCACAATGGAAGGGAGCAGCTGGCACCGCAGCCATGTCACCATCCAGCCTGATGGTGACTGGCAGGTGAGACAGGGGAGGGTGCTGGGGGCAGCTGGAGGTGATGAGGGGGTGCGTGGAGGCTGCTAGCTTCAGCATGTCACCCTGCCCAGGTGGTGTTTGAGGCAGTGGGAGCTGGGGGTGACCATGGATACATCGCACTGGATGACCTGCACGTGTCGGATGGAGCCTGTCATGAGCCAGGTGAGACCCCACCCCACAGGGGCACTGTGGATCAGAAGGGGAGGATGAGACATCCTGTGAGGGCATGTAAGCCATGGGGATGGGGACAGACCTGTTCCTGCCCTGAGCTTGGCCTGGCCCAAAGCTGGAAGTGTGTACCACTCAGGTAGCCCATCTCCTGCCAGATAGCACTCACAGCCCTGCTTTCCTCCCAGCATCCTGCGACTTCGAGCACGATACCTGTGGCTGGAGCAGCCCCTTGGACCCCCACTTGCACAGCTTTGCCTGGGGCTGGAAGAGCGGGATCACCCTGGCCAAGTACCCTGGTCCTGAGCAGGATCACACTCTGGGCACAAGGAATGGTAGGAAACACCCATCCCTGCCCAGGCAGCCTGGCATGGCCAAAACGAGGAAGAGGAGCTGGGGATGGATGGGGTCAGTCCAGTATACCCTGTGAGGCCTGGCTCCACAGCATTCCTGTCCCCTTTTCACCTGGGAGGCTCAGCCCCAAAGGCAGTGAGATGCAGGGCTGGTTTGCATCATCCTTCAGGCATCGCTCTGGGCATTTTGGGGAAGAGTGGGACAAGCGGGATGGGACTAATGGCCGCAGGACTGGGGGACACCCTGTGCTCTGCCCCTGCCTGCCCAGGTCACTACATGCACTTCGACACCAGCGTGCTGGGTGCCAGGGGTACCAGTGCCCTGCTGGAGAGCCCGCCCCTGCCCACGGCCACCGACTCCTGCCTGCGCTTCTGGTACCACATGGACATCCCGGAGCACCTCTGTGAGCACGACAAGGGCAGGGAGGAGGTGCCATCCATGGGTCTCATGTATGGGAGTGGGAGCCTCAGTCTTCCCCACCCGTGCACCATGGACACTCTGCTTCAGTTCCAGCTGGGCAGTGGCGATGGCCCATTCCCTCTGGGTGCTGTCATCCCAGTGGAGAATGGCATGGCTGGGAGGGCTCGGTGGCTCTTGTGGGCTCGGGGCAGCTGGTAATGGCAGGACGCCTGTCCCCCCTCCTTGCAGCCAGCGGGGAGCTGCGGGTGACGCTGCAGGGCGCGGCGGGGCAGCGCACGGTGTGGAGCGTGGCAGGGCACCGCAGCCGAGGCTGGCAGGGCGCCGTGGTGCCGGTGCAGAGCCCCGGTGAGTTCCAGGTAAGTGGGGCCACCCTGGGTGCACGGTGTCTCCGGGGGTGCATCAGCGCCTCACACCCCACCTTCCCCCGCAGATCACCTTTGAGATCAGCACACGCAGGTGGCCGATGGAGGGGACAGTGGCACTGGATGACATCACGTACAGCGCCGGGGTGGGCTGCCATTCCAGCCCGGAGAGTCCAGTGGAAGGTGCGGGGGGGGAACCGGGGGGTGGCAGTTCTGGCTATGAAAGGTCAATCCAGAGTTGCTCAGCGTGCTGGGCTGAGGCTGGAGACAAGCTCTCGGGGCAGTGGGTAGAGCCTGACAGTATTTCCTCCCCCTGCAGAGAAACCCTCCGGCAGTTTTGTGGCGGAGGTGGTGCTCAGTCTGCTCCTGGCCCTCGTCGTTGTGGGGCTGGTGGCTGCTGGGGGCTGGTACTGCCTGAAACAGCAAGGAGTAGCGAGCCGGACACCGACAGAGAGCAACAGTCCCCAGGGCTTCGACAACATCACCTTCCGGGATGTAAGGACAGGGTGAAAGATTTCCCTGATTATCCCAGCTGTGCCAAAACAGCGTTTTCGTAAAAGCTCAGCAAATGTCAGCGGGTTCTCCCTGACCCCGCGTTCCGCCAACGCGACAGGGAGGTGCAAAGGGCTCTGCCTCTTATCTGCTTGTTGACAAAAAAAGTGACCCCGAGCTGTAGGACAGACCTAAATGTGCTGCTGACACCAGGCAGCTGTTCCGTAAAGAGCTGAGTGTGCTCCCACCCCAGAGTCTTGTGGAAAGGGGGTCTGGCAAACCAGGCTCATCCCTACTCAGCACTCAAATTAGTGCAAGGTGGCTGAAGCTGCAGGTCCCGTGGACAGATCTGATGCCATGATATCTGCAGCACAGCCACCACTCCTAACATGGACTCCAACAACTAACGGGGGTTTGCTGCCTCTGCTGGGGGTACAGGGGGCTGGCACACAGATTTTCCTTGCTGCAGCCCGCAAGAAATCCTGGTGTTTCACAGCAGACAGCCCACGCTTGTCACCAATTCCCACTCACCTGTCTTTGCAGGACAAGGTCATTTTATCTCCAAGGGAGGGAGATGAGTCTTGAAATTAGCAGCGGGAATTGCCTGCACCCCCCCGGCACACCACCCTCGGCAGGAACCCAGGCTCCATCAGTTGCCTGCTCTCTGTCCCCGGCACCAGGGAGCCGGCAGCCCGCGGAGCCTGTCCCGCCCAGGGACACACCGCACGTCACTACCTCCAAGTGCTCGGGAAACGTTGTTATTTGTAACATGAACTTTCTGCTTCCAAGACACAGCAATGTGCGTGCTTTGACAAGGGGAAGGAGAGGGAGTTCTCACAGTGGCTGTCCTCATCCAAACAGGGTTCTGGCCATGGAAGGGGGGGCTGAAGTGTAGGGTCCTGGCCCCTAGAGCTGGGAAGAGCAGTGGGTGACATCCAGGAGCAAAGCACAAGAGCTCCCATAGCACAGAGACCACACAGGGAGGAAACTCAGTGCCTCCGCTGGTTTTCAGGAGGGTGAGTGGTGGGTGGGAGGGCAGGGAGAAGAGGTGGGGCACCACACAGCACACCTGAGGGCAGCAGGCAGCTCCCATTCTGGTGAACAGGTGCCCACCTGCTGCCACACACCTTGTGAATGCACTTGATAAACGTCACTGGGAAACCCAAAAATGTTCCTGAGGTGCAGGCTGTACTCAGGGCCTGGACCCCCACTCTGCACCCTACACAGTGCACCTGAGCCCAGGATCCCTCCCTCACACCCAGGTTTTACACCTTAACACTTTGGACTAACTCAGCCCCATACACAGCCCAGTTCAGCCCCTCACAAGGAGTCTCCAGTATCCTGCCACCCCCAGCCCCCATGTCCAGGTAGAGTGACATCCTGCTTTCCCAGATTGTGACCAGAGCCTCTCTCCCTCTCACCCAGCTGTGTCCCCCTTAGGTGATGCCTCAAGTCATGCCAAGTACCATCCACACAGCCCTGTCCTGCTTGCAGAAATGAGGGCCCAACAGCGCTGAGAGCTTGCGAAGCCTAAGGAGGGCTCAGGCTTCACCTGATGTCTCTGCACCTGCCTGGCTCTGCAGATCCCCACAGCACTGATTCCATCCCCAGGCTGCTGGCCAAGCTGCACCACTCTCGACACAGGGAAGACACTGACAGTGCTGGCCCTCATCTCAGGCACCCCACATGTCCCTTTAATTACAATCCCAGAAGGAAGAGGTAGTGCAGTTCCAGTCACACCCAGCCACAACATTTACTAGCAGCTGGTCACATGCAGCAGCTCCCCATGGCAACTGAAGGGTATCAAACTTTATTACAGATCTCTTTAAAACAGGCTGGAAAGAACAAACTAAACTCATTGAGATACAGTGACTGAGTCATCATTTCTGATCAAGCCCCAACTCTCACAAATTATTTATATATAATACATCTCACCCATCCCCCAAATTGTTTCAATTAAATCATCGTATTTCAGACCACCCTAAGTGCCTTAACATCAGCTGCTGCTAACACCACAATGCACATGTTTTCTGGCAAACCAGAGGCAGGGTTTGGGTTTTTTCTTGGGGTTTAGATCCTCAATCTCTGAAAAGGAGCAAGGAAAAAAACAAACATCAGGAAAATTGCTTCTTTAAGGTTGACTTTTTACAGCAGGTACAGATGCAGCAGATTTCCCCCCAAAGCAAGTCTGAAACCCTCTTGTTCAGCTTGGCAATATGCAGAGTGGTTGAGGAGAACCAGATCAGTCTGAGCAAACTGATTTCGAGGCTTTGTTGTCATTTCCCTTTAGGGCCAGTTTCCAGCGGTTTTCCAATGTCCTTTCCACGCAGTTTGAGGCCTGGAATAAGACAAAGGAGACAACCACCATCAGCACTCAATCATTCACCCAATAACTTTTATTTCCACCAAATTCAGCCTCAAGGAAAAGAACATCCAGAAAGAGAGGAGGGGAACCAGAGTTCAAGAAAATCCTACTTTTGTTTCTAGGAGCACCAGACCAACTTCAAAGACAAACCAATCAGATGGGATCTGAACCAGCCCAGGAAAGTAAAACCTGCACTATATCTTTCCACAAGTGCAATCAGGCTTCTAAGGGTCTCAGCATCTCAGAGGTTTTGGGGGCAAGCACACAGGGATGGTCCCCAGGGCACAGCCACAGGCATGAAGGTGCAGACAAAGATCAAGAGCTACCAGTTCTGGTTCAGCCAGATCCAGGTTTTATCAGAACATGACTTAATGGCACCACACCCACACTAAAACGCCAGCTAACAATGTTCCTCACAGGAAAAAGGTAAATATCTTCCCTCAAACCACCCCTCTAAACACTGGCAGTATTTCTGAAGTCTCCCTCAACTCACCAATGGCTCTTTCAATCTTGCCCATGACCTGGTTATTTGGGATCGCTCGTCCTGATTCGTAGTCAGCAATAACTTGTGGTTTTTCATTGATTTTCTGGAAAGAGAGGATGAGTCTCAAACATAGCAACCATCATCAGCAGCCCCCCAGGACTCACAGAGATAAGGAACAGCCCCTCATTATGCTAGGACAGATGACAAAGTGCTCCTCCCAGGTTGACTCCATTCCCACCAGCACCTCCATGCAGTGTTCCAGCATTGGTGACATCCATCCTGAACAGACTTTGACCTTCCTCCGTTTCAGGAGGAGTAGGAACACCAGGGATTGCTGTTCCTTCAGGGAGTTGCTCAGCCCGGATGGCAGAAACCTCTCAGGTTAGTGTGAGCTGCTGGAGGAAGCAGGGAGCAGCCTCCCACCAGCTCAGCAAACACAGACAGGCTCTGCCTCCAACATGGGGCTAAGGGCTGCACAGACAAACCTCAAAACTTTTCCCAGACAACTGAAGCTGCCAGGACATCAGATACCAGAGATACTGTATTCTCCAAACTTCCAGCCCATGACACCATTCCACTGCAGCTGCCCATGAAGGAACAGGAAAGGTGCCCACCCTCATCTGGAAGTGCTCCACTCACCGTGGCCAGGTCCTTCTGTGTGAGGCCCTTGCTCTGACGGCCCTGCTGGATCACTTTGCCCACCTCCAGGGAAACTCTGTCATGGTGCAGCTCCTCTGTTTCACGGTCAAGTTTGGCCGTGTTCTTTGTAATGAAGTGTTGTTTGTTTTGGCCTGCCGCCCCTGTCATTTGAAGTGAGAACAAAAAAACAGCCAAGGACAAACAATATAAGGCTCAAAGCTGTACCAGAAAGTATCAAAGGGCTTTTTTCCAAGCCCTCAGCTGCCCAGGATCCCAGGGAGCTGTCAGGATTTACACGTACCCACATCAACATTGATCTCACCCAGATCCTGCCCATCAGGGAATGTTACCTTAGCTCTGTTCATGGTGCTATGCACACCTAGCCATGCAGAACCCTCCCCTTCCCTACTTCACACCCCAACCTTACTTAAAGGCAAGTCTTGCTTTTCCTTGGGGATTTAATGCTCAAACTTTGCTGCAGACACACGTTTGTGCTGCAGCACAGAGGGGTCAATACTTGAACTTGAATCATGCTTGCTCAGGTACGAGGCAGCACAAGAAAGTGACTTGTAAGCAATTTTCTGACAGTTTTTATAAGTAAAGTCTAACTGGCTGAAGTCTAACTTAGCTTGGATGAAAGAGCGAGCTTCAAAAACACACTGTTTTGTCTCATGTTACATACAGTATTTAAGCTCTAGTTTGAATCCTTTCTCTCACATTAGTCTCTGACATTTGGTGGACCAATAAAGCTTCAAGGATCATCTCTCTATTTACTTCCAACCATCAGAATCGCCTCCCTACAGTGAGAGAACATTGCAATTTACATCGGAGAAGAAACAAAGAATTTTTCAAGAGCAGCACCATAGAAAGATCGGCAGCCATTCAAACTCGGAAGACAAATAAGCTACCAAAACGGAGAGCTTAAGTTTTGTGACCACAAAAGCTCTTCCAAGATCTCTGCAAAAACCAGGCAAAGCTCTGCCCTGGGTAACCAGAAGCTAAGGGGCAGTTCCAGAGGCGTCATCCCGGCGGTTCCCAGGGCTGCGCGTTACGGCCCAGTTCGGGATCGCTGCCTCAGCCGGGCGGTGCCGCCTCCTGCCTCCTCTTCCCGTTCCAGGCAGCCGCCCCAAACCACACCGAGCCCTCCCCGTGGGATACCCACACTTCTTAGAGGTCTCCACGTCCTCCCCGCGCCGCTGGGCCGCCAAGATCGCCTGGGGAAAGAGCGAAGGTGCGCGGTGAGCGCGGCGCTACTCGGAGCGGTGGTCTCGACCACGCCAAGCCCAGGCCCGCCGCCTGCCCGGCCCTGTTCACGGGCCCCACCGCTCCCCACGCTGACCTGCTTGGACTTGGCCTGGGCCGCGCTCGGGCCCTTCTTGCGCAGCACCGTGACCGTGTCCCAGTCGCTCTCCGCCATCGCTCCGACCCCGCCCGGGCCGCGCCCGCCGCCGGGCACCGCCCATTACCCGCCTCCGGAGGCGTGGCCGCACGGCGCCCGTTGATAGGGCGAGGTGCACGCCCGTTAGGAAATGCGGCCGCTCATAGGCGGGGACAAGCGTGAGCGCAGCGGGCGGGGCCGGGGTTCCTGCCTGGGCTGTAGGCTTAACAGCGCCCTGGCGTGACGCAGCTCCGTTTGATAGGCGCAGCGCCCTGCCAACCAGCTTGCTCGCTATGTGATTGGCTGATGTTCACGCCAGCCTCGTGCAGACGGCAGGTGCCTGTACACACTAAGATTGGCTGTCGGCCCTGCCAGTCACGCAGCACCTGGCAAGGATTGGTTTGTTCTGCGGCGCTGTCAGACCCGTTGACCAATAGCCCTGCCCGGCTGAGCCAAGTCGAGCATGCGCGGTGCGGCGGCTCGCGGTGCCGGTTTCCCCCGGCTCGTTGGTACCGGCTGCACCTGCGGGCAGGGCAGATGTGTGCCATGGGGCCTTGGTGCTGCGGGGAGCCCACCGGATCGTCTACAGGACCGAAACGGGCATGGGGATGGTCAAGAGGGGCCAAGGGAGGAGCGGCAGAGGGCACTGGTTGGGTGCAGCTTAGGCAAGGCGATACTGAGGTCAAACCTCATCGGGGGCTGCAGCTCCTCCCGCGGGGCAGCTCCGGTCTCTGCTCACTGTGACAGGAGCAAGATCCAGGGAATGGCTGGAGCTGAGCCAGGGCAGGCTCAGGCTGGAGATCAGGGAAAAGTTCTTCCCCCAGAGGGTGCTGGGCACTGCCCAGGCTCCCCGAGGTTGCCAGAGCTCCAGGAGCGTTTGAACAGCTCTACTGGGGTTGCCCACGGTGGGACTGTTGGGGTGTCTGTGCAGGGCCAGGGGTTGGACTGGATGATCCTGGTGGGTCACTTCCAGCAATGGATATTCTGTGATTCGATGGAAATCCCGAAGCTGCATCAGAATCACCCAGAAAGTTTCACAGTAACGGCATGAAAAGCTGGTCCTGTTGTAATTTCTGAAGCGAGAGGGCACGGAGTTAACGCTCCACGGGCGGGTTTTTGTCGGGGTCTTCCTATGACAAAGCACAGGAGGAGCGACCGTATCCCGGTTACGGTGTTGATCCGGGCATTGCTCAGAAATCAGGTGCCAGGAGGGCCCAGGGGTTTGTCATTTGTCATCTGTCACCGCAACACGCCTGGCCCCGGCTCTCAGGGTACAGGAGAAAGCAGCGCTGGAGGTGGGACATTAGCGGGGTGCAAGACTGTCTCCTTGGGCCGTGCAGTGGAGCCGGGGTGTGGCAACAGCAGGATTGGGAGCAGCCCCAGGTGGTCCCATCCCGTTGCGCGGCTATCGTGAGCAACTTCAGGGCGTTCTGTCCCATCCTGTCTTCTTTGGGAGCAGCCCCACTCTCCCGTCCCGCGGCGGGCGTTCCAAGCAAGCATTTGGTGCGGGTTTCCCGTCCCTTTGGGACTAACCCGCCCTACCCCGGTACTGTTACCAGGTCACGGTCATTTCAAGAAATGCAGACAGGATTTTTTTTTCCGCGGGCTGACATCACCAAATTTTCCATGCCGGTGTTCCCAGACCAGTGCGGCTGTGCTGTGAACAGGGCTGTTGCAGTCCAGTGGGTGAAGCGGTGCCCATCCCAGGGGAGCTGTGCCCGTGCCATTCCCGGTGCCGACACATGCGGGGATACACTGTCCCCGGCTCCTTGACAGGGAGCATTTACCCTCGCCAAGGGCTCCGTGTCTCCGAGCCCCCCAACGGCCCTGCCGCGCCCTTCACTTCGACCGCTTCTCTCCGGCGCCGTCTTTGCAGCCAGGCTCTCGGTAGAGTTCAGCTTGGCCCCTGTGTCGCTGCCCTGTCACTACGCCCGGCTCTGACGGCGAGGATTTCCCCGGCACCGGGTGAATTCCCTGCAGCGAGAGCGCGCCCATTCCCGCCCCGCCGGCGCAGCAGGCGCTAAAGCCCGGAAGACCCCGCGCCGGAGCCCGGCTGGGGACCCCGGGTGACAAATCCTGCTGCCGTGACCTTTTGCCGAACAAGTTCCCCCGCGAAAAGCACCTCGCCGTGACCTCAATGCGGGCTGCACGGCGCGCTTCCCCTAAACAGCATTTTTCCGGCCATCGCCGTCCTGTCGTCTCCGTCCTGCCACCGCCCATCCTTCCCGACCTCTGGCCACCACCTGTCCCCCGAGCCGGCGCCACGGGACACGAGGTGGCCATGGCACTCTGTGCGCAGGTAGGCGAGGGTCCAAAACGGCCAAAAGAGACTCTAAAACAATTTCTCAGGATGCCAGGGCTCGCTCCGGGTCGTCTCCAAGGGACCAGAGTTTTCTCACTTGGAGAGTGCATCGTGAGATGGCTGTCCCCGGTGGGACCACAGTCCCTCTGGGTCCTCTACAGCAGGTGCAGGGGATGCACGAGGGGGTCCCAGCGGATGGATGGCTAGCCCCTGGGATGGAAGAGGGGACCCACGAGGTCCTAGGAGGTGGACCTCCTAGGTGGGCTCAGGGGAGGGAATCCGAGGAGTCCTGGGAGAGTGTGGGGGCGTCCCGGAGGTCTGACTTCATTCCCAGCAGGATTGCCTGAGGCAGGGATATAGCAGGCGACAGTGGCGGGGTCAGCGGGGAGTGGTGCTGGGGAAGACGTGACAGAGGATGGAGTAAGGGAGTGATTGAGGAGCTGAGAGGAGGTGACACTGGGGGGGGAGGGTGACA
>VRYO01002223.1:5965081-6013146 GCA_009812075.1 Sialia sialis
TGCCCTGTCCCTGGAAGTGTTCAAGGCCAGGTTAGACAGGGCTTGGAGCAACTTGGGATAGTGGAAGATGTCCCTGCCCAGGGCAGGGGGTGGAATAAGATGAGCTTTAAGCTCCTTTCCCACCCAAGCCACGGGACTCCATGGATGGGCTCCTTAGGTGTTTTAGGTGGCTGTGGCATGTGGTCACAAGGAATGAAAGTGTGAGATGCATAAGCTGCCAAACCAAAAGCACTTTATTATTTTCCTCCTTTCCAGTTTACTTGTGCCTCTCATGTCCTCACTTTCCATCTCTCTGGACAGCTCTCTGTGCCAGATTGGGCACCACCACTATATGTGGGCTCCATCATGTGCCCAACTTTCCCCCAGGAACATCTGTGACCAGCTGTCTCTGCGCAGAATTTTGGTCCCTCCTGACAGGTGTGAAAGCAGGCCTTGGTAGGCTGTGGTGGCCAAAAGGTTTTTATTGATCTGAGCTTAGTGTATTTATTTCTCATTGCCTTTAAGACAGTTTTTCACCTTATTTGGAGCAAAAAGCCTTGATATCTCTAAGCAGGCTTCATTTCAGTCAACTCAGACAGAGGTTTTATTAGGTCTGTCCTTCCCGTCTCTATGTTCTGGATTTAGTTCTAAAATTCAAGTTTCTCCCATATTTGGGAGATGAAGGCACTCTTGTGGTATGGTTTACATCAGCGTGTTTACTTGTATTCAGGAGCAGTCTAATAATCTGTAACACAGTTTATATGACAAATCACCCCCATGCAATTATAATCAGTTTGAGAAAATACTTTTATTTTCAGTCTCTTGAGATAGAGCCAGAACTATTCGTTCACATGGCAGCAGCAAACTCTTCTCCACCTGGTTCTTTGGATCTAAACCAGCCTGGGTTTGCAAAGGAGATCCTGGGAACTAAACTGGAGGTCAAATACCTGTGCTCCGATTGCAAGAACATCCTGAGGCGGCCGTTCCAGGCACAGTGTGGCCATCGCTACTGCTCCTACTGCCTAAAGAAAATCATCAGGTAACTGCCATGCCTTCAGTGGGAAGGCAAAATGCTTGAAAGTGCATTTTCAAGAACAAAAGCAGAGGAAAGTGTTGTTTTCAGGACCTTTTCAGTAAGGAAGCTGTGTTCAGTTATTGAGGTTCAGCATCACTTCTTCTCTAAGGGAGTGTGTAGTCTCTGACTTGCCTTTGTTGTTGCTTCAAAGTTCTCTTTTACAGAATCCCCTGCATAGTTTTTGCCACTCAGGAGACAGTCCAGGTCTATCATCCATCTCCTTCAGTCCTCATCACAGTAATAATGTCATCACTTTATTGTTGTGTCAAAATGGGAGAACTTTAAGCACAAGCTGACTTCCAGAGAAGTGTCCTTGTGTTCTCAGTCCTACCTTTGAATGAGAGAAGCCTAACAGAATGATTAATTGGCAGAAGAAAAAAGTTAGAAATGAGTGTCAAAAATACACACGAGCAAAGGCTCAATGTGTTCCTTTAAAAATAAGAAAATTTCATAGAATTACCAGAAATCAATTTATTGTTAAATCATAAATTAATTTTTTTTTGTTGTGTTTGATGATTATTTTTCTGTAGTGCTGGACCTCAAAAGTGTGCCAGCTGTATCCAGGAAGGGATATATGAAGAAGGAATTTCTATTTTGGAAACAAGCTCGGTAAGGAAAAATGCATTGAAAAAAGCCTAGCAGATCACTGGTGTCGGTAATACCAGTTGCAGTTTTTGTTTAAAACACAAGCTCTGAGAACCCCTTATTCCTAGGAACTCTTCTCTTCCACAGTGAGAAGGGTGATTACTGTGTTGGACTCCTCGGTGCTGAAATTCACGTCACGTGTGTGTAGTGGTGCCCTACTTAAAGCTGTCACAGCGATTTGGTTGCTCTTAGCACACCTCTGAGGGTTGATGGGGCAACTGTTGTGGGAGGAGTTTTCAGAAGTAATTCAAAGTCCTGATCAGAAGTGCAACCCCTCAGTAATATTTTTGGTTTGCTTGTTTTTTCCATTTCAGGCTTTCCCAGACAACGCGGCACGGCGAGAAGTGGAGAGTCTGCCTGCTGTCTGCATCAACAGTGGCTGCACTTGGAAGGGAACTATCAAAGAGTACGAGGTACAGACCAAAGCAAGGCTTGACACGTCTGCATCCTTCTTTCCTCTGTTTTTGGGGACGGCTCAGGGTGTTGTCCGTGCCTGCTGACAGTGGGGGGAAAGTTGTCAAATCCGTGGACTTCACTGTCATCTGGAGAGGTTCCCTGAGTGAGGGTTTGTGTGCCCTGCTGAGGACACAGGCTGGACTGAGATCGGTTCAGGTTTGCTTGAGCGTGTCCCTTCCATGATGGGTACCATCTGCTCTCTTTGCAGCTCTTTTCTGCTATACAAGACTGTCAAGAAATTACTGTGCCATGTAATGGTTGTGAATTCCTCTGTATTGTGTGAACCTAAAACTCTGAACTCCATCAGCACACAGAAAGTGACCTGATCACATTTTAGCTGTCTCCAGAGCTACCAGGCCAGTGGGACTGCATGTTGGATACTGTCTGGTCACCCATCACCCCAGGCTGTTCTGGGACACAAGGCTGCTGTACAGGATGGTTTTTCCACCTTGTTTCTCCTTGAGGAGCTGACTGGCTTTTTAATCCAGGTTTTAGTCACGGCTGTGGATGCTTGGTCCATAGCATGTGAATATATGTGAAGCTTTTGGCTCCTGAAGGACAGTTCTGTCATCCCTCTTGGAATGGCAGAAACACCACATGGGAGGCCTGAGATAAGAGGAATCATTTTGTTTCCCTCTAACACTTGCTCCAGATAAAGATCATAGCCTGGTTCACAGAGCTTTAGTAGTAGACTAAGATGTGTTTCAGGAACAGGTGAAACCTCAGTCTGTCCAGGCTGACTTTGGGTTCTCTTGACGATGCCGTTGCCAGGTGGAAGGAAGAAGCAACAGCTGTGCATCAGGCCTGAGTGTTCTGTCCAGACTGTTGAGCCTGTTGAGCTTCTGCAGCTCTGCTTCCTTGTCTTGCTGTCTGAGCCTTCTGCTGTGTGCTTCAAAGCTCAGTCCAAGAGATGAGGATGTCAGTGCTAAATGCTTCTGCTGCTGTGAACCCCCATTTTTTTTACATCTGTGAGAGGCTCGTGGTGTGGATGTATGACTGAAGAAGTGTCAGGTGGAAAGCTTAATACTACCAACAGCACAGAGTTTGGGGATTGCATGTCAGAGAACAGGATACCCTCGTACTGAGGTTTCAGGTTCAGACTTTGCTGGTTTTTCTCTGCAGGTTGTTTTCTCCATGTTTTAATTTCTGCTGGTGCCCAAAAGTCCAGTGTCTTCTGTGATGATTATAGTGAGCTCATCTGCATTAAACTAAACCAAATTATATCTGTCAGCAACTTCCAGTGCTGATTGTACTGTGGCTGATGAGCTGTGCTGAACTTTTTCTTTTGACTTTAAAAAAAGGCTTAGAATGTTCTTGCAGAACTCAGCAAAAATCTTCAACTGCCGAAGGTTCTCCCTATGCATTCTGACAAGTGTTTGTGTACTTGAGTCTAGCCAGAGCTCCCACTGGGAGTTCAGATGGGTAACAAGCTGTCCTGGGACCAGGGCTGCAGGAGCACATGATGCCCCAGAACTTTACACAGAGCTGATGATGAGCTCCTGAATGGATGAGTCTTTGCTTTGTTTTTACTCTCCACCTGATCTTCCCAAGCCCCAGTTTGGTGTTTGCTGTGACAGATGATGTGTGATAGAGGTGTGGCCCTGGAGTGTGAGGGCTCTGGGTCTGTAGCACATACCTTCCCTGCCAGGGGTTTTTATGAGTCTCAGGGAATGCTGTGGGGTACAGGGGGTGTGGGGGTTTGGAGCAGTGCTGGCTGTTTCAGGAACTGAGTCACCTCTCCTGTCTGCCCCAGTGGCATGCAGCGTAAGGAATGAGGTTGTTTTGTGCCCTCTCAGGAAAAGCTGGCTCTTTCCTAGGAACTGGTGGGAGGAGGCAAGGTCTGGCTTGTGTTATCTCCTGCGAGCTCCCTGCTAAAGAGCTGTGGTATTTAATCAGGATTGGCTGTCCCCACACTGCCAGAGCCATGTATGTGGCTGAGGAGGGCTAGGAAAGGAGGTGTTGAATGGCTGCCTTAACCCAGAGCCTCTTGGTACCTTGGGCTAAGGTTAAATCCAGCCTTCAGGGCCACAGTGGAGAGCTGCCTGATGCAGAAGAGCTGCATCAGTAGCTGCACTGTGGTAAAGTCCTGCAGCAGCTCAGCACTCCCACTCTGGAAAGTCCCTCAGAGCTATTTCCGACAGGACATGGAAAGTCCCTCAGAGTGAATTCACTGTTTGCTAATTTAAAAATTGTGTGTTGTGCTGAGAGAGGCTGCTCTCCCCTTGCAAATGAAGAGATACTGTCACTTCTGGTTTGCTAATCATACCAGGGCATGCACAGGAGAAAAATGTTCTGCAGCTGGAAAGCTTAAGCCTCAAAAAAAAGGAGTAAAACGGATTTCAGTTTTGCTTTCTGTTCAAGCAGACTAAAGTTTGGCTCTCAAAGGGAAACACGAAACTGAATGAATGTGGTCTGCTTGGACATGACTTGCACTTCTGCTTCAAGCTATGTGGACCATATGAAATATTTAGGTCGGGATTTATGGCTGCATTTTTCAGAGTTTGTAAATATTTAGTGGCATTTGGATAAAGTAGTTTGGGTGGCGGGGCTGAAGGGTTTTTCCTTTCATTAGAGACCATGTTTCTTGATGAGTCTATGTGCAGGTACTTTTGGAAAATCGGGCTGTGGGCATGAGCCTTTAGATTCAAGAGGAAAGTCTGAGGAGGGCTGCAGAAATTAAACCCAGCCCATTAAAGCAAAAGGAAAAACCTCAAAAACGTTCCTGGTGATATCCAGAAGAGGGAGTTTGTGGTTCCTCAGCTCTAGTGTGTTTTTCCTTCTGCCTTGCAGTACCTCTAGCTGCCACATCCATCTCCTGTTTTTCAACATATCATTGTCACTTTTCATGCACCTTTTATTTATTATTTATGCTTTTCATCCCACCAGTTCCCTTCCTGTGCCCTCTCCTCAGGACTAGGATGGGAGGAGGGTGCTGAGAAGGGATACACATGGGATCAGCTTTGGCATTCCCCTTGGTTACCCCAAGGGGATTTAACTCAGCCCTCTTCAGCTGGAAACAGAATTAACTGAGACATAAGGAAATGAAATTGTCCAATTTTAGGAAGGAGAAGTAAGTTTTAACCTTAAACATGAGATCAGTATTTAAATTAAGTTTTGTGGGCCTCAGATGAGCTCAGTTCCTGTCTGAGATACTGTCAGGTGTGGGAACAAGCCATCTTAATCCATGCTGGAAGGAATGTGCTTTCCTTGAGTTTGTTGTTGTCACTTTGGTTTTAGAAAATTCTTTGTAAGTGAAGCCTGGAAGGCTGCAGAAAGTGCAAAACTCCAAACCCATGGTACTCAAAAGCCTGTGTTGTCAGTAAGGATGTTTGCTATACCCTTCTGGCTTATTTGGCTTCTTGGCACAGAAGAACAGGATAACCAGGCATTCCTTTCTGCCCCCTGTTCATACTCAGGAAATGCTGTAGAACCCCTACTACACCTTATTTAGGGAAAACTCCCTCTTCAAAAGTGCTGCTGGGGTCCTGAGCCAGGGATTCTTCCGGGGCACTGTGTCATGCCCCTCCTTCCCAGCCACACCCTGGAAATGTGCCAAGAGGTTTTGGTAGTGATATTCAGCTGAGGCTGAAACTTGATGGTTTTGTTCGTTGCTTAGAGGAGAGCTGTTGGTTTTTGAAGCTCGTTCACCTGTCTCCTGCTCCACAAAGTTGTACCTCTGAGTGTTGTATCAGTGTTGTCTGTGTGGGGTACAGCACTTGAGGGTGACCAACCTTCTCTTTAAAACCCAGTACAGCATTTATTGTCTTCTTCTGAAGGTTTTGGCTTTGAATTCTGGCCTGGTGGTGAAGTGCAGTTTGCAGCTAGCTCCAGTCTGACTAGCAGGACCAGACAATCTTGTGGTCGGAGAATCTCTGACTTGCGCATGCAGGTGACCAAAAGAACCTTCCAGTTTTGGAAAAGGGGTCAGACACACCTTTACTTTTCAGAGCTGGAGCTGAGGCCCACAAACCCATCCCATGCTTACAGTCCCCACAGTAGTTAGTGTAGCTGGCTGCCGAGACACAGGCAATTTCCCATCCAAACCTCTGGTGCGAGGTAAAGCCATGGGGAGTGCCAGAGAGTGTGCGTGGGAGGGGGTTGGAAAGCCCCAGCTGTAGAGGGTCTGCTCTTCACTTCTGAAACCAGCTCAGCCTTCTTGTGGTGGCCCAAAAATTAATAGTTTTGACATCTGCCCCTAGGAGAATGAAAAGCTGTAAGTCACGAGGTTTCAAGTGGAGGTGAGTGCTAAGTGTGCCTTCTACACTGTGAGAAAACCTCTCACCATGAATGCAGCTGGGGGAATTGTGGAGGGATTGGGAAAAAGCATCCTGAAGTGTGCCACCACTTCATGCTTGTTCATAGTTGAAAGCAACCAGGAGTGGCAGAGCCTAATTTAGAAAATGGCAGAAAACTTGCTTTTGCTTCAAATGCTTTTTGTACTCTCTCCCACCCTAAGAAATTGCTCTTGCTTTTGCACTTGTCTTCAGTGTCTGAAACACTGCCTTGGTGTCCCTCTGCCAACAGTCCCCAAATCAAACCTCTGTCTAATCCACCCTAATAGCTGATGAACACTGAAAACAAGAGTTTCTGCCCTGGGTCTAAACAGAGGTGTGAGCCAGGCCCACAGGAACCCCCTCAAGGCTTCTACTGCCTTTTGTCCTCACTCGAGTGGGCACCAGGGCACTGAGCAGCACTGAGGGTGTGCAGGCCCTCACTGCCTGCCCATCTGGAGCCAACAGCACCTACTCATGCAAAACTTCATCTTTGGTTTTGACAGTTTCTTTGAAGTTTGAGTATTTGTGATGCCAAGTGAATTTGCTTGGATTTGTCAATAGCATGTCCCAGCAAAGGAGAAGTTTGTGTCTGGCACCAGCCTGTGTGATGGTCTCAAAAAGCTCCCATTCCTGTTTGGTGCTGGGAATTACAGACTGGGTTCCTGTTTCCAGGTGGATGTTGCTCCATGCATGGACTGGGCATGTGGTCACCCTGTGCCTGGTAGTCCAACTCACCTGTACAGGGAAAGGTTCAAGCAAGCCTGCTATAGAACCAGCTTAGGACTTCCCTGGCAGCAGAAGCTGCAGCAGAGAAGGGTATGGGGACTTCAGAAGAGCAGGGCATCCCAAAACACTTGCTTTGTGTGGCACATTCCCTTGCAGGCTCTGGAGCCCCTGGGGAACTGCCAAGAGGTGCATCAAGTAACTGATGTTTCTGAGCGCATGGGATTCAGGTTCCCTCAAAACTTTCTCTTTTACAATGGAGACCCATTTTCCGTGTTTTGTCTACAGTTTCATAGGCCCACCCTTTTCCTTGTAGCCAAGCTACCATGTCCACGGAGTGAAGTGCTGCACATGGCAGTGCTGAGGCTGGAGGCTACGCAAGCCCTGATAGCCACTGCTGTACCTTGATAGCTGCTGTGGCAGCTGGCTTTCCTCTGCCATCCTGGTAGTTCTGCTTCCTTCTGGTTGCTCTCTTCCAGCTGCCAAGCCCTTGAGCTGTGTGCTTATGGTTGCTGTTGCTGTGCTCAGAGGAGACTCATGGAGTGACTTTCCGAGACCAGGGGATTTTGCTGGAGAGCTGCAGCATGCAGTTCACTCTGAGTCTGTTCTGCTGTCCCTTGTCCCTCTGCCAGTCCTGCCCTTTGCTGTGACCTTCCCACAGGCTCTGGCAGAGGTATCTCACAGCACCTGCTTCAATAGTGGGCATTTCCCAGCTGCCTGCCTTGTCCCTTTGCTGGAGGGGGAACCCAGTGTCACACTGATGTATTCCTGGCATAGTTACAAGACCTCCAAAAACCTGGACCTGTCTGGATGTGGCAGTTTACAAGCAGAGCAGCCAGGCAGCAGGGGCATGTCCACCAGGGTATGGAGATGATTTCCAGCAGAAGCCTCTTCCAGAGCTGAAATTGAATTTAGCAATGCCCTGAGATGAAATAGTGATCAGATTAACCTGCAGTTTTCCTTACTGGCGGGGAGAGAAATAGGAAAGCAGCTCATCCTGGCATTGCATTAGAACCAGAGAATGTCCCAAGCTGAAAGGCACCCACGAGGATCATGTCTGACCCTGCATAGACAGACACCCCAACAATTCCATCCTGTGCATCCCTGGGAGTGGTGTCCAAATGCTCCTGGAGGTCTGGCAGTCTCAGGGCTGTGCCCATTCCCTGGGGAGCCTGGGCAGTGAACCTTTTTCTACTATCCATTGTAACCCCATTCTGACACAGCTCCAGCCATTCCCTCTTGTCCTGTCACTGGCACTCATAGTAGAAATTGGAGCTTTCCCTCGTGAGGAAGCTTCAGAGCATAGTGAGGTCTGCCCTCAGCCTCCTCAGGAATGATCACTGTGTGCTCCAGGGATTAGCTGCCCTTATTAAAACCCACTTTTCTCTCTGTATGCCTGCACTCCCCTGCACAGCTGCAGTGCAGAGTGCTGCCCTTGCTGTCCCAGATGAAACTGCCTCATCCTGCTGCTTGAATGTCTGGAGAGAAACTTCATCTGCAAATACTGCAAATTTTAAAAATACACAACTTTTCTGATACTGAGGTGGGGGATTCCCATTACACACTCAGCTCCATTTGCCAGTGGGCCTACAGGCAGAAGGGAGAGCTCAGCCCCTTTGAGCAGCCTGGAGAAGAGAAGTCTCTGGGGAAACCTCACTGTAGCTGTAAGTGCTTAAAGGGGGCATGTAAAAAGATGCAGAGAGACTTTTTACATGGACATATAGTGACAGGAAAAGGAGAAGCAGTTTTAAAATAAAAGAGGAGAGATCTAGATTAGATTTTAATAGGAAATTCTTCCTTGTGAGGGTGGTGAGGCCCTGGCACAGAGAATCTGTGGCTGCCCCATCCCTGGAAGTGTCCAAGGCCAGGCTGGGACTTGGAATGATCTGGGATAGTGGCAGTGGGGTGGAATGAGATGGGCTTTAAGGTTTCTTCCAACCGAAGCCATTCCATGATTCTGTGATTTCCCTCACATGCAGCTCCTGACTCCGGTCCTCTTAGTTGTCCTGGTCCTTCATGGGCAGTGGTGTTTGATTTTCTAACCTTTCTGGTCAGCTCCCAAGGAATGGCCTGGTTGATGGTGGTGGGTAATGGGCAGGCTGCTGTGGGATTGTGTCACTGTTTACTGTTAGGGAAAGAAATTGATGTGTGGATCAATCAGCATCTTTGGTTACAATTCAGTGAGTAGAATCAGGTGTTGCTGAAGGTTATTAGCTCTGCTCCATTTGATTTTTCTGCTCCTGCTGTTGGTTGCTGCAGGCTGGTTCCCCGTGGTTGTCCCCTCCCTCTGTCACCTGTCCAACTTGATTTCTGTTCTGGTTCCCTCTGGGAGAGTACCTGCTCTTGCCTTGCCCCACTTGCAGCCATGACTTTCTAGAGCTCCCAGAAACTTTCCAAGCAAGTGCCTGGATGTCAGTGATGCTTCTCCCTGTAGCAGAAGCTACAGCTGTGGGTTTGGGAAAGATATAAACAGGAGGATTGCCCCATTGCTGGGGGAGTGGAGTGTGGCAGATCAGGCTCAAGTGCCAACCCCTGCGCTTTGCTCCAGGATGGGTTGGATTTCTTCCAGCAGTGAGACTATCCCTCTCTGTTTTGACACCCACGTGGGGTGGGAGGAGCAGGGGTTTCCAGAAGAGCCTGAAATTGTTTATACAGGAATGTTTGGATCTGCACTGGCTGAAGCTTCTGTGTGTCTTTAACCATTTACATACAGAACAGTTGCACTTTGAGCTCAGCAGGGCTGGTTTCCTTCCCATGCTGCAGGCAGGGCTGCCTACTTTTGGGCATTACATCGTGGTGCTGAGGGGAGTCAGGATGGAGGATAAATGCTGGGAGGTGGGGAGTGTGGAGGGGGTGGCAGTTTCACACCCAGCATGTTGGCATGGGAGACCATAAGTTTAAAATACTCCCTTTTAAAATAGTTGCCTCTGCAGTGCAGTTTGCTTCTTTCAGCCAGACCATCTGTTCTGCCAGTGCTTTGTGGGTCATGGGGTAGATGTTATCGGGTGTTTCTAGAACATGACAGCGGTAGGTGGTAGAAAAAAGGGCTCAGCCCCTTCTTGAGTGGGAGTGAGTGGGATAAAGGTGGGTACTTGGCCTCCTGCTCCTCTGCAGTCAGCAGCATCGTCCATGTGGGCAGCAGCATCTGGGCAGGTGGCAGTGTCCATGCAGGCAGCAAGCCCCCCAAACCCCACCCGTTGGTTGGTCATCTCTCGAGGGACACATAGTGAAACTCTGAGCTTAAGTTACTGACTTAAAGCATAAAAAGGAGAGAGTGACCAGGAAGCTGGAATGGAGCTAGTGCTGGTTTCACTTTCCACTTCCTGATTTGTGACAGGGTGAGGTTTGTGCATGTTCCCACAGAAGGCAACAGAGAGATTCAATGTGACCAAGTTTTCAAACAAACATCTGGTTTCAGGTGGCTATATTGGAAATGCTCCTGGGTGGATTTTTTTCTGTCCCTACCAGGAGACTTCAGTGCTCTTATCTTTTGAGTTTTGATCTGCATATTCATGGTGTTTCCAATGCCTTGTTTCAGCTGGTGGGTGTATAATGAGAAGATTTAAGCAGTGTGGAGATGGCACAGAAGCAGAGGCATGTTGCAGCATTCCAAATAGCCAGCACTGTTGCCCAAGGGTCTACTGAAGACAGAGCATCACGTTGCCCTGGTCATTTGTTCAACTTCTCTGGCCATCACCCAACCCTGACTCTGGCTGCAGGGGCCCTATGCTTGTATGAAGGGACTGGTAAAAGAAACAGTTTTAAAATATTTTTGTTTCTGGTTGAAAAATGGTATTCTAATACAAATGTGAAGATGCAATCAAGCAGCTCAGCCCGGCATGTGATGGGCTGGCAGAGGGCCTATGCCTCAGCTGACTGATAACCATTACAGTGGAAAAACTACCCAAAATACCCTGCTGAGGTAGTGGCTCACTCCACTTAACCTGCCTCAATGTGTCTTCTACTGGCAGAGCCATAAATGGAGTTTCCTGTTAATCATCTTGGCCATCAAAGCAATAATTTGATTTTTTGAAAAAATCATTGCAGCAGCTTTTAAATAGAGGTTGAAGCTATGTAGGCACCCAAAATTGGGATAGCCTGGAAGTCAAAGGATGAATCAGCAGCTCAGAGAGATCAGCGTGACCAAGATCTGAGTTAGGTTGGTAAATCCAGCGCTTGGCTCTAGTAAGGTATAAACCCAGCCCTGTGGGATTGTGCCCATCACAAACCTCCATGAGGCTTTTATTTGAGGACAAATATCTCCTGTATGTTCCTTCACAGGCTCATGATGAAGTCTGCCCTGAATTTCCGCTGACTTGTGAAGGCTGTGGGAAGAAGATTCCCAGGGAGAAGGTATGCATCTGACCTGTGCCGTGGGGGTTTTTTGTGGCCTGATGGGGTGAGCTTGGCATTTTGGGAGCAGGGAACTACAGAGTCCATTAGGAAATGAAGTGGGGAAAACAACTGAGTGGCAGCTGTTAGGATATGAGTTTTCCATAAGGATGGATGTGAGAGAATGTGGCTTGGGGCACTCGCAGGCCAGTATTGGTACTGCCACTGCCACCTCCCTTGGAACCATGTCTGGGGGCAGAGCCTCTGGGAAGCACACACTCTTGGGTGTATGTTCTGTGTAGAACAACTGCATCATCCACTTCTGCAATTTTGGAAAGAGAGCCTGTCTCCAGCTACATTAAACAATATCTAATTAATCATCTAATGGAATTCACAGCATCTCTGGGCTGCTGACGCTTAGAATAAGGCTCAAAAGTTTGAAAAATTAATGTTTTGGGAAACATTTTCAAACAGCACATGCTTTTGAAACCATCTTGTCTTCTATGGGAAATATATTTAGTAGCTGTGTTGGAAAAAGCCCTTTAGTGGGGCAGGGGAATAGAGGCAGCGAAAAGAGGAGCAAAAGAGTTCTTCTAAATGGACAGCATAAGGAGGGGCTAGGGTGGGGTACAGCCCACCTTATCTGCAGGCTTGAATTTGGGGTACAGCCTGTCTTATCTGCAGGCGGGAGCTGAAGCCCTGCAGGGAGCCAGCTCATGGGATCCTCATGGGTGATTTACCCTGTGTTTAAAAATTAACTCCTGTGTTTTTCTCTTCAAACTCTTGTTGGTTATTTGCTGCCATGTTAACTCTGACTAACCCAACTCATTACACAAGCCAGATGGATCTAGAAGCCTTTTAAAAGTGGTTTAAAACCAATTTTAATTGGCATATGTTGTAGCAGATGTAGGAGTTAGATGGGGAGGGAATGTGGTGATTGTTCAGAACAGAGCTCTGGTATCTGATGGTGAGGGATGTACTAAACCCAAGCTGAAGCTGTGACAGTGCTTGTTGGATTAATCATGTACTGTGTGGGAACCTGAATGAGTCATCTCTGTGCTGAGGGGTTAGTGGCACCTCTCTGCATAAGTGTAATGCTGGGATGGAGGTAAAAATACTAACCTGTAGCTCATCCTGACCAGAGTTGTGTGAAGTGCCCAGAATGAAGTGTGCCTTTGTTTCATCGAGTTGTTGCCTATGCCTCCCATTCCTCAGCCCTCAGGGAAGCTCATTATTCTGCATCCATAGCCTGTACCTGTACCCATTGCTTTTTCTCTCTTGCACTGCAGGTGAGCAGTGAGTCTTCCCAGCCATCAAGAGAGGGAGAAATTAAGCTTACTTCAGGGGTCAGGGCTGTATTTGTATTCCAGCAAAAGTCGCCCCTGATGGCGGGCAGAACTCAAGTTTAGTGAGCACTGTTGCAGCTGGTGATTAGCTACAGCTTGGGCATTCTTTAGCTTGGAGTTTCCCAAATGTCAGTGGGATGGAAAGGGAGCACCGGGGACACATAAGATCTAACTGCCTTCCTTCTTGCCTTTCTAGTTTCGGGACCATGTGAAGACATGTGGCAGATCCAAAGTACCTTGCCGGTTCGAGGCTGTGGGCTGTGCTGAGGTGGTAAGGGCTCCTCTCTTGGGTTACCTTGTGTGTTTTCAGTCCCAGCGTTAGAGTTCACCTGCAAACTATTGTTGCCCAAACTTTCACATGTATTTACCTTCAGGTATTTGATTAAACCCATTGCACATGCAGTTTCAAATCATCTGCTGTGCAGAGTCTGGGTGCCCCAGGAATGAAATTCCTGTGGAAGAACACCCTAAGTGCTTTGGGACTCTGGTGGTTGTGCTGCGTTCAGAGGGATCTCACGCTGCCAGAGATCAGGTTTAGATGAGATTTTTAGGAAGAAATTGTTCCTTGTGAGGGTGGGAAGGCCCTGGCACAGGGTGCCCGGAGAAGCTGTGGCTGTCCCTGGATCACTGGAAGTTCAAGGCCAGGTTGGACATTGGGGCTTGGAGTAGCCTGGGACAGTGGAAGGTGTCCCTGCCTAAGGCAGGGTGTGGGACAGGATGAGGTTTAAGGTCTCTTTGAATCCAAGCAAGTGTATAATGACTTGTGATTACAGTGATTTTGTAAGCGAAGAACTGGGGCCAGGCCATATTTCTCTAAGTTGCTTAGTTTTTGCAGGTCTCACTGTTTATATAAATCACTCCTCCAGGGGGTTATGTGAGGCTTTGCACTTTGTTGCTGTTAAGTACATCTGACAGAGCTTTTCTGGGAGGGGTTGAAGGAAGGCAGAGCAGACCAGTACAGTTGGGGGAAGTGTTTAGCATCTCTCATTGTATGTGATTTGAAGCATTTCTAAAACAAAACAGAAACCCACACCACCTCCACCAAAATACATTTTTAAAATTCTTTGTTTGTTTTTTCCCCCCTATATATTATAAATTTAAAGCTGATATTGTTACCTGGATAGGAGGAATTTGTTCTGTGGATGTGACAGTGTAGATTGCATATGCTGCATGGAAGATGTATTTCTCTTCATGTAGGTGGAAAATGAAAAGCTCCTGGAACATGAAAGGAAGTGTTTGGCAGAGCATCTCTACATGCTGCTGAGCTCTGTGCTCAGCCTCAAGACTGGTTCTGGGGATCCAAAACCCCTTCCTGTCCTTTCCTCATCACAAAACAGCTCCCCCCTGCTGGCAGCAAACTCACTATGCTCGGAGTCAGAGCTCTCTCGGTCCCTGGAGCTCTTGGGAAGGTGTGAGGCCCTTGAGAGGAAAACAGTGACCTTTGAGAACATTGTCTGTGTGCTCAACCGGGAGGTGGAAAGAGTATCCCTGACTGCTGAAGCCTACAGCCGCCAGCACCAGCTGGACCAGGAGAAAATCGAAACGCTGAGCAACAAGGTGTGTAACTGTTCGTCTGGGCTTCCCAGCACTCCCAGCAGAGGCTGTTTCCTTTCCATGTCACAAGCTAGCAGAGCTTCACCACCTAGCCCTGAAATTCTACAAATCTGAAGGCTAGAACTAAAATATCTTTTGTGTCTGTGCCCAACTCTCAGCAGCTCCCTGGAAAAGCTGAGAATTTAACTGACCTGTGTAATGCATCAGATCTCTGTTAATTGTCAAGCTGGGCAACATACTAAGGGGTTCTTCCTCAGCCAAGTTTTCCAACTAGAGCCAGAGCATCCAGAATTTCACTGCATCTTCTTGCGCTGCATCTCACTGAATCTGTGGGCCTGCTTACCTTCCAGACCTTTCCAAAGGGATGCTGCCTTTGCCAAAGGAGTGCCGTCAGTGCTGCTGCCTGCAGCAACAGGCTGGAGGTGTGAAGGAGCTGCCTCCACCAGTCTGCTCCAGCACAGTCCCTCTGGAATGCTCCTAGTGTTCCTGGCACCTGGAGCTGTGCAGTTTGCACTGTAGCAGTTGCAGTGTTTTCTGGGCAACTGATCTGGCATGGTCCTATGTGAGCTGGCAGGGACAAACCCTCTAGAGGGTGTAGATTCTTTTCTTTCTCAATTTAGTTTTGTCACAATGCTGAATTATTGGGGATTTTTTTACCCATTCTCACTGCTTTTGCTGCTCAGCCAATGGAGCAGCTCCTTGGAAGGAGTTTTACATTGGGTACAGGAAAGTTTCCAGCTCGAGCACTGAGCAGTATTGATGGATCTTGTCCAGAGTGACAGGCTGCAGAAGGAAACTTCAGGCTTATGTTGCTCAGATTCTCCCTCCTGTGCTCCCTGTGCGTTCTGGAGAAAGTCTCTCACTGAGGAGCAGCCCTGAGGGGATGCTGGGGTTTAGCAGCTCTCCCAGGCCCCAGAGATGTTTCTTACCTGCCCTGTGTGTCCCACTGAGCAGGTCCGGCAGCTGGAGAGGAGCATTGGGCTCAAAGATCTGGCCATGGCTGAGATGGAGGAGAAGATCCGCAACATGGAGGCCTCCACCTACGATGGAGTTTTCATCTGGAAGATAACGGAGTTTGCCCGGAAGCGTCAGGAGGCAATAACAGGCCGCTCTCCTGCCATCTTCTCTCCAGGTGTGCAAAATCCCCAAAATCTTTTGCATCTCAGCCAGATGTGGGTCTTTTGGCAGGTCCTTTGCTTGGGAGGTGTTGCCAAGGCCAGGCTGAGAAAATCAGGCTGAAAAACACTATTCCATATGGAAGGGAGTGTTTTGACTTGGAGAGTGAAGCAGGCAGAAGAGTGCTGTTCCAAGAGGGAAGAGAGGTCTGAGAGGAGAGAGATGCAGTTTGTGGATGGGATGAGAAAGCCAACTGGCTGTAATTGTTTGGTTTGCATTAAATGTAAAGGCAAGGAAATACCAGCTGATATCTGTGTTAAAGAAAAAGAAGTAGAGTTCCAGCTTGCAGTGTTGTGAGGGTAAAATGATTGACACAGGGTTTGGCAGAGGGCAAAATTGTGAGTTCAAAACAGCAAATTGTACAAGGAAGGTTCATTCAGGGCCTGACCCAAGACAAGCCAGTCTGGGGGCGAAAGGGGAAGGGCCTTGCTGGGTTCTTGCTCTGCTCCTTTTGTGGGCCAAGGAGAGCAGGATGCTCAGCTGCCTGATCCCTCTCCCTGGCTAATCTTGCCTCTCTGGAGCCATCCTTCCTCCTGTTCCTCAATGGGTTTTACATTCAAAGGGGGATGGGAGTGCTGAGAAGGCCCAGAGGGGCAGTGAGGATGTTGTCCTTGGACTAGACTAAGGGGTCATCTGTCCTGAGAGCCTTTGGGTGAAGCAGGTGGAGAGGAAGGAGCAGAGGAAATGAGCTGTGGATTGCCAAGAGGGTTGCAGTGTCAAAGACCCAATCTGTTGCTCCTCGCCCTGTGGAAGAGCACAGTGACTCTGCTATTCATAGTCTGCCTGTTGGGAAAAGGACCAAGTCCCACAGTAAAATATTGACTGTGACCTCTGATCTCTGCCTGTGCCTGCTGAGCCTCACCAGTCCCAGATGCACTGTTCTCTGCTGCTGTGGGAGGGTGACTTGTGGCAGGTCCCCTTTCAAGCTGTGACCCCACCACAGGCATTCCCAGGACTGCTGGGGAAGGAGAGTGCCTGAAATCCCATCCCAGCCATGCCCAAACCATGCTGTATTGATCCAGTCAATCCCTAAAGCTCACTTGCTTGAGCCCGTGCCCTGACCAGAGGCACCAGCTCACAGCTGGGGTGCTGAGGGTGCTCTGCCTCCAGCCAGGTGCTTTTTGTGGGGGTGGGTTGTTCCTGCTCACCAGTGTTACTGCCATGAACCGCAGCTCCTTCAGCACTGGCGTGTAGGAGGATTGGCCCAGCTCTGGGGCAGATATTCCCTGGCAGTGAGGGAACAGCCAGTGGGCCAGCAGCAACTGCTCTGTGCATAGCATCTGCTCAGGTCAGGGACTGCATTGCCTGGCCTTGGGCTTTCCAGACCCCCTCTGATGCAGCCCAGACCTGCCTCCTCCCAGATTCCAAGCTTAAGAGCCCTCAGAGTTCAGAGAGATCTGCTGGTGCCGGGCTGTGCTGCATTGGACGTTCACTGTGCCTGTTCCACACTTCTCTGGCAGCTTTCTACACCAGCAAGTATGGCTACAAGATGTGTCTGCGTGTGTACCTGAATGGGGATGGCACCGGCCGCGGGACCCACCTGTCCTTGTTTTTTGTGGTGATGAAGGGACCCAACGACGCGCTGCTGCGGTGGCCCTTCAACCAGAAGGTGGGTGCAAAGCAGAGCCCCCTGTGTCCAGCCACAGCCTCTCTGGTTTGGCACCTGCTTGAGCTTCTCAGCACTGTCACTCTGTCCTGCTTGGCAAGGCAAAGGAAGGGCTCTGTGTTGGCTTTCCTGGGGGTTCTCTGGGTGTGCTGAGAGCACCAGGGGGTGACATGGGGTGTTTGGAACCCTGCAGAGCCTCTGCAGCGGTTGAGGGCAAGGGAAGGTTGTGGTGGCCTCAAGAGCTTGGAGACAATGGGTGCTCACTCCATGTCAGAAGTTCAGATCCTACCTCCTGGGCACTGCAGGTTTGTGGAACATGTGGAGACTGAGTGAATGGGCACAAGCAGATGTGGAGAGGAAAACAGCCCTGGCTCAGGGAAATAACCTGTGTGCAGTGTCGGTACTGAGAGCAAGGTGTGTGTTTTCAGTCAGTCTGACAGCCCTGTGCTGCCACAGGGAAGTTTCCAGTGACAGGCAGGATGTGGGGATGGGGAAGATTTCTACAGGGTGTTACTGAGGTGATGTTCTCGGCTGGTCCCACTCAGAGGCATTTCTCTGATTTGCAGGTGCACGGGGTGGCTGTGGCTGCTGGTATGTCACAGCAGGTCACTGAGGTAGGCTTCCATGTGTCTTTTATTCAGCCACTCCCCTGTTTTCACCTTTCACCACAGGTCACCCTGATGCTTCTGGACCAGAATAACCGGGAGCACATAATTGACGCCTTCCGCCCTGATGTGACGTCCTCATCCTTCCAGCGCCCTGTCACGGAGATGAACATTGCCAGTGGCTGCCCCCTCTTCTGCCCTGTGTCCGTCATGGAAGCCAAGAATTCCTACGTGCGGGATGATGCCATCTTTATTAAAGCCATCGTTGATCTCACGGGCCTCTAACCCTCCTGACCTCAGAGTAGTGAGTGTGGAGCCAGCACTGCCCAGGGCATCTCCCACTTGTGCTGCACTTCAGGTGGGTCTCAGAGCGAGAGAAGAGGGCACAGAGAGGAGAAAAGCCCTTCCTGAAAAGGAACCTTTGCTCTGAATGGAAACCAGGTGTCTGATAGGAGCTATCTTTCTTGAGGAGAGGGTTGGTGGACACTGGCAGGCTGTGGGATATGGAAGATTCCCTGCAGGGACTTGGGTGTCTGAACTGCTGCTGTCTGGACCCCGGTGGAAACCAGTGCAGCTCTTGCTCTACCAGTTTAGCCGACATCCACAGCTCTCTGTAGTAAGACAATGGTTTGCCCTGCCTGCCTGAGCTCCACCTCCAGTGGATTTTGGCTCAGCTATCTAAGATTTCCTTCTGAGATATCCATGTTTCTGGAAGTTCTGTGCTATAGACTGCCATGGCTCTGCACTGCTGGTTGCTCCATGCCGTGGGAGGCAAGGAGGGTGTGCGACAGCTGCAGTGCCAGCTGGGCAAGAGAGATACAGACTGTTTTGATGCCGTTGGTGTGTTAGGAGGGTGCTGAGCTGTGGGGCAGGGGAGCCCTGAGTCCAGCCCTCACTGGGTGTGTGATGGGTAGTGTGTGCTGGAGTGTGGAATGGGGCAGGAGGTGCTGCTGCCCAGAAGGGACTATGGGGCAGCAGCAGGGATGCCTGTAGGGAAGAAGTGAATATGCTGTGGAGGTTGTCCCTCCTGTGCCAGGAGAGGAGGGTGACACAGAGCTTGGTGTGCACCCTGAGAGCCCCAGGCCCTGCCTCCCTCTGCCCTGTGTGCCGAGCAGCACTGGGTGGGATGGGTGCTGTGCTGGGAGCTGTCTTTGCTCATAGGCAAAAGCACAGGCTCTGAACTGGCTTCACTCCCATGGTGAGACAGCTTCACCAGCCTTCCCAGGGCTCCTGCTGCTGTCAAGCTCCACATCCATCTGCGGCCATTCTGCCATGGGCACTGCCACCTTAGGCTGTGGGATATGTACTGCGTGTCCATGCACTGGGCACTGCTGGCCAGCCCCTGCCCTCCCAGAGGGCCTGCAGTCACTAGCAGCAGCTCTCCCTCACTGATCCTACCCATCCCTGAGCTCAGGAGTGGTAGGCCAGCTGTTTCCAGGTGGTAGCACCCTGGAGCTCTTCCTCCATTCAGTCCCACGTTGAACCTACAGCCACCCAGGTAGGATCTGAGGGCTGGAGAAGTGAAATGTTCTGTCCCCTTTTCTATCCCTGGGCTCCTTCCCTCTGGACAGCACCTGCTCAGCAACTATGAGAAGGTCTCTCTCAGTATTAGTGGGGAAGAACTAGCAGTCACATCCCTGCATAGTGCCTGTTGCAACTTAGTTGTGGCCATGGGTAGCTCTGGATGGGCCTTGATCCCAGGTGGACTCAAAGCTTTGTTGCCTCCTTTGCCTGTGCTTCTGTCTGCAGCTGAATGTGCCCCAGAAGATATTTTGTTGGTGACAGGAGCCAGCTGTGAAACATCCTACAATGATCACTCTGCCCTGGATGGCTCCTGTGCTGCTCCTCAGGCAGTGGGGCTGGAGCATGGTCAGCCTCCTTGATGGCTGCCAGGGATTGGCCCTGCAGCAGCTCCTGCCAGGTGCCCAGCCCGAGTTGGATGGCTGCAGAGCCTGCTAGGCTTGTGGTCTGCTCACACCTTGGTTCTGGCACAGCCACCCTGAGGGGTCCAGAACACTATAAGGCAGGGAGTTCTGCAGGGACTGGCTGGTCCCCACGTGTGCTGGCACTGCCCTGACCTGCCCCTGGGGCTGTTTAGAATGTCCTTGTTGCTGCCCAGGAACTCAGAGGTGCCCAATGCCCTGCAGGCTGAGCTGGACGCTGGCCCAAGCTGAACCTCTTGCACTCATGGCTGCTGTGCTGGCATGGGGCTCTCCAGACAGGTGCTGGGGTGACCTGTGAGCCCCCTTTGGAATCACTGCATGGAACTTCATACACCTGTGTCTGCCGGGCCTGGGGACAGACCCAGCCCCTGCTCTTGGGGGAGCGGGGGACAGAAGCTGGTGACAGAACAGTCTGAGGTGGGCGAGGGGTGACAGTACCCTTCCCTTTGTGCAAGCCCCCTCCAGCCTGTCCCAAGGGACAGATGAAGCCCTGTGTTGCTGCTCTCACCCTGTTGCCTTATGAGGAAAATCCAGGCTAGCAGAGCCCTGCTCCTATCTAGAGCAGCTCCCCTTGAGAGCTCCCAAGGGACGCTTGGAAAAGCCTTCCTCCCCTGGAAGGGAGAGCAAGGTCAGCTCTGCTCATGGAATCGCTGGGAATTGTTATGTGGTGGGGAGCTTGTTCTGTGTTGATCAGAATGTCAGCTCATGGGGTGCTGCCTGCCTCAGGACTGGGGGCTCTGGCCAGGTAATGCCAGGAGGGATGGTGGCGATGCTGGCTCACTTTGGGGTGTCTGGGCTGCTTTCAGGGTGGGAGCTGGTCCTCCTGCCCGAGCACATGTTTGGAAGGTCGATGGTAGGAGTCAGTGCTGCAGCAAAGCTCAGGCTGAGCTCTTCAGGCCACGGGGTTACTGCTGGAAGGGAAACATGGCCTGTCAGCCCCTCCCACCAGGAACTTTTTCCTCCCCACCCTTCTGGTGCTGCTGCTGCTGTCCGGTCCTTTTTTGGCTCTTAGCAGCTCTGGAGCTGCCAGCAGGAATTGTGCTGCAGTCAGGAGCTCTTTCCTGGGTGCAGCTCTGCCAGCCTGGTGGCATGGACAAACACTGGACACAAGCCACTGCTGCATTTTTGTGGGTTCTTTTTTCCTTTTAGACCACACAATCTCAGTCTGGCACTGTGAACTAGGTTTTGTTTTCCCTGAGGGTGTAGTAGGGTCAGAAGCACTAATAAAAGATGTTTGAACAGCATCATCGTGTATGAGCTAGGAAATGCTGGGCATAGCATGGGGGAGGAGTGCCTGGGGGTGGGGAATTATTTCTGTGCTGGGAACTTTCCCCCAGCTCCTGCCTCCCTGCAGGAGGATTCCCAAACAAGGAGGGACTAAGGGGGGCTGTAATGGGAAGGGAAGGAGCTGGAGTCTGGCTGCTGGAGCTCTACTGGGCCAAAAGGCCAGTGGGAGCTAGTGCAGCAGTGCTGGGCCAGTGGTTCCAGTGGTTCTCCTGCTGCTACGGCAAATCCAACACTCCTGTTCCTGGGTTGTAACAGCTCTGAGTTCCTCCAGAACAGGCTGCTGGTGGGAGCCTAATGCCTGCAGGATACCTGTTCCTGCCCCTCTCAAGCTGCAGCACCTGCCCATGGGACTAAACCCATGTGGGGGCAGCAGCCTGGTGGCCTCTACTCACTGTGTGTGGAAGAGACAAACACAAGGGATGACCATGGGAACACATCCCCTCTGGGAAGTCCCCAGACCCCCTTCATATCCCAGCAGCTGCTGCACCAGGGAGATGCAAAGGGCATGAGGGGATAGTGGCCGTTGCAGCTCAGGAGGCTGCTTTTGCACACAAATGCCAAACAGAACTGGAGGGCTCTCTCTGCTTACCTGTGCCTGTTAGTGCTTGGAAAAATGTAAATCCAGGAGGGATCCAGCTCCTGGCCTGTCCTGGAGCCTGCAGTGTTCAGCCCTGGCTGCCATGGAAACTTGCTACCCTTCAGCCAGCCCCTGCCTCTCTCCTGTTGCTCACAGCTCTCTACCTATACTCCCCAGCCCAGGGCAGGTATCCACAGGCTGGGCAGCAGCTCCTGCAGTGCCCCGGCCCAAACCTGTGACAGTCCTGGCCTCAGCTGTGCCTCAGCAGAGCAGTGCTCAGAAAATAACAAGCTCACATTGCAGAGATGCTTTAGCAGAGTATTTATTCAATGCCAGAGTGAAGAGCAAAACTCAGTACAAACAACACCTCAGTGCCTCACTCGCTGCTGCACTGAGCCATGGGTGGAGAGTTCACAGTTGTGGGGGGAGGGAGAGGCTGTTCCTTCGCTGTGTGACTGGACAAAGCAGGATGTGGAGCCTGTGTGCACACACACATGAAGGAATCCCTCATTTCATGACAGAAAACCTGAGTACAGGGGGGTTTAAATGAAGCTGGGGCACGGCCGGACACAGGTGCCAACCCTCCTGCTGCAGAGGCTGCTAAAGCCATCAATGCCATTGTGACAGGAACTGCCACCTCTGTCAGGTCTGTCAGCAACCCCAGATTGGGAATGGCACAGGCACCTACCCCAGGGCTTCCAGGGGTCCCCCTGTGGCTCCTTCCCAGCCCTGCTTCCAGGAGTGACAGCAGCTCCTCAAGCCCCATCTGGGCCAGGTCAAGATTAGGAGCTTAATTTTAGACTCTGACATTTGGGTACCTGCTACAGGGAGAGAAGCTCAAGGAACAGACAGTGAACACCACTGAATCTGTAATAACTCCAAGTGACTGTCCCCACTGCCTGTGGGGTCCTGGAGGTGAGCCACTCCATGGTGGGTCAGCCCTAGGGACAGGGAGCTTATTCAGCTGTCACTGCAGGCAGGAGGGCTCAGTCCCCATCACCTGCAGGTGAATGAATACCTGCAGCACCTGTGGGTGCTTACACCTATTCACAGAGAACATACTAAGCGAACCTAAAGTGCCACAATTGGGTAGCATGGGCAGGAGGTAAGCTGTCCTCATGGGTACCCCAGAAAGGGACAGCAGATCCCCCACAATAAATACGTTCCCAATCCATAGCTTATTGAAGTGCTACTCAGAGGAAGACAGAGGCAAAGCCAGCACCATGTGACCACCAGGCCTCCCCCCTCCCAAGCTTGGAACCTGACAATACCATTACACAGATCCTGGGGCCAGTCAGGCTCCCAGCCCTGGCCCTGCTGCTCCCTTACTGCCCCCAGTCCCTGCTGGCCTCCAGGCAGAGATGCCATGGGGAGGAGGCACTTGACATTCCCCAGCAGCGAGGCAAGTTGCCTGTCGAGCTTTGGGACAAGCACACATTAATAAAATGCCAATATTAAGAGAGTCCTGCAGTCAGGCAGTGCAGCTGCACCACAGCTCCCGCCAAGCACTTTGCAGCTGGTGGTCTCCCAGTGAGGCTGGCCACATCCCCAGCTCACACAGGCCTAGACTGGACGTGCCTCAGTGTCCCCTGAGCCCAGAGCTCACCCAGAGAGCTATGACCAAATAGCAATGCTGGTGAGAAGCTGTGCAGTGACCAGCTCAGCTGCTGCCTGACAGACCCACAACAGGGCCCCAAGCTCTTATGTCCTGTCTGAAGCCAATGCTTCAAGGAGGAGGCGATTCCCACCGCCAGGGTCCCTCCTGGCTCAGCCATAGGATTTGTGTGCCTAGAGCTCATCTCTGTGCAGGGCTCAGGGCACTGTGAGCTCAAAAGGAGGTGCTGCAGTGAGGAAGCTGCAGGAGCAGATGTACCTGGGTTCAGCTTTTCTGGTTCATGAGCCAGGAGAAGAGCAGTTTCCTGGGCCGGGGCCTCCTGGCCTGCCGGATGCGCACAGCCCGTGGGGACCGCCACACCTTGATGGTGGTGTCATCACTGGCTGTTAGCAGCAGCTCCTGCTCCACCGGGCTGAATGCCACTGAGTTCACCACATTGTCATGCTGCAGCTTAGCCAGGCAGATGTTGTAGTGCCGGTCCCAGATGTAGCCATGTCGATCCTCTGCCCCACTGCAGTGGAGAGACAGTGGTCAGGGTGTCCCACTGATCCCAGTGCCAATCCAGAAGCCCCAACACCCTGACCTTCCCACCCCCATCCTTCTGCAGGGATGGGGGCAGAAGGTCTCTGTGTCCATGAGCTTCATCCTGTGCATGCAGCTCCCTCTGGGATACAAGGCCCCTCAGCTCACTGCACAGCACCTGCAGCCCCTGAAGGGCGCATTTGTCACCTGCCACCGAACACACCACAGCCCCAGATTTACCCTTTCCTCAGGGATTTTCCACAGGATATTTACAGCAGGACCAGGGCAGCCACCCTCTATCATCACTTTCCAAGTCAGTCCCTCTGATCTTTCCAATCCCATTCCCTGCTTCACTCTCAACACACACAAGTGTTCTGCTCACCTGGCCATCCCATAGCAACAGCCCCAGGCCTTCCTAGGTGCAGGATCAGGATCCTGTCCACCCCCTCACCTTGCTACAAAGTCCCTGCTGACGTCCAGGAAGATGAAGAAGCACTCCTCGTTGGGTGTGTAGGCCCGGTGTGCACGCAGCGCTCGCTTCACCTCCTTCATGGTTTTCAGGTCAAATACATGCAGGTCGATCTCCTCAGCAATGGGAGGCGGCTGCATCGGATCCGAGATGACGCAGTCCCGTGGCCAGGCCCGGCTGTTCACATACAGGTACCTTGGAGAGGGCAGGGAGGGGTTACCTGCACTACACCAGAGCTCACAGTTCCCTGCCACAGCAGGGATGGAGCCTGCAGCCCAGCTCGCTGAAATCCAGACAAACAGGGAACAGATTGCTGGAACACTCCTGGCCATGTCTGGAAAGGATCACCACACCTGAAAGGTGACTCTAAGGGTCAGGGCACACCTCTCTAATCCCACTGAAACCATCTTTAAGGATGGGGGTGTCTTCTGCACAGCACATGAAGGGGGACTGTGCCCCCCTGCTCCATTCAAGTGACACCCCACCTGCAGAGAAGCCTCCAGCTCTGGGAACCCAACACAAAAAGGATGTGGAAATGCTGGACTCCAGAGAAGGCCATGGAGATGCTCCAAGGGTTGGAGACTATCTGCTCTGGAGCCAGGCTGGGAGAGTTCAACTTGGAGAAGAGAAGGCTCCAGGAAGATCTCAGAGCTCCTTCCAGTGCCTGAAGGGGCTCCAAAGAGCTGAAGAGGGACTTTGGACAAGGGATGGAGGGACAGGACACAGGGAATGGCTTCCCAGTGCTGGAGGGCAGGGTTACATGGGATATTAGGAAGAAATTGTTCACTATGAGGGTGGTGAGGCCCTGGCACAGGTTGTCCAGAGCAGCTGTGGCTGCCCCATCTCTGAAAGTGTTCAAGGCCAAATGGATGGAGCTTGGAGCAACCTGGGAGAGTGGAAGGTGTTCCTGCCCATGGCAGAAGGGTGGGGATTAGATGGTTTTTGAGCTACCTTCCAACACAAACCATCCTAGGATTCTATGGATGATCTGCCTCAGGAAAAAGATACATTGATATGGACAGCTCTCCATTCTCAGAAGGAGCTAGCCTGTCCTGAGCTGGCTCAGGAATAAATTTCTGCCACAGCCAGAGGCAATGCTCAGCAGTTAACATACCATCAGCACCTGGATCAGCAGGCACCCAATCCATCCACTACAGTCACTTCATATCCTGGTCACCCCACAAAGCCCAGGAGCAGCTCTTGCCCACCCTGGCACTTGCTGAAGCCCTCTGTGCTCACCGGTGGTCAGGGGAGAGGCCCATGCCAATGATGTGCCCGTGGATGTCGATGACATGATCCAGGGAGTCAAAGAATTCATCTGAGCGCCGTTCCTCCCCCAGCACCGGCCCTGCAGTTGTCATCTGATGGGGCAGGATCCTTTTAATCCCTGTGGGACAGAAAACAGAGGGAGGCAGTTCCACAGGCAGCTGCCAGCAGGGCTGAGGGAGGTCCCAGGCTTCAGGGAGGGGCTTCCCTTGGTGCAGCTAAAAGAGGAGAACCAGCTTGCTGGGCACAGTCTGGGACAGGGCTGCTGTCCTCCTTCAGCTCCCCACGTGGGCTTTGTGCCAGGACCTTGCCCATGAGCAACATCCTGGCACATCCAATACCAAACAGCAAGATCCCAGTGCCTGTGGGTAAAGCCAAACCTCTCCTCAGCCCATCTCTGGAGCACATGGAAGCTGTAGTTGTAGAAGGGCTTTTCTTCTGAAGTATTCCTTGGGCTGGGCCCATTCTCTGCAGTAGCCAGCCTGGAGCAGCCCAGCAGATACACTGGCTGTGGCAGGGTTTTCCCCTGACATTGTCAAGAGCAGGTGGGTTTCTGTCCCAGAAAGCTCAAAGAATAGACATTTAAACCCAAATTGTGTTCAAGTGCTTTGTAGCTTCTGAACCTCCTGACTAAATGAGACAAGTGATGGGTCAAGCCTTGTCCCTTTACAGCTCTGCAGAGGTCCAAAACACAAACAGCTCCACAAATTGCCCATCTCCAACAGCTTCCTGGAGGACCCCTGTGAACCTCAGTAGCTCCTGAGCACACACAGGCTTCATCCTCAGCAGGTCCAGAGGGAGTTGGAAGCATATCCCATTCCATCTCTGAAGGAATTGCTAACAACAACTTTGATTTCAGCCCTGTTCTGCAGCCTAAAAAGACATGTATGACACCCCACTACAGCTCAAGCCCCATTCCCAATATCTCTGCCCCTGAGCCTGGAACCCTTGGGGCACAGCTGATGTTCTTCCAGGGGATCCAGGGCTGAGTCACCATGGCTGTCTGCAAACCCAGCCCATGGGCAGGAGCATGGAGTAGACCTCACTCAGTCCAGGTCATATTCCTGACTGAAGGCGGCCAAAGACTAGGTTGCTTACAGCTCTGGAAACTGCCTTCTCCCCGCCCTTACTGGGCTGTTCTGCTGTGGGACCATGTCACGGTGAAGTCAGGAGAGCAAGGAAGCAAGGCTGTAACTGTGTGAGCAGTGAAAGGAACTGACACTGTCTGGCTTCACAGCAGCCAGGAGCAGCTCCTTCCTTCCCCACACCCCTCGTGCTTTCCACCTCTGCTAGCTTTTAGGGTCTCTTGAGAAACAGCCAGTCTACCTGCTCCTGCTCCCTGCTGAGGAGCTCCCTGCAGGATTTCCTCTAAATTCTGCTAGACCTGTTGCCTTAACACAAGTGTCCCAGGTGAGAGCAAGTGACATCCTAACACAGGACAAGGTCACCAGCTATGCCATGGCCTGGCACATACTGCACCCACAGCCTGTTGCACTCCTGGTACAACAGAGGGGGCTGTAACCTGCCCAGCATCGCTCACCACACAAACACTGGCTGGGGCAGTGAATAATCTCCCTGGAAACCTCCTCAGTCCCAAGTGTCTCACTGAGGCTGGATGCCCATGTAAGCAGAGGGGAGGCAGGAAAGGGGCAGGGGCACTGCACAAGTGACTCACTTATCAACTCCATGCTGCTCAGACCAGGCTTGCCCTGATGCCCTGTCTACTCCCACAAGAGAACAAGACTGAGGTCCTTCCACACACTCCTGCAGGGCAACTGCTGCCCTGCCCCTGCACCCACGGCTGCTCATGGCTGGTATCCTTAACCAGACACTCCCTCTTGCTTTTCTGCTCAGCCCTTGCCATGACTTTGGCAGCAACAAACCAACCATCAGACAAGTGGAGGAGGTAGAAGTCCCCTTAGTGATAGGGCCTCTCAGAATCCAGAGTAAACTGCAGCTCACACCTCACAAACAGGCAGTAGAGAGACCAGGTCTTTTCCCAACCCAAATCCCAAGCACAGCTGCAGCCCAGGCCCCCAGGGAGCCCAAGCTGTCCCAGGCTCAGACCCAGCCTTACCTATCTGGTGCGGGGAGTAGGTGAGGCATCCTGTGGTGAAGATCAAGTACTTTGTCTTGCTATTGCTGTCTGTGGGGAGCAGGTTTGGCTCAGGCGGTTTAGTTCTGGTGTGCACAAACAGCTCAGCCACCTTTGTCTCCAGCTCTGTTTCGGTCATGGCAGGCCCCACGCGGCCCTCCATGATATCATCAAAGAGCTGCTGCAGCCCGTGCTCTGCCGGCACACCCCCGGCATCCGGCAATTCCTGTACAGCTGGCTCCAGAGGTGGCTTGGGCTTGGCCTCTTCTTCCTCACTGTCACTGCCAAGATCAAAAACTGGGCAGGTGGAGGAAGCAGCCAGCTGCTCCTCGTAATCCAGGAGCAGATCCGGGGAATCATACCGGCTGCAGTCCGCCACCATCACGGTCCGGATGGTGCTGGCATTCAGGTTTTGAATTTTGAACAGTCTCTTCACTACATTCACATTCTCAGACTCGATGCCCTGCGAGCAGAACGGAGAAGTGAGCAGAAACCAACTACCTCACTCCCACAGTTCAAACCAAGACCTGAGCTAGCACAGGGACACCGGCCCCCACAAATCCCGTGACACCGTGTGTGGAGCACTGACATAAGAACAGGGCCCAGGCTTGCCAGTTCTACTGAGCTCCTTCCTATCCTGGATGGGGACAGAGTGAGAGAAGACATTCTTGCAGCAGTGGAGTGAGGAAGCACAGCAGCTGGGCAGCCCTGCTGAGGTCATCAGCTAGTGCTACTTGGTGCTTTACATTGCAGGACTAGGACCTGGACTTGATCCTTGTGGGTCAATTCTGCCCCAGAATACGCTACATTCTATGATCGACAAGGATTTCAGGAACAGGCCTCTATGATAAGCATGAAGTGGGATCCCTCTGGCCCACAGCAGCAATGGCAGAGAATCCCTGTGCTCCTGGAGCATGCTTGTACCCCTCAGCAGGGGCAGCTTGGTATCTACTCCAGACACACAAAGCAGGTCCCTCTGCCACACGGTTCCCAGCCTGCAGCTGTACTCCACACCCCTGTTACAGGCAAGGCCCTTCCTGCCATCTCAGGGATACAAGGGGGTAATGCTGGGTAATGTCTCAGTGTAGCACCGAGATGTGGCTGTGGGAAGGGTCTCTGCTACCAGAGGATTTTACCTGGGGTCAGTATCTTGTTAAAATCAAAACATGGGGATGTGCAGGTGTGACACTGAAATAAGAGGCAAAACATGGGGAACACGACTGAGCAACCCGAGTGACAGGGAGTGAACAAGCAGTTTGATGACAGCACACTCGGCTGTCCAAGTCTCACCACAGAATCACAGACAACAAGAAACCTCAGCAAGGCCAGACAGGGCTGAGCTCAGCCTCCAGCTCCCAGGAACATCCTGAGCTACCAAGTGGGAGAAGGGCAACTGCTGGGACACATGCCAGGCTACAGCAGTCACAGGCCCAGCTTCAGACTACCAAGGATCTCAGCAGCCCTGCTGCAGGGCAATGCATGCTGTGGAGCACTGCAGCCAACTCCTCAGCCTAATTAATGCGGCAAAAGTTAACGAGATCTGAAGGCAGAGTTAAAACACTGTAGTGAGTACCACAATACCGAGCATGGAGAAACCTCATGCAAGGGTTGCCTTGAGCTCAGGATCCTGAGGGCAAGTTAGAGGAGACAAACAGGGAGGACAGGAGGATTGAGCCATCCTTCCCTGCAGCTTTCCCTCCCCCAGGAGCCAGCAGGAAGCTGCACTGCCTGGGAAGCTAGAAGGAAAGCAGCTCACCTGGAAAGCATTGTTCAGCCACAGCACTGAGCAGGAGGTTATGCGCCCAATCCGATGCAGATTGCCCGATATCAAGTTGGTTTCATTCAGCCAGCAGCCAAACACATCATAGGGCTTATTCCTTACCCTGGAAAGCAGCGTGAAGTTCTCTGGAAGGGAAACATGAGTGTGAGGCAGTGACTTCCAGCAAGAGCCCTAGAGAAACCGTGTGGGAGAAGGGAAGTGCATCCAGATCCCTGTGGGACAGGCTAGCCCCCATCCACCTCCCAGCCACTGCTACAGAGACAGATTATTTCTCTTTTCTCCAGAGATGTGTGATGATACCTTGCACAAAGGAAACCAAAATAACAGGGCAGTGCACAGAGCTTGAGCACAGAGCAATCCAACCTCCCACCCTCTCCCTGAGCAGGGCCCAGAGCAGGCCCTGGGGACAAGAATGAGTTAAACACATACAGAATTTCCCTCCCACCCCTGGGGCTTGGGGACTCTCCAGCCAAGGCAGCTGTGCATTCCTGATTGCTGGGACTGTGGGACTCTGCCAAAGATGGTGAGATAACACAGTGGGGATATGTCTCATACACAGAGCTGCAGCACAAGTGAAAGAGGCTCAGAAAGCCCTGTGAGATCTAAGGGTGAGACTAGGGCCACAAAGGTGATCTGAGGGCTAGATCCAGCCACTCTTCTCTGCAGATGGGCTGAAAAAACTGGATGTGTCCAGCCTAGAGAAGAGAAGGCTCTGGGAAGACCTTAGAGCTCCTTCCAGTGCCTAAAGGGGCTTCAGGAGAGCTGGAGAGGAACCTGGGACAAAGGATAGAGCGACAGGACACAGGGAATGGCTTCCACTGCTAGAGGGCTGGGATGGATGGGATGTTGGGAAGGAATTGTTCCTGGGAGGGTGGGGAAGCCCTGGCAGAGGGTGCTCAGAGAAGCTGTGGCTGCCCCTGGATCCCTGGAAGTGTCCGAGGGCAGGTTGGACACTGGGGCTTGGAGCAGCCTGGGACAGTGGGAGGTGTCCCTGCCTATGGCTGCGGGTTGGAATACGAAGAGCCTTAAAGTCTCTTCCAACCCAAACCATTCTGGGTTTCTGTGTCTTTATGCCAAGCACCACATACTCCAGAGGCAGGGGCTTCAAGAAGAGTGATGTGGATAACCCTCACCCAGACTGGCACTTAGAAGAGAAGTGAGGCTAAATACATGAAACACTGCACTGAGGTGCTGCTGTGGTGACCCCAACAGAGTTAAGGCTGTGAGGTTTCTCCTCTAGAACTGTGATTGGAACCCCTTAGCTCAGGAGTCAGGACAAGCTGAGGCAAGACTACTGCACACCCAAAGAAAGGAAGCCCCTCACCCAGCACTCATATGTCCCAGGGAAGCGCCACTTACCCATGCTGATCACAGCAATCTCCCCCGAGGAGGAGTTGTGAGGTCCCACAAAAACACCAGATACCAGCAGGAGGGAGTCATCAGAGTTGAACTGGGAGAACTGGGTGTAGCTCCAGTTGTATGGCCTCATGTTGGAGCTATGCTGCAGGGAGATGTCCAGCTCATTGCTCCAGATCTACAGAGATATGGACAGTCAGGAAGCTGCTGAGCAGCCTGAGAGTGATTCTGTTTTATCTGTTCTGCAAGTACTCACTGGGAAATGAAAAACAAATAGTATCAAAAACCCCATTTAACTGCCTCCCACTCACCATATCCCTGTCCATTCCCCTGACAGAAAATGGAGAGGGGCTAAATGGAGAACTGCTGCTCCATTGGCTAGAGGAGAGGGTGTTCAGGGAGTGGACGGTGCTATCACAGCTGGGTTTCTAGCTTGGTGAGACACATTCCTCCCAGGACAACAACTGCAGTGGATCATTATCTCCCCAGTCCAACAGACCCAGGGCACAACAGGGCACTGATCTACACCTAGAAAGCAAAGCACCTCAGCCACCTCCACACACACAGGCTGGAGCTGGAATCCACAGCCCTCAAGGCTACATTTGCAAGAGTCATTAGTTCTATGGCTTAGAAGACAGTTTGGGCAGGAACCAGCCCAAGTCCAGGGACATCTGGTCAAATCTCTCCACAGACTTCCCAAAGGCTGCTCCCAGGGCTAAACCCCAGTGGATGAAGGCTGCAAGGGCTGGGCAGGGCACCTACCACTTTACCTTGACCGTGCAGTCTTTGGAGCACGATGCAAACAGGCAGCCAGAGTGGGAGAAGCTCAGGTGCAGAACTTGGTCGTTATGCTCCTTCAGGGCCTGCACCTCCACGCATGGGATGGTGTCGTAGAGCCTCTGGAACTCATCGTACCAGGAGACAGCACCTGCAGCACAGAGCAGGGACGTGGGACAGGAGTGTGAGCAGAGGGAAGCAGAGCTGGGCTAAACATGGCATCAGGTTTTAATAAATCAATCCTGGCTTCTGTGAGCAAGGCCAGGAGCATGGCCATGGCACCAGCTCAGGGTTGCAACTCAGCTACCAGCCCTCAGCATTTTCCTCGGCAGCTTCCCTACTTCCACACACAAAAACCTCTTTATTCCAGTATACACACACAGATCCATATTACAGCTTCGCTATCCAAAGTAGCACAGCCCCTGCTGGAACAGCCCAGGCAGAGCTCCTGGCCAAAACGTTGCTCAGGACAAAACAGTCCGGAGAAGCAACACATGCTCCAGCAAAACCAAATCAACTAGGTGGGACAAGAGGGAAGCTGCTCTTCACCATACCCAGCTCTGCACTGATTATCTCTGTCTTGTCTAACACAGAATTAGGATGGTTCCAGACAGGGTCTGGGACCAGGAAAACAACATCTCCATGAAGTAAGAGACTTGAAAAAATGAGAAAAGAAACAGAAGTTGGGCACAGTGTGCTGAGCACACCTGGGGCACACTCACAGGAGTCTTACTGATGGACAATAAAAGACAAATAAAGAAGATTCTTAATGAAAGCCCCAGCCAGGAAGCCAACAGACTTCTTGTAGCAGCAAATCCCAGAGAAGCAAAGAGGATTAAACATGTATATGGATAAGAGCCAACTTTCCTAGTGACACTGAACAGGAATGAAAGATTTTTTTGGAACACACTGCAGCCCAGAAAGTACCTGCTCCTGTAGGCAGGGACCAGCTTGCTGCTAGCACATCCCACTGCTGCTCAAGGCTGGGCTTCAACTCCCTCTGAACCTCCTGGTCCCAGCTCATGTGGCTAGGAAAAGTCTGGGCAGGCCCCATTTGGCTAAGAAAACCCAACACTTCATCTTACAGACCCACTGGACACCATTCCTCTAACCATGGGGCTGCCCAGAGCAGCCAGACTGGCAGAAGTGTTCCCCAAACTCATGCTCCGGCACCCCCTGCCGACACCTGCCAACTGTCCTTGTCCTGCTGCCTTTGTGCAGGGTGCCCACAGCTCCAGCAGCCAGGGAGGTGCCTGAATACATTACTGAGCTACACCAGCTGCTTGATCCTAATTAGTGCTCAAGAACAGGGCTGGCAGCTGACTAAGCAGCTCCAGGAGGCTGGGAGGGAATGAGCCTGGTCAAAAGGCTTTAGAAAAACCCTAAGGAGAACATCGTCAGCCCCATGGAGCTCCCAGGGTCTGCAAGATCAGTCACAGCCTGAGGAATCCCATCGACATCCACCTCCTCCAAGAGCCCTTCTGCAGTGGTCTTCCTGCTGCAAGGAGATCAGTTCCCACCGCCTGAGCCTTGGCATTTCTTCCTTGATGTTTCTTCCTGCCCTTCTGTAGCCACTGCAGCTCACAATCCAGGATCCAATTCCCTCAGCCACAGCTGGGGGCCCCCCACACATCCCTCCCGTGCCCTGCAAACACACTGGGAATAGGCTGCTTGGAGAAAAACGCCCTTGGCAGCAAGGGCTCCTGCTGCCAGGTCCCAGCTGGTGTGACAGAGCTGGGTCATCCTTCCAGACTGCACCAAACTGATTCCAGCACTGGATACTCAGCAGGGGGCAGAGCTATGACCACACAACTGCCACCCCCAAGCCTGCCAGGCTCTGTGAGACCAGATCAAGTCCAACCTGCCCTGGCACCGTGGGGCAGCTGCTGACTCAGCGCATGTCCCCAGTGCTGTCAGAGGGCCACACATCCCCCAGAGAGGCACAGGTGTCCCTGCACAGCCCAGCCTTTGGAACCCTTGGAGTAGCCAATGGTGCTTGTGGCAGTGCCTGGTCCAGTCGGAGAAGGGCTGCATTAGAAGGGCTGCCAAGTTCCAGAAAGACCAAGCCTGCAGTGATTCCACAGATCTCATGCAGGCTGGGATGCAGCAGCATGTGGTAACTCACTGCAACTCCCAGGTTCTCCCTGGATAGCAGCTACAGAGAGCTCAGAAACCTCCTTTCTGTGAAAAGAAGGGAAAGGCAAAGCATTTTCAGCCCTTTGACCCCCGTTTCTAAAGGTCTGGGCAAATCCAGCGCACTCCCCGTGCACATCTCAGCCCCTGACACTGTAACACAGCTGAGGCAAGGCGCTTCAAGGGTTCCAGCACCCCGACAGCGGCGGGCAGTGGGCAGAGCAGGGGGAGCACAGCCTCCATCACAGGCTCACGGCAGGTGAATCCCCCGGGATCAGCCCCGGGCCCCGGAGCGCACCTGGGTGCCGCGGCACATCCCGGGATACGCGGTAGTAGCGGTAGAAAAGCTCCTTCCACAGGAATTCGTCGCGGGCCACGGCGCGCCACTGCTGACAGACGAGCCCCACCGAGAGCACGTCGGCGTGATCCAGGTACAGAAAGATCTCGAAGAGGACGGTGTCTGGGAGCCGGGGGCAGCCCGTGTCCATCGTGTCATTCTGCCGCCGCGCCTGGAACCGAGGGAGGTGCTAGTGTCAGGCCTGGACCCGGGACCCACATCCGCCCAGGGCCCACGACCCTCCACGAGCCTTGCCCGCTGTTCCCTTCGTGTCGTGCCTGGCGCCCGGTGCCTTGGTGCCCCCCGCGGCCGCTGTCCCTCCCGTGCCGTGCCCGGTTTCCCCAGCGTCCCCCATGGCCGGTGTGCCCCCGTGCTGTGCCCGGTGCTCCCCATGGCCGGTTTTTTCCCGCCGTGCCGTGCCCGGTGTCCCCGCTGTCCCCCCGCACCTCGGCGCCTCCGCTGCCCCCGCCCCGCCGCGCCACTTCCGGCCGGCGCTGCCGGCGCTCCCCCGCCGGCCAATCACCGGGCGCATCTGGCTGCAGGCCCGACGACTCGAGCACAGAGCTCTCCGCAGCCTACCAGGCGGAGCGAGCCGAGAGCGGCGCGATCGCTCACGAGCGCCCCTACAGCGTCACGCTACCCCGCCCCTCCCGGTCCGGCCGCAGACAATGCCCCTCACAGACCACGCCCACAACATATTACACGCCGTATGACACGCCCATGCCTCATTAGGCCCCGCCCCGTCTAAACAGACCCCGCCCACCCCTCCCGGGTCACACCCCCCCCTCCCCCCTCCTTCCCCACGGCCTCTGGACCCCCGGCCTTGTCCGGGCCTGCTCAGTGGGCTCCAGCTCGGCCTGGCCCAGTCCGGCGCTGACCCCAGCGATGACCCCGTCCAGCCGCCACGAGAGCTCCTGGCTCCTGGCCGTGCCCGCCCGGCCCCGCCACTTCCCAGCAGCGCTGGCCTCGCACACCGGCACATGGCGACCCTGCGCACCCTTCTGCTCCTCGGGCTGCTCCTTACGACGCAGGGGCAGAGGGCGGCGCAGAGATGGCGGCCGCCCCCTCGCCAGAGTGCGCTGGAGAAGGTGGCGGCTCAGGAGGGGCTCAACCTCCACCAGGTGAGGGGTTGGGCAGAGGGGTCGGGCAGAGGGGTCTGTGGGCATCCCGCTGACTCCGCACTTGGGTGTGCTGCAGGGAGTCTCGGTGACTCTTGTTTCGTGTGCCCTACAGGGCTGACCCCCGGTGTCCCGGGGGGTGCTTTCGCAGCCCATCGTCCCGTATCCCCGTCCAGCGCTGACCCCCCGTGCCCTTCTTGCTCAGGCCCACCCTTGCAGCCCGTCCCCCTCCAGGGCTGTCTCCCACTGTCCTCCCCAACCCAAGCCCGAGCCCCTCGCTGCCCCCCACACACAGTCAGGGCTGCCCGAACTCAGCTCAGCCGCAGCGCTGCCTGCAGAGGTGTCCACAGAGCAGGTGCAGGGGCTGGAGCCTCAAAGGGACCCCCGTCCTCATGCATCTGGAGCTGCTGCAGGGCCAGTGCAGCTACCCTCACTCTGGGGCTTGGGTTGAGCTCGGGGCTCTGCTGGTGGGGCTGAGCTGAGCAGCATAAAGTGATGCCCAGCACACACTGATGTGATGCCCAGTGTGGCATTGGAGTGCCCTCGGTGCTGTTGGCAGTGTGAGCAGTGTGAGCAGTGTGTAGGCATCCCCTGCACACCCCCAGCCTGTCCCCTTGTCAGGCTTCTTCTGCCCTGCCATCCCACCTACCAGCACCTGAAGGGCAGTTGTGCCCTGTGGGCACCCCAAGGGGCAGGCCGTGGGCAGAGGTGCCAAGTGAAGGGAAGGAGGGTGCTCAGGGTAGTTGAGTGGTGGCACCCGAGGCTGTAGATGGTGCCACCTCTGTGCCATGCAGCTCTCAGGGAAGTGGTTCCTGGTCAGCATGGCCTCCCGCTGCAGCTACCTGGCAGAGCACAGCCACCGGTTGGAGGCCACAATGATGACAGTGACCGTACTGGATGGGCAGAGCCTGGCCATCAGCACCTTCAGGAAGCTGTGAGTGATGCTGGGCACAGGGGCTGCAGTCAGGGACAGGAATGCTGCAGGCAGGTCAGAGCAGGGCTGGTGCCCTGGGATGGGGACTCTGAAAGCAGGTCAGAACAGTGCCAGTGCCATGGCCACAGACTCCAAAGAGGACAGAGCTGCCCCAGAGCCAGGTGTGGGTGGGATACCCTCCAGGAAGTTTTGTAGTAGAAGCCCTGGCCATGATGGGCACCCTGCCACCTGCACAGCCACTAGCCCAGGCTGGGCTGGGGGTGCCCAGGCTTGTCAGTGTGAGGACAGCCAGGCTTGCAAAACTGAGGCATGTGGTGGCTCCATAGTTGCCCAGCCCAGGACTGGGTCTTGGGACTATCCCAGGGGCAGCATGTCTGAGGATGGGGACCTTAAGCACATCTGTGAGCACTTTTCCCAGCCTGGTGGGTCCTGAGGTGCTGACCTCAGTGCTGCAGGGAAGTGGCAGGGACTCCTTGGGCTCAGAAGATTTTGGGTTCAGCATCTCTCACAATGTCTCCCTGGTGTTCTGCTACCTCCTTCCCCGGGGAGAAAACAAAGTTCCAAGGAAACAGACAGTGTGTGTGCTTTGCCAGGCAGGGACGTGGGAAGATTCTCCACTGTCTGTACTGACATCTCCTCTCCCCACGCAGGGACAGGATGTGCTGGGAAATCAGGCAGCACTACCTTCCTGCCCAGGCCCCCGGACGCTTCCTGCTGAAGGGTGAGGGAGACTAGACTGATCTGGGGTGGCAGGAGTCCCCCAGTCCTGCTCTCAGCAGGGTTTTGGTAGCAATGTCCCTCTTCCCAGTGCACTCCCAGTATTGTACGTCTTGGGCCTCTAAGTGCCAGATGCTATCATGGGTGACACCATGGACTGGTGGGTGTGGGGCTGCCCCACTCTGGCCCTGATTTTCACCCTATGTACACCTGGCTTGTGGCCCTGGATGAGGCTGGGGCTAACCAGGATTGACCGGGACTAACTGGGCTATCCTTTTGTCCTTCCCAGGCCGTAGGAAAAGCAGCAAGGTGGATGTGGTGGTGGGTGAGGCTGATGCCAGCAGCTTCATCATCCTGTATTTCCAGAAGGGCCGCAGCATCTCTGTTAAGCTCTATGGTAGGTGGGGCTTGGGGCCTCACAGTAGGTGAAGGACAGGGGTGGGAAGCCTGTGCTGGACTCAGGAGAGGCTAGCTGAAGCCTTCGAGGATGCAACGTGGGAATGAGGGTCACTCCCAGCTGGAGAATTGTTCCCAGATACTGTAGGGGAGCAGGTAAGGGGAAAACAGGGAACCCACTCCTCTGAGCTGAAAGCCCCCTGGGCCCGGAGTCTTATCTAGGATCATGGGGGCCTCAGGCCAGGGCCATGTAGGGCCTGAGGCCACTGATGCTGTCTCCCTGTGTGCAGGACGGAGCAGCCTGGTCAGTGATGCCGTCATGGACAAGTTCGAGCAGCACATCAGGGCTGTGGGTCTGAGTGAAGATGTGACTTACCGCTTCCCCACCTATGGTGTGTGGCACGTGGTCCTCAGGGAGACCCATGTGGGTTCTGTCCCAGTGCTCCAGTCACCCCAGGGACAAAGATGCAAGGATGGGACTGAGCCCTGCAATGTCCTGGGGGTGCAGGGGCTGGAGCATGCCAGGTCCCAGACAAGGTGATCTCTCCCCAACTCTGTCTCTTGCAGGGTTTTGTGACTCTGCGGATGAGTTTCACATCCTCGATGGTGAGTTGGGGATGTGGGGTGATGCACTGGGTGTGCCCATGTGCCAGGCTTGGTCCCACACTGGGCACTAGTCTGGTGTCCCTGTCCTGGCAGTGAATCGGTGCACACTGGGCCAGATCCACACTGCACAATGGCTGTGGTCCTGCCCCAGGAGTGTAGGAGGGCTTGTCTGGCACGGGAGAGGCCATGCCAGACCATTGCTCAGAACAGAGTCTGTGCCCTTGAGTGGCAAACCGTCACTCAGGATAGGCATCGGGTACCTCCTGGCAAAGAAAACCCCACTCACTCCCCACATGGGTCAGACTGGGCTTGATGGATCTATATTGATGTTTGCTGGGTTGAGGGTTGGTCTGGGATGAGATGTCCTACCAAAGGAGCACTCTCGGATGAAGGCTGCAGTCCCTGGGGACAACTCCACATCACTTGTCATTGGTGCTTGAGGAGGTAGAGGTAGGTCTCCAGCCTTGATGCTGGGCTTGGACACCCCCCCAGCCCCTCAGCACTTCTCTTCCTTCCAGAAATGAATCTGTAGGTGCAGATGGAGTTGCCAGGGTGTCCCAGAATTCACCTCAGCCACTGCCGATTGGCCACACAGATCTGAGCCATGCTTTCGTCAGCTCCCACTGCTGCTCCACAGCTCTGGAGCCAGCCCTGGGGCTCCTCAGCCCCTCCACCTGTGCTGGCAGCTGCGTATGTCCTTGTCCTGTGCCTCCCAACTTGTGTCCCCGCTTTGCTCTGTGCCCCACTCTCCTGCAGCAACCAGCAACACCTCAATAAATGCCTCATAGAAGAGCTTGTGTACAGGCCAGTCACCTCTTGGTCTGCCTCAGCCAGGCCAGCGCTGCCTCCAGCATGGGCTGCCAGTGTCTTGGACATGTGCTACTGGCTGGAGCGTGCCAAGGGGGTGTTGGGGGGCTGTGCAGCCCCCTTCCATGCAGATCCCTGCCATCATCTTTGTGAGCCTTCCCCAGCCATGGGACAATGGGGCAGAATTGTGGTGGTTCCTGTGGTCCAGCTGCAGGGGCAAGGGAGGGCCTGGTACTGAGGGGAGCAGCACCATGCCTGGGGCCCCAGGGGGATGTACTTAGGGCCACTGGGGAGAGCACAGCAAGCTTTTTTCCCACACTAGCTGGGAGATCACTGAGGGAGCCTGGGGAAGAAATCTGCTTCCCACCCCCAGGACTTCCAGGGCCAGCAAACACCCCATTCCCGTGCCCCAGCCCTGCAGAGTTTGTTTCCCAAGGGCCTGCTGCCCATGCTGGACTCCTATCCACACAGCCACCACCTCTCAGACTGGCAGGGGACTGGGGGGGCTGCAGGGTCTTCCACTAGGGGAGACCCCCAGGGTTAATGCTGCAGCCCCTCCTCCCTGTGTGTGGAGCCTGGCCAAGACCATCCTGCACACATTGCAGTCAAGCAGTAGCCACTGCCACTGGCTTCAGGTGGGGACAGGGAGCGGCCCGGTGACAGGCAAGTGCAGGGCCTCTTCTGTTCCCCCCGCAGCCCCCGGGGGGGGCAGCCGCCCTCTGTCCCCAGCATCGGCATTTTGCAATCCTAGCGGGAACTGGTAACACATGTTGTTTATCAGGGAATTATGTAAGGGAAGCCACGTGACAGTGCCTGTTCCTGCCACCCCTGCGCGGGCCAGCCGTGTCCAGCCCGGCCGCCCTCTGAGCTGCTGGATCCAGCTCATTTTACCTGCACCCCGAAGTGGCTGCATCTGGCAGGGGGATAAGGGAGCAAGGGGAGAGCCCCGTGGAGCTGGGCTGGTCCCCAAGGATGTCCCACGCCCTTCATCCCGGCTCAGCTCATCTGTCGTTGGGTTTAAACCATTTCTGGGTGCAAACACCCAAGTTATGCGCAAGGGTCCGTGTCCAGCTGCCGCGAGGACCCACAGCCTAGATACCCCATCCTGACCTCAGCCCTGCTCTTTCTGCCCCTTGCCACCCTTGGGGTCCCTCTGTGCCCCACAAGTGCTCCCATACTCCTGAGCTTGCACCAGCTTTGCCACCCCCAGGAGAGCCGGGCACCACCCGGGTATCCATCGGGCACCTCCTCCTGGTACGTGGGCAGGGAGCTGGGGGTACCTGGCAGCAGGGGGGACTTTGTGTTCCTGCCGCAGTGCCAGGTGACAGTGACACCCTGGCTGCTCCCTGCCTCTGTGCCCGATGAAGAGAGCTCCCCTGGCGCTCTGAGGGTGAGTGCCAGGGAAGACTGAGCCCCAGCCCAGCTTGCGGGGCCCCAGCCAGGCTCTCGTGATATCCAGTCCTGCCTGGCTCAGCTTTTGTTTTGTTTCCATAAATCCACGGGGCCGAACAGGCACAGGGCGCGCAGGCCAGGTCGGCCTCGCAGCGGGGCGTGGTGAAGAGAATGTGCAGGGGGGGCTGCCAGGGGAAAACCAGCTGTTCTGAAAACATAACTCGTTACGTAAAGCACCTTGGCAGGGCTGCGCCGCGGGGCTGAGGCTCTGCCCAGCATGGCCAGCCCTGCCCAAACCCTGCCCGACCCGTGGGCGTTGCTGCTGGCACCCAGCATACATCCCGTGCCCTTACCCTGCAGGAGCATCCACAGATTGAGGGAGGCACCTTAGTACTCGCTGGTGACCCCAAACCAAGGGGGAGGGCATCTCCAGCCCCTCTTAGCAAAGGGTGCAAGACAGTGGGGTGGGTGGGGTGTCAACTTCTAGGGTGCATCTGGCTGCATGCTGGAGCTGCTCTGCTGGTCCCCAGAGAGTTGAAAATGGGTTCCAGTGGAACACACCCCGAGGGTGCTGGGGCCAGCAGACATAGTTCCTTGAGTGATGCAGGGACTTGAGTCAAGGCAAAGCAGGGGGTCCCGCAGGAGCACACACGGGTGTCAAGTCGCATGGGTTGGGTTGGAACCTGGCACGCACTGGCCATTTTCTCCATCTCACTGAAGCCCCACTCTGGGTCCGAGTGAGGCCACCCTGTGTGGCTGGGGCAGCGTTAGACCCTCTCTGTGGGCTGTTCGCCGCCCCAGCCCGGCAGCTCTGGGGGCAGGGCGGCCACTGCGCTGGCCGCCGGCTGTTTTCACTGCAGAGCAGTTTGACAAATATGTTGTATCAACAGGAGGGAAGCATTCCCAGGATCCCCTGCTTGCCCTTGGCTGCAGCGCTCTGTCCTGCTCCAGCTTGCATAACTCACGGGGGGAGGCAGGGCTGGCTGCCCGGGGGCCGCTGCAACGCTTGCCCATAAATAGGGGCTCGGCAAACTCTCCGGCACAGCAGTGCTCTGCCTCCCGCTCTCAGCTCGGCTCGGCTTTGCCATGCAGGCCACACTGCTCAACATCCTGGCGCTGGCCCTGCTCGGGACACTGCACGCCCAGGACAGCATTCCTGTCCAAGCTGACTTCCAGCAGGACAAGGTGACTCAGGACAACAGGCATCATCTCTGTGGAGGTTTGGGGTGCTTTGGGGGATCCTTGCCCTGAAAATGTGAGGAGGGGTGGTGCAGTTCCAGGTGGCAGGTGGATGGGGGCTAGACTTGCACTGGTGCACGTGCAGTCCCCCATCATGGGGACCTCCCAGCACCTGGGTTTGGTGGCTCTGGAAAGGATCCAGCATTCAGGCTCCAGCCTGTGGGGCAGGACCCTGGCTCAGACCCATGGGTCTGAGCTGCTGCTATGCTGTGGAATGGGTGTGGATGTACAGAGGACAGTGAGAAATGCAATCTCAGTCTGGGCCATGGGAGCCCCTCGCCAAAAATGACCCCAGTCCAGGGCCACAAAAAAACAAGGGCTGCTGTGCTGAGGTGTCCCCTACCTCCCTCCTCCCCTGGAAAGGTCCCGGGGGACACAGCCACCCCAGGGAGTTGATGGGGGTGGAGGGAGGCACTTCCAGCAAGGACAAGGATTTGGGATGTGCTGCAGGGGTGATCCCAACGCAGCTGCTCTCCAAGGCTGGCAGTTCCCCTCAGGGACAGCACACTGCTGGCTCCATACACTGGACTGGAATGAGCCATGCTGGAGCCAGTGTCCTGACCCTTCCTCACACCCCCAGATGGATGGAAATGGTATCTTAGAGCCAGGCAGTCCTGTCACACTCCATGGGCTTGGGGACAAGAGGAAGGAAATACCTAAGGGCAGTGAAAGGCCATGAAACAGATTTCCTTGTTCCTGGGTTTTGTGGTTGCCAAGAGCTGTAGCAGCTCCCTGCGAAATGAGGACCCTGGGTCACTGTCCTGCTGTAGGGAATGGGCAAGGGAGAGGGACGTGGCCTGGGCTGGGGCTAGTGGGGGCTGAGGGGTGAGACAGCATCTGTGCCCAGCTGGGGCTGAGTGGAGATTGTGTGCAGCTCACGGGGAGATGGTACAGCATCGGCCTGGCCTCCAACTCTAACTGGTTCAAGGAGAAGAGGCAGCTGATGAAGATGTGCACCACCATCATCTCCACCACTGCAGAGGGGAACCTGGAAGTTACCTCCACCTACCCCAAGTATGGGGCATGGGGAGGGGGTGAGTGGGGAGAGGGTACTGGGGGTGGCCACTGATCCATCCCTCGCTACTGTGCTCCCCAGGGGTGACCAGTGCGTGACAAGGAATAGTGTTTACACCAAGACAGAGCAGCCGGGGCGCTTCAGCTACACCAGCCCACGTGAGTGCCCAGCTTCCGTGGGACAGCTCCAGACATGCTCACAGTCCTGCTGCCCCTGCTCCTGCCTTGGGGCTGATTTGGAGCTCAGGGCTGAGCTGTGCCCCATGTCCCCCACAGGCTGGGGCAGCAAGCACAACATCCACGTGGTGGAGACCAACTATGACGAGTACGCCTTGGTGGCCACCCAGATCTCCAGGAGCACTGGTTCCTCCACCATGGTTCTACTCTACAGTACGTCTCCCCTGGGACCCCCACACTGCCTGTTTTTCTAACAGGAGAGGGCAGTGTTAGGGTCATTTCCCAAGCTGGGGTGACCTTGAAGGAATGATGGCTGGGTTGGGATGCCCTTGCTGGGCTCCCCAGCCCCTGTGCTGGTGGGTATGGGGTCACTGCCTCTCACCCTGCTCTTGGCTGCAGGCCGAACAAAGGAGCTGAGTCCTGAGCGCCTGGAGATGTTCACCCAGTTCTCCAGGGAGCAGGGCCTGACAGATGACGAGATCCTCATCCTGCCCCAGACAGGTGAGGCTGGGAGCACAGGGATGGTGTCAGGGTGAGATGCCACAGGGGGACTGAGAAGGAGGAGACTCCGGTGGTTTGTTTCTGCCTCTCTATGGGGCCAGCCATGGGGTGTGCCCATTCAGGATCCCTCAGGGGGGCTGAGGTCCCACAACCCCCAGAGGAGCTGATCTCCCTGTTTCTTCCTCCTGCAGACAAATGCATGGCAGATGCTGCTTAGGTGAGTCCTGCCTTCACTGGGGGTCAGACCAGTCCTGCAGGAGGGTATGGGGATGCTTGAAGTCACATCACTCCTCAGCTCCTCCACAACCCTTCCTCAGGCTGCTCCTCTCCTTGCCCCTATTGGGGATCCCCCACCAAGCCCTGTGGAGTGCCTGCTCCAGTGTGGGGCTGGCCAGGCCCATGTACCCCCTGTGTGTTACCTGGTCTCCCACAGCTCAACCATGCTCACCCCCCATCTTTTCCAGGCGGACCCACCAGCTGCTGCCAGCCCAAGCCCCAAAAGCACCGCGAGCTGGTGACCACCCTGCCCCATTTGACCCCCAGTGGCCCCCCAGCACCTTCACTCCCTGGCTTCACAACCCACACCTGTATCCCTGTCTCGATTAAAGGCCATTAAAAAACAGCCCTTGCCTGCTGGATTGTTGTGTCCCAAACAAGGCGATTGGGAGGGGAAAGCATGGCCAGTGTGCTTGGGACTGGGATTAGTGATCAAGGCTGACCCCAGCTCCTGGCTGTGGAGCTGCCAGGCTGAGACCCCGTGTGCATTCACGGCCCTGCCCGATGGTGCTGCCTGGCCACTGAACCTGCCCTGTCCCAGAAAAAGGGGTCCCTGAGACTAGGAACAACTGGGGCATCTGCTACCCTTGGGTACCCTGGGCTCCCCCAGGCTCCCTGCCTTGTTTTCTCTGGGGAGAGCAGGCTGGCAGCATGGGAACAGAGCAGTGGACAATCAGGGGTCTCCAAAAATTTGGGGAATGATGGACATGAAGAAGAAGGATGTTGGTGAGCTCTGGGTGTGCCTCGATCCTGGCCATCCTATCAACCCAGACCCTCTCCAACAGTGAGGTCTGAGCCTACTGCCAGCAGCTTAAGAAGCCACCACCTCTTCTGAGGGCACTGGGCTGTGGCTCAGCCTGGGGTAGAACACCAGCACAACCATTCTCTGGCACTGAGGATCCTGAGCCAGGATCTGTCCCACCACTGACAGACCTCAGAACCAATGGGAACAGCCAGGAGGGGGCAGCTGGGATGCACCTCATGCTCTTCCCCTGACACAGAGCGAGCACAGGGCAGCACTTGGTCATGGCATGCTCTGGGCTGGGTCTCACACAAGGCTGCATTCATGTGGAAGTGAGGGGGATAGGGCCAGCACTGTCACCTAAGCCGGACACAGGTTATCCCTGCTCTTGTGTAACCTGTTGCATAAAGCTGGCGTGAGCAGGAGTGCTACCAGCAGTGGGGGCTATAAAGGTGAGTGCAGCCTCTCCTGCCCACATCCACTCCAGGGCGAGTATGACAGCAGCACTGCCCAGTCTGGCTCTGGCCCTGCTCTGCCTGCTGCAGGCAGGGGCCCAGGTCCCCATGCAGCTGAACTTGGACACCGAGAAGGTAAGTGCACAGGATGCTGCCTGGCACATCCTGCCTGGGCTGGAGGGGCTGGCTGGGGCAGAGGGCCTGTGCTGCACCACGGGGCACCTGCCAGCCCCATTCCTGAGCAAACTCCAGGGCAGCTTCCAGGAGAGCCTGTGCAAAATCAGGTTAGTCCTGGCTGTTGTGTCCAACACCACCAGTAGCCCCACTGCAAGGGCACCGGCATGTGGGGCCATAGTGTCCCCAAGTATGTGGCACTTCGCCAGGGAACATGGGCTAGGTGCTGTACCTGTACTTTTAGCATGGGGCAGGACAGGGTGTTTTGCATGCAGGAAGGTGGCTGGTCCACATGTTTGCCTGGCTGATCCCCAGAGAGAGTGGCAGGTTTCTACAGTGGGCCGTCATGTTCTCCATGGTGGAGGCAGATCCCCCCAGATGGTGTCAGGTCCCCACAGACAATGGCAGGTCCACTGCAGATTGGCAAACTTCTGCAGTGGGCTGCCAGGTCTGCCATGGAAGCATGCAGGTTCCCCTGGCAGGTCCCCATAACTTCCAAATCCCACTGGTGATGTCCTGCTGCAGTTTGCAGGGGTGTGGCATGTCACAGCCATCGCTTCCAACTGCTCCATCTTCCTGAAGATGAAGGATGAGATGAAGTCATTAATGGCCATCATCAGCTTCATGCCAGAAGGAGACCTGGCCCTGAAGTTGGTCTGGCCCCTGTGAGTGTTAATCTTGCTCACCGTGTTTCCTGTGGGCCAGGGACTCCCTTCCCCAGCACAGCAGCTCCGCCACTGCTCTGGGTTGCCCAGTCCTGCCTCAGTGCATCCCTCTGGGCATGCTGTGCCCTCCCATGGGTGTCTTTGTCATTTGACTTTTTCATGTTCTTTTTCCAGGATGGACAAATGCCAAAAGTTTGACCTGCTCTTACAGGAGAGTGGGCAGGCGGGGCACTACATGGGTATGTGTGGGCAGGGGCTTTGGAGCCATGGGTACCCCGAAACAGAGGGTGGGCATCCCCAGCCCCTATGCCTTGGGAGCAGTGGGAGGTAGGCTTGCCCCCCCTGCTTCCACAGCTCAGCAAGAGGGTGTGGGTGAGTGGGCACCTGACTCCTCCACATTGAGCAAGGGTTCCTTCCTCATACCTCCCTCAGGCTAATGCGAGGCTTGAGCACTGAGCTGCGGGCCCCAGCAGGGCCCAGGAGGGCTCAGACTCTACCACATTACCCAACTGGTCACCTCTGGGGTCCTTAGGAGCACAAGAGAAGAGGGATCTGCGTGTGGTGGAGACAGACTACAGTCACTATGCTGTCCTGCACGAGGCCCATCTCAGCGAGGCAGAGCCCAGCACAGCGCTGCAGCTCCTCAGTGCGTTGGGAGTGGGGACCTGGCTCCTGGGAAGGGATGAAGGCACCAGCGGTGGGCAGGGGCTGGGCTCTCCCCCACCACTACCCAGGGCCACCAGCAGCACCACCCCTTGTCCATCACCCAGGGAATTAATTTTGGGGTGAATGAAACCTTGCACTAAAGATATCTCCAGTTGTTTGAGGGGTGGAACCAGAACTCACTGCAGTGTGCAAACCCATCTGCAGCAACCCAACCCTTCCAGCCACCCCATACCACCCCAAGCGAATGGGTTGCTTATCCCAAGGGGCTTGTGCCCCTTTGCTGCCAGCCAAGGGCAGCTGTGGGTTTCCTGGTGTCCACCCTGCATGTTCATTGCTTCACCTTGGCTTTCCCCTGGGGTCCAGCTGCTGCCCTGCAGCACCTGGACCCCCAGTGTGGGGCTGGCTGCTGGGATTCCTTGCACTCACCAGCCCCCACTTTGGATGTATGGTTGCAGCAAGGGAGCAGGATGTGAGCCCCCAGCTCCTGCAGAAGTTCACGCAGCTCATTCCCACTATGGGCCTGACCAAGGACATGCTGGCCATCCTGCCCAAGTCAGGTGAGTGGCCTGAGGACACAGGATGGCAGCTACAGGCCCTTTGTGTGGGGACCCTGTGCAGGGGCTCAGGGTGCTGCCAATGGCACACTCACCCCTCTCTTTGCTTTCCAACAGATCAGTGCATCAGGGACATCAAGTGAGTGTGGCCAGGGAAAGCTGTGACTCCCTTCCAGCATGGAGTCCAGCTGAGCAGGGACTTGCAGGCCCTGGGAGATCCCCTACGTGCCCTGCCTTGGGGGTCTGTCACCTTGGCTCTGCCCTGCTCTGACCAGTCGTCTGCCTGTCCTGCCTCTGCAGCTGAACGGACCATGTGTCCTCCAGGTCTAGTGGACGATGGGCTCTGCACCCACTCCGTGGTGCTCCTTCCTATCCTCCAGGCTCTGCCAGACCCCCTGCTCCACACCAGGATCATCCTCAACCTCCTAAATAAATAGATGCAGAAGCTGCTCCAGAGCTCAGTGCTTTGTTGGTGGGAGTAGGTTGCTGCCAGGGTCCCCAGGAGCCCTAAGCCCAACAATCCGGGAGCTGACCCTTCCTGCCAGGCCCCCACGGGTGTTAGGGGCTCCCTGGGTGTGATGTTTACTGTGCTCAGCATGAAGAGGATGGGGAAGGTGCAGGGGAGTAGCTGCCTGGGCAGGAAAGAATGAAGCCAGGGTGAACAGGGGCTGGCACAGCCCAGCTGGGTGATCAATACCTCTGGGTTAAGGAGTCAGGCTGCCCAGTGCTGTCTGCAGGAACACCCCCAGGAAACCCCATTCCCTGCTCAGTCCTCTCCTGTGCCACCCAGCTGGGAGTGGGGTGGCACCAGGGCTGTGTATGGCAAGACTTGAACCTCCAAGCCTGTCTGCCATCCCCCTTGGTCCCCCATCTGACTTAAATAAGGCTACGACGACATGAGCCCCAGGGGCAGTTTTCATCCACCTCCTGCAGAGCAAAGGCAGTCTCTGGTCCCCCCTCTGCCTCCCTAGCCTGGAGTCCATCAGTGCCCAGGCTGTGACCCCAGGAGCCTGGCAGAGCCAGGCCACAGGGGACATCACACTCTGGGAAGGAGGGACACACTCCCAGGGCGACATGAACCCCTTCTTCTGCCGGCTCCGCTCAGGGTGCAGCCCTCTCAGCAGATCCCGTGTGCCCCAGCACAGGTGAGGAGTCCGGCTGTGCCAGGAAAGGGCTGGATTTGGACAGCACCCCAGCAGCTGCACCGGGACACGTTTCAGCTGGACAGACGAACGGGTCACCGGGGGCTTTGGTGAACTCTGGTGCCGGGAAGAACCTCCCGTTCCTCCTGGCAGCAATCCAGCCGCGGTTAGAAAACAACCGCTCGCTTTGTTCTTTCAAGAGGAACTAAAAGAACGGGGGAAATCCCAAATTTCAGCAGTGGCGCAAATGTTCCTGTAACCCCGTTTCGGGGTTGGCAGGCGCAAGCCCCCCGGGCCCCAAGGGTTTGTTCACCCTGGGCTGACTCCTGCTCTTCAGATCCGCCCCCCTGCCCAAGCCAAGCCCAAGACATTCCCGTGGGGCTCGGCACGGCTCCAGCGCGGGGAGGAGGGAGCACGGAGTTATAAATCCCACAGCCCCGCCATCACTCCCTATCCCACCGGCGAAGTCAGAGGAGCTGAGGCGAGATGAGGACCAAGGGGCTGAGCCTGGGGCTGGTCCTGCTGTGCTTGCTGCGTGTGCAGGCTGGGGAGCTGGGAGCTG